>JARHVA010001952.1:1395000-1995000 GCA_037957365.1 Torreya grandis
GGAATAAAGCATAAATCTGGTGACAACTTGAAATATGATAACAAGTGTGTACAATGTAGATAATGACATGAAGATTACCATTCCATATGATCAACCCACATAAAGCTATGTATATGGAAACTATGTGTTGTGTAGATGCCCCCAATTTAGTCTTTGAGTATACTGAATCTGAATCAAGTATGTAATAGTTGAATCTATGTACTGATCTAAATGTATGAGTGGTCATGTCACATATGATGCCCCCAAATATGAATAAATGGTAATAATATGGATTGAAATGATTGAATCTAAGATAAATCTAAACATAATTACCAAACCTGTGATTATATTTATACAAGTCTATATTGTACCTCATGTACTAGTCTGGATGATCTAGATTGTCTTAAAGTTGGGGATACTAGACAATAGAACCTTGTAGTGGATAGTAGTACCCTATGGCACTAGTGTCCAAATTTGGGTGCTAATGACTACTTGTTTTGATCTCTATGTGGTCTGTACTGACTATTGAACCTCTATTTTGTTTTATATCTGCCATGAGTATGATTTTTGTAACTGAACCTATGTGATGAAATGTATAGATATGAAAAGCAAAATAGGAACCTATTCTCTATGATAACCCCTATGAATGCCCCCTCTTTTGAGGGTAGTTTTGAAATATGTGGAAAAACTTCCCTCTAAATAAATAACTCTACAAAATGTGTTAGCTAGAGCATGATATTCTAATATAATGTACAAACATAGCATCAAAACGTAAATATATCTAAGTAATACTAGGAAATGTAAGATGTATGTTGTAATTTAGCATTAGATAAGGGTGTCAATATAGATGTAATCAATGTAATACTATAGTAAAATCTAAGTAACTACTTAGAGGAATAGGGCATGATGTCTATCAGGACTCCTAAGTAAGATAGGTAGATGCATGAGAGCTCTCATGGCATCGAAACCTGATGTATGTATGTGTAACAAGTAAATACAAGTGTCATGGTGTACAAACATACAAAGAATAAAACATACAAGCACATGAGGCACACAAGAAGTAGGCCAAGGGGCCAAAATACAAGGGACATGGGCACATGTAACCAAATCTAAGAATGAAAACATATAAGGACATGTTCAAATGTCCACATACATAAACAACAAATAATTTAGTGTAGATCCATAGAGAAAGACATGTTTAAATGTCTGCATATAGAAGCATGAAATAACATACATAAGGAACATGGGCACATGTCCAAGGCATACATATATAGAAGTGGTGTATAAGCTAAGGAACAATGGCATATTCAAATGACCTCAAAGATGTAAGAAGCATAGAATCACAATCAAGTCTAATCTAGGAACTAGAATGAAAGAATGTATAACTGTGTAATATAAATCTATGTAAATGTTAGTGTGTATATATATTGAAGCTAACTAGTGATAGTTGATAAAAATTTTGAGTAATGAATAGCAATGACCAATATAAAGATAAATCAATGCATAACTAGAATGTATAGTATGTAAGATAGAACTTAGTTATAGAAACTATGTAGGAGATATCCCAAAGTGGGTGGATGTATCAATGTATAAACCTAGATTAGTGTGAATTGCCCCAGTGGATATATGATAACTGGTCTAGATCAATTTAGTGGACTAGAGTCCTATCTAGAATATGCAAGTACTCAAAAAAAACAAGTGAAGCATATGTGTATGATAAAACCAACTACACTATGATAGCTAGCAATTTGCAATATCTGACAAGTAGTAGAAATGTAAATAAAGTAATGCATACAATCTATGAATGTTTTGGATTTTTGAAATATTTGAATATTTTTGCATTTTTACATATTATATTATTTTTGTGTTTTTTGAGTATAGGCTATATACAAGTATGTGAAAATAAACTATGTACAAGGAGCGAAAGAGAGAAGTAAGTATGTACAAGGGTAGGAACCATACTAACCAATGAGTCTCATAGGAGATTCACTGTCACTATGGCCTATGTCAAAAATAGGAATGATAATCTCTCATGTAGTGTGATTATTACATTGTAGTTGAATGTTATTGCAGTATAAATATGAGTATTGTTCATCATCAGAATCATAATATTGTTCCACATTAGAATCATAATACCTAGTGTGTTGGAGGGAACTGCCTCGTACTATGGAGTTGACATTTATAAATTGTACTTTGGTATATTTATTGTGATTTTACCCTTTGAAAATGTGCTTGTTGTAGATATACTATGTTATGGATGCTCCTTTATTAGAATACTTGTTTTGAGGATGGTTGTTGGTTGAGCATGATTTTGACTTTAAAATTGAAGATCTTTCTCTTTTTGTAATATTTCTTGTGTATTTGGATGTTTTATCTTGATAAACTATATCTATGACTGATGTTCCTTAGGATGCTCAATAAACTCAAAACATTGTTGACCAATATTATCAACTACTATAATAGGATAAGTGATGCCTTGGGCCTATTTGCCCAAACCTTAACAATGATAATCATACTATTATAGATAATTTTGACCAAACCCATACCATATTGAATGTTGAGCCTCATTTTGGAGAGGTAGGTTTGCTTTATTTATCTATGCCTATTATATTATTTCTTGATCTAATTATGTTTTTTGAACCTTGTGTTGTTCTAAGTTATGTGTTAGTAACCATTATAGTATTATTTCTAAATTTGACCCTTTTTGAATTGGTAGATGTGCTAGTGTATGTTTCTTTGATGAAGTTTCATTGTGTGAGTCATTTGTATCCATTATCTATTTTATTTTCCTTTTAATGCTAAATATGAATTTGTGTGGTGCCCATGAATTATATAATATTCAAAAAAAATATCTAGATCTCCTCAATGGGTATAGAGAAGGTAGGTTGATCAACATAGCTTTAATCAGTTCTCTTAATGTCTCACTTGAACTCTTATTTGACCTTTGAATGCTTTTTCAATCACTATTTTTAGATGTACTTTATTGTGATTTATGTTTTTGATATGTAATATTGTTTGTGATAAACTAACTAGGTGAAGATGCATATACATGATTTACACTATTATACCCTAGAGGTATTTATCTTATAAATTAGTTTTCCAATGTTGTTATCTTTTCATGTAATAGTTGATTTTTTTTTTTTAACCTATAATTTTCTTTCTCATACCGGTAATTTGATCATGTAGAGTCTCACAAATGCAAACCATAGATATTTATTTTTGAATATGTAGGCACACACCCTATAGGGAAGAGGTGTGAATAGGTTGAGTAAAGGGATTAGTGATAGTGTTATAAGTTGCTTCATCTCATGGAGGAATGATAGCATGGACTTGGTTAGATGGAAAGTAGCTATCACACTCATGGAGATGAGAAGGAGAAGGAGATCATTTCATGTGCATAAGATATGATAGTGAAAAATGAAACATAGTGGTTAGTTTATGTGCTAAATCCAATATGTGTGTATGGGTTTTATTTAATAATTTATCTATGTGTTTAAATAGTATTATCTTAAGTGTATTTAACATATAATAAAGATAACATGCGAAATAAATAATGTAACATGAAAGGCATTTTAGTTGATTTGAAACATCACGTATGCATAAGTCTATGTGATTAAAGAATAATGTCTTAATTAGTTTGCACATAGAAGAAAGATAAAATGCTATGAAATATGTGATATATTTCATTTGATAATAAGCATCATCTATACATGTATTGATGTCTTTTCTAAGTTCATTTTGAACAAAACAGAATAAAAATGCAAATGAAAGTATGAAACTTTGTAATAAAAATTAATTTATTGCTTATGTCATTATTATCATGATGATATGAATTAAAAGATATCTGAATCTAAAACTTGAGTTTTGGAAATAAAATCTGAGTATAAATAGAAAATGATAAAATCCCTAAGTGTGTCTAGGGTTAGGGTTTTTTAATCTAGGTTTTTTTTGTAAAAATTTAAATTAGATGTAAAATAAATTAAAATCCTAATGTAAAATTAATTTTAGTTAGCTAGGTTTTCTAAATAAAATTAGAAAATCATAATTAGGTAGCCCTAAATTTATTGTACAAAATTTAGATTAATGCAAGCTAGGGTTTGAATCAATATTCAAAGTAAGATGGGTTCACCAAATTTTTTAACCATTTAGGGTTTTTACACAAGTAATACCCTTGTTTGGTTAAAAAGTTGATATGTCTAAATCAGTCAAATAAATTACAATAATTAGCCTACTAATTTTTAAATGAATTTGACTTTTTTTGACTTTTTATAAATAGTAATAAATAGGAATAAATATAGACTTAGCTAATAATAGAGTGTTTCAGGTGATCTACGTTCTGAAACTTGAGATCTAAGTAGTTTTGTGTGTCACAAGCAGGTTTCTAATATTCATCTATTCACTAGATAGTAGTGCCCAGTTTGGATAGTAGTTCTATCCATGTGTAGTGTCCAAGATGTGGCACTAATGTCCTCTTTGTGATATTGTTCCTATTTCTAGAGAGCAACTGTGCTTGTGTCTATGTGTTCTATTCCTCTAAGATTGAAGCTTGTAGCTATATATTATACATATAAAGCTTGATTTGATGTACAAACCCAGGTTCTCTTTATAAGTGTGGTATGAGCATAATTTTAGTGTGTTAGTAGGATGGAATAGACATTCTTAACACCCCATTGTGTATAGGTTTATCTACATACCTATACTCTAAAGATGGATCAAGTTCGATGTAATTCTCCAATCTAAGGATTGATGTATGTTCAAATGAATGCTAGAATGAGAGTGGCCTTAGATTCCTTGAATGTTCTTGAGATTTAGAATGTTTAAAAACTAGACTTAGGGTTGTTGTAGATGGTAGTATTCAAAAATTAGAGTAGAATAGGGATAATGTACCTTGATTTTGCACAATTTTGTCTTTGGTTTGAATAGATTTCACATCTATGTTGTATATAGTCTATAGAGGTGGATTAGACTTATATATATATATAGGGTTTTGTTGCTTGTGCAGATAATAAAATGAGCTTAGGATGCCCTTAGGACGAACACACATTTGAAAAAGTATCCATTGGGAAGAGTTAGGGCTAAGAACAATAATGTCTGATTGGGGACACTGGTATTGTGTCATTGTAGTGTCCCAGATGTGGCGCTAATGTCTTTTTTTTAGAATTATGGGAAATTTGAATTAGGGTTAGAGGTGAAAGTTCAAAGACTATGGCCTAATTGATTGTAGGTGACTGTGGTTCATTAAGTGGCTATAAATGCAAGTCTACAGCTCTAAAATAGGTATATGACAAGTTTAGGGATAGGGTAAATCAAACAACACTCTTATCATCCAATTATCACTTTTAGGTGATTATAACACACACACACACACACATAAACTTAATAATTTAAAATATAGATAGGAAGTTTAGTAATAGTGTAGACACTTCATTTTAATGACTTTTGGGTCCCAACTACAATCAATAGTTATTTTATGTAATTGCATGTAGGTTTAATCAAAAATCATCACCAGACCTAACTTACCCACACAACTGGAAATTTAACCCACAATCACAATGATACATTCTTGATTAGGGAAATGGATCATATTTCATCATTAATCATACCAACTGCATCCTAAATTAAATTAACCCTTTGCAAGTGTTTTCACATGACAATTAAGTGAATACTTGATTGAAAAATAGAAAAATTTCAAAAAGATACCATTCTTCTAATTATTGATTAATCCTACTTAATCTGACCTAATCATTCCTTTAATAAGGAAATCCATGGATTTAGAATTATTCTATTTTGCTAAATTTAAAATTGGAATATTGCCTCACATATGGATGACATCATGAGGTAAAGTGTGTAAGAAATCAAAGATTATGACATGTCATACACTCCTCTTACAAACTCTTCCTCTTACACACCTCTCACACACTCCAAGAGGACCAATGACTATAATTTTATTCTAATATTCCTTTCATACTCCAAAATGACTTAAATGACATATCTTAAACAATCCATGTGTGTAATCATAAATTTAAGGATAGATAATCAACCCTCCATCTTGAGATGAAATCAATGGTTCACAATGATTCAGGGAATATATAAATAAGAACCTCACACCTCTCCTCTCAAGAAGCTTCTCCATGAAAACTTAATATGTCAAATCATACAAGGAGCTTCAACACTCTCAATGCCAAGCCAAATTCAAAATAGAGTGTAGGCAAGGAGAGATGCTTCCCACATGAGGAATCAAACATTAATAAAGACTTCTAAATATATAATCTAAACTCAACCTCTTTAGACTAATTCACAATAAAATATTCAACAGGAGTAAAAACATTGTTCTTTATCTTCTAGTTATATTTCTTTCTTATTTTACATAAATCTCAACCTAAGAATTAGGCTTGAGATGTTATGTCTTCAAGTACATTAAATTTTTTCCACTAACAATTAGCTAAACACTCTTGGATTCATAATCTACAAATAGAGCCTTAATTTAAAAACCCTTTTGATAGATACATTCATCTCATTATTCTCTATTGTTATCCAAAACCAAACAATACATAGCAAGAGATATAATTTTTTTAAATTTGATGTACTTTAGGTTTAAAATTTTTTTAAATAAATAATTTTTTTATTATGTCATCTCCAAGTAACCATGTACTTTATACCTGAAGAATATAATATCTCCATTTATGAAATCCAATTCTTTCTCCTAGTGACTATGATTCAAAGTGAATAGGAGCTTATTGACAAAATGTAAAACATGTCAGCAATTTCCTTTAGTTGTATTTGATCTTAGTCTCCGTAAAAAAACCCACTAGTCATTTTGTTACGTTTAAGTTATCAAATCCTTAAATATTTGATTATTAATTTCAAGCTATTTGTTAAAAATATGTAAATTTCCATGTTGTTGTAAATTTGAAAAAGAGATTTCTAGGACCATCATGTTTGACAATATTAAATCCATTAGTTTTATAAAGTCTATAAAATACCTTATAAACCTTAATGTATGATATCCCTATACACCATACTGTATCTGAAAGTAAAATATGCCATATCTAAAAGCTTTGAATAGTTAAGCCATCCATTTTTAATGAGGCACTTTGTTGCCTTACTTCAACATGTCATCTCTCACATAAATTATCAGTATATTATAAATCATTACATCTTATTCCTATTAACCATTAATAAATTAACATAAAAATATAATATTTTTATAATTACCATTAATCGCCTCAATGTGCCACCATTTTAAACATTTCAAATGCATCACCCCCATCATGTCTCAACTTGAAGGAACCCCAAAGATAAATATATATTCTTAAACATGTGAAGAGTTTTTTAAAATGTAATATCAAACTCTTTGAATGCTTAGCAACTCCTCTAATTTCTCCAAAGGGTTATTAGTCTACCACCAATAAATAGTGTTAATATATTGTCCTTTCTATTTTTAGTCACATCATCATGGTATTTTATTTCCCAATGAAAACCCTCAAATACAAAAAACATAATAACTCCTTGTATGAACACTTTTTTACCATCCACAATAAAAAATCTAACATAACATGATACATAATTTCACTACCTACATTAGGCAAAAAAAATAACAAGATTTTGGTTGATAATACCTATAATAAGATTCTAGTTGATAATACCTATAAAATAAATCCATTAAAATTATTATTAGCTCTAATTTAATGAAGATAAAATGCATATCAAACATTTTTTGTATGTAATAACATGACTACAAGTAATGCATATGTTGATGCAAAAATATGATCTACAAGTTACATCTACAATTTCATTAGTTGTTATGATCTTAAATAATACAAGAGTGTATCACCTAGAGGTATTTAAAACATGAAGATGTAAAATAAAATACAATGTTACGAAAAAACATACAAATGCTAATTAACTCAATACTATTAAAATCTATGACCCAGAATGTCAATGAAATATAAATATTTTTCTTACCGATAATAAAAAGGAAGAGGAGGAAGGCAACAAGATCGATAATGTTTTCTTATTTGAACTCCAAATAAAAAAATATGGTTAGATCAAGATTTATAATGGAAAAAATAGATTGAAGAGGATAATTTGTATTTGTAACTCTTCACATTCACATTTATTATTCTAAAATTAACTTATTATCAGTACATGGATTAACTAATAAATTGATTGATTATTATGAAATTAAACTGGTGAAGATATAATAAATATATCTATCTAAAATATGATAAGGGATATCAATCTTAAGGATTTTATCTTGGATATTTCACAAACCATGTTTATTATTAATTACATTACCTTCTCTCTCGATTTCCCAATGATTAGTGACAAATGACATCAATCTAGGTACACCAATGTGTTAAAGTCAAAAAAATGGGTTCTAAACTCTATTGTATGGCCAAGGTATTACTCTTTTTCAATTGAATTCTACAAGAAGAAATAAAAATGTTCTACATGATGCCAAATGGATGTCAAACTTAACATTATAATTTTACTATAATGGTTAAATAGATATCAAATTTAATGTAAAATATAATTGTGAAAAACTCACAATATTATACTCCACATTTGATGTGATTGTAGAATGCCTATTGTGTGCACACATACTATGATGACCTAAAACTATGTTGTTTCTCTCAATAGACTAGAACTTGAATAAGTTCAATCAAATAAATAATGTGATACTTTAATGATTAGGTAAGGACCAAATTAACTTCATAGATATAGTAAAGGGGTAAGAAGGGGAATTATGGGCCAAAATCAGGTCTTAAATGGACATTTGTTTTTGAAAAATGAGAAACCTCAACTTCTATAGATTATTTGAGATGGTTACACTAAAATTTTGAAGATTATATGAGAACATGAATTGCATTTTGAGTCTAATTTATAAACTACAATTTTTTTTCTTAAAAGTGGTCAAATATAATTAGGTTAAACATCTAAAATTTGGAGAAGAGATCTTTTTTTTTTAATTAAAAACATAGTAGATAGCTTGTGGTGTGCCCACTCATTTTTTGAGTAGAGTTTAGTATTGATTGAGACCCTTTGGTGGAAACTTAGATAAGATCATCCAGTTTGCAACCTATATTATTTTTTAAAATTTTAATGAAATTTTATTTTTGTATTAATTTTACTAGTAAATATACCTATAAATGATAAAAAAAATTGGATAGCTAGATGTGACCCCCTCCCCCTACCTACCTATGAATAAAAATTTAAAAAAAGTATTTTTTTCAATACATATAGAAATAGGCTTACTTTTCAACCATATAATTATTTTTACATTTGATGAAGAATAAATAAATAAATAAATATAGACATGTATATATTTGGCATATAGTGGCATAAAAAATACATACTTAGAAATCAATATGGATGGAAAGTTTAAAATAGTCCAAAAATTTTAAAAATCATATATTTCAAAGAGGAGAGCATGCTCAATTTTGTAGTAATAGTCTTAGTGAATGTATCAATCAAATTCATAGTGTTTATGAAGGAAAACATTGAAATTTTTCATTTTAAGTCAAAAATAAGGATCTGGTTGTTTGTGTGCATGTCCAAGCCTTAGGCTTAGGAGTCTTTACGACATTTCTAAACCTAGAAGCATGTGTTTAAAAATTATAAAATTAGAAGTGAATACACATAAAATCATGTATTCTTTACTAATAGTATGTTAAAAATCATGTAGGCGTAACTAATATTATGTAACGAAATTATGTACACACTACTAAGAGTATGCAATGTTGAAGGGTCAAAAAGTAAAGAAATAGATGAATGAAAGGTAGAGGTTGCTTAATAAATAAATGTTAAGTATAAATTGGAATTTATATTTATTTTTGTACATATAATAAATTATGGTCCCTCCATATTTTCTATAATCAGTCTCATATCTCCATGAGTTATGATTTGGAAGATAGTTTTTCAAAATTCAATCTCATCAATATTTAATCATTTTCTAGGATTTCAATATTGAAATTAAGGATTTCAAAGTGTAAATTCTAAAATTAATGTGATTTTAGAAATTTAAGTCACACTGGTGACCTGCACATATCCAACCACCCATTTATGTTGATTTCACTTGCAATTAAGTCCCTCATATACTAATCTCCACATAACAACACCATATCCACTTGTGACTAGGATAAATGTAAATTATTTGGGGCCCATATATGTGAGTTCACCCAAATTCACTTTTAAATCGATCTAAATTGGTATGATTGGAACAATATGGGTTTCATTTATAACCCATGCATATCCTGTCACATCCTGATTTCTCACTAAGCTAATTTAACTAATTATCCATGGATTAATATGGTTGTTAAATTGATTAATTACTATTTAATTAAGCTATAAGTCGTATGTTTCTATGAGATAGTTGCATGTTGCTTTGATTACATGATTATATTTTTATGAGTTAGTTGTATTTGTATATACTTTTCAATATGATCATGTTGTTAGTTTTTACAATAGTATTTTATGGATATATATCATGATGTTACGGGGTAACTACCTTCTTGCCATGAGTTGGATGCAAGATAGATCCATCCCTTAGATCATGATAGAGGGAAAGCATCATTCAATAGGATGGCATAGATGGAGGTGTTGGAGGATGATAAAAGAATAGCTAGAAACCTATGCACACACCACAATAGTTAATATTCTTTATATGCATTGTTTGAATTGTTAATTATAGTAGGTCATATTGTGTCAAGATAAATTTGGTTGATTAATTATGTGATTTAGTTATGATTTAGTTTTTTTTTAATATGTGGATCTAACTATGTGATTGCATTATGACTATAGTACATATATTGAGTGTATCATATTGTTTTATGATCATGTTGTGTTATTAAATTCATGATTGTTAATACTAATGTTTAATGAGTATGTAAATTTGCATGTTTAGTATTTGCTTACTACTATTTATGGACTAACTAAAATGTCTTTATAATATCTTAATACATTAGCTGGTTATAATATGATATTTTGGAAATATCATTGTTTAGCTTAATTCTTTTGTGTATAAAAGACAGTAAAGGTATCTGGATAGTCTATATAGTGGTAGTGACATATAAATAAATAGTATATAATATCATTGTGCTTGATATTATTATAATAGTTGTTCAATTTTTTATTACATCTAAAGCTTGTTATGTGTAGTCATATAAAATATCCAAATCGGTAGTTTGAGTGTGGATTGAGACACCCTATCCATAGCTCCTTTTTACATGCTCTTATAACCCTTCTAGACACCTTTTCGCTCATTATCGATCATTCGAAACCTTCTAAATGGTCATTCCACCTCAGCTAGGCTACTTTTCCCAAGTCAATCATATTCCCCTAGGTCTTGATCCTCTAGGATAGGAGCACCATACTTGGACTATAGCACCAGACTCTAAGGTGTCCTATTTTTGATGCTCCTATCCATTTTCATTTTGAGCCTCAACAATCATTTGCATTATGTCCCTATCCTTAATTATGTTGCATAGTGAAAATACATCTAACCCATAACCAATGGTTCCCTATAAAAGCCTATCCAAATCTCATTTACAAATGAGGTGATAAATCTTACAAATAAATAAAAAATACAAACAAATCACTAAGGAAAACTTCCCTATTCTTTGCATACAATCACCCAATGCAACTGCAAACACACTAAAACCCTTGTATCAATCCCTAACCACCTCAATCACTCTCAATTTGTCATTTTTTCATCCTCATCACACTATTACACAAATCACATTAGGTGGGAGAACTACATATGTCTTGATCCCTCTTCAGAGTATTGGTATGTAGGTAGCATGCCCACACAAGGGGTGTGAATTACATGTTTAGTGCATCTTACACACTAAACCCCCCTTTTCTTAAGTGGTTCAAACATAATTTTATCAAACATGATTATAGGATTAGGGTTTGAAGATTAAATCATATATATAGTGAGTTCTATCGACAATCAGCACTCAATAATTCATAAGCAAGCTCACACAAGAACAACATAAAAACCCAAAAAGTTTCATGTCTTTGTGACCAGTTTGGATAATAGCAATAAGAGTGGAAAATAGCACTAAACACCAAAGTATCCTATTTTTTATGCTATTCTCCTTTCACCAAACAAAATCTAGATTTAGATTTATGACATTGTCCCAGTCCTACATAGTTAGTTTTAGCCTCTGTCTTAGCCATCTCAACTTATTTTTAGCTAAGTTATATTTTTCCTTGTTTCTATGTTTAGAAAGGTAAAAAAGATAGATAAATTATATAAATCAAGACTATATTTATTGAAATATTCTTTACTGATTTATTAATCTAGACCCTTAACTAAAATAAGAATAAAACTCCATTATTCCCAAAAAAGTTAAATCATTTGGTGAACCCAGCTTACTTTGTTTGCACAAATAAACCCTATAAACTCTAGGTAAAATTCCTTGCTAATTTTCGTAGTATTTTTATAATTTTTCCTTCATATATAAATTATAATTTCACATTTAATTTTTAAAATTTACCATAGTAATTTTTAAAATTATTTCTTTCAAACCCTAGTTTTCTATACTAGGTCCCAGTATTTTCCAACCCTAGCCTAGGATTTCAAAAATAAAATTTTATTAATCATGATTTACTTATGCAAAGTTTTCTATTTTCTCTTGTATGTTTGTTTTCTTTCATTTTGGCATGAATTCAAAAATGACATAAATACATATGTACATTTTTTTTTAAGACCAATTCAAATATATGTCATATATCATTACTTATTTAACATGTTATCTCTCTATTATGTGTAATTCAATTAATAATAAAATCCTTACATACTTAGAGTATCCATTACATAAGCTAACAACCACCTGTCAAGTTTCAATGTCATATCTTATGCATAAGAAAGAATTTCATTCTCCTCCTCTCCCCCAAAAGGGTGATAGCTACTTTCCCTCTAATCAAGTCCATGCTATCACCCCTCCAAAAGGTGAGGTATCCTATACAATTATTCCTAATGCATACATTCAGCCTATAGAATCTTCAAACCCTCTTCAACATATGTGCCTACATGTTCAATTAGAAGCAACTATGGTTTGCACTTGTGAGACTCTAAGGGATCAAATCACCAGTATGAGTAAGTTAATTTCATATTTACAAATGCAGAATCAGAGATTACATGAAAATATCACAACATTATAAAATTAGATTATAATACAAAAGCCTCAAAGGTACCCTAGTGTCAATTATGTATATGCACCTTCACCTAGTCAATTGGTTGCAAGCAATATTACATATCAAAACAAGAAATCACAACAAAGTAACTCTACAACTAGTGATTCAAAAAGCACTAAAATATCTAATAAGATTTCAAGAGAGGTACTAAGGGAAATGATTAAATCTAAGTTGATCAAACTACCTCATCTACATCTAGTGAGAAGATTCATATATTATTGTGCATATCATAGAATACATGGGCATCACACATATTCATGTTTGGCATTAAAAAAACATATACAATAGATAATTGTTAATGAGGACCCTATACAAGGTAAATCCATCAAGACATCCGTAGTGAGATAGGAACACATTCACAATGGGTCAAATTCAAAAATAGTAGAAAAGTGGTTACCAAATCATAAATCAAAACAACAAAAGTATTAAAAAGCAAAATTAGAGCAAGAAACAGTACCAAAGGCATAGGTAAAGCATGAAAAAGATACAAATATGCCTCTCTAAAATGAGGCTCAACTTTTAAAGTAGTATGGGTTTGGTCAAAAATATATACAATAGTTTGATTATCAAGGTCAAGGGTTGGGCAAGCATGCTCAAAGCATCACTACTCCTATTCTAGAAGTTGATAATGTTTGTCACCAAGGTTTGGGTTTTATTGAACATCTTAATGCAAATCATTCACAGACACAATTTATCAAAGGAAAAGATATAGATACAACAAAATTCAACACTATCATTCTATTGGTTCAAAATCAAGATGATAATGATGAGTGAAATAATACAAGTTATTATGATATCCAAGATACTGATAATGAATTTGAATATTCAAAATCATATTTGAAGCCATTCCCTTGTGCTTCACAATCATGCATGATTCTTTTATTTGATATAGGACACCATGATAGGGAGTCTCTTATAAGACTCATCGATTAGTATCATTTCTTCTCAATTCATAATTGTACATAATTTCTCAACTTAATTGTATATAGTTTCTTCCTACTTTTTTGTACATAATTTCTCATCTTACTTGTACATAGTGTCTTTTTGTTTACTTGAACCTAGCTTATTTAAAAATACCAAAAATAATATAACATTTCAAAATATAAAAACATTTAAATAAATCAATAACATGTCTAACAAATAAGTCCTTTGTAGAATCAAAAGCTATGTATCCTTGTACTACAAACTTAGTTATATATATGTCTACTATAGTAACAACCCAATGATCTACTTTTATTGTCTAGTTTATTTCCAATCTCTACAACTGATCTATCTTTTCTTCATTCTATATTATAGTTTCTTCCATCCTTGGGTTAAATCAATAATATTTCAATCATGCTAACTAGTTAGCTAGCAATTCAGGTAACTTGCACCATAAAATTTCATAAATTTCTCCATAAATATGCTCTCAAATTATTACATGTATAGTAAGACTAGTCCTTTTTTATTCTTCTTATAAAAAATTATATATCCTTTGGTCTAACCATATCTCAATATTTCTCTACTCTGGTAACCATCTTAGCATAATTCCCTCTAAAAGTAGTTCCATGTTCATTGCATCATTATTAGCAGAGGTTCTTAAAGCATCAGAATATGCTAAGGATGAGGATAGCCATGAGAGAATTCATGTACGTATAATAGTTTATCATGATAGTAAAGAAAATTGGATGGAGGAAACATAAAGTGCATTAATTATCTTGCATTATTGAGAAATTAAGAACAACCATCAATGCATAGATGGAAATAATGCATTCAGAATAGTTAGATAGAAAGTAATCAAAACATTACACACGAGAATGTACATAAGGAACATAATAATAAATCACATAGATAACCATAACCAAATAATCTCTATTGATTTATTCTAAAAAGTGTAACCCTCTTCTTCTTACAAACAAAAGTATATATAGACATTTCCAATCTATGACTATTCATCTTCTTCTCATACTTGGCACCAAAATTGGAGTCTCTTCATATTATAGCCTATTACAAGTCATGAAGATAGGACAAAATAGACTTATACAATGACAAAATGAGTGCATAATGAATTAATATCAAACAAATATCCTGTGAAACTTAATAATATATGTTTTTCTATTAAAAACAACAGCGTATCCACTTGTGACTAGGACAAATACAAACAATATAGGGAACATATATGTGTTATCACCCAATTCCACTTTGAAATCAAGCCAAATTGGTATGATAGGGGTAATATAGGTCATAATAATGACCCAAACATATCAAACCACCCCATTATTTTTTTTATACTTGAGATTATGGGTATTATAGGAAAAAAACAACATAATAACATTATATACATTTATGACCCAAGAGAATACCAAAAAATTGGGGCATATTCATGCATGATCACCCTAATTAAACTCAAATTCATGAAAAATTGGTGTGATTTGGGAAAATTAATTCAAATTTATGACTAAGGAACCCATAACCACCCATGTTTCCTTATTTTACTTGTGATTATGTCCCTTATAGTCAAAAAGTAACAAACAAAAATCATATCCACTTACAACGAATAAAATGTGGATAATTTTGTGGACATTTCTGTACAATTACCTCATTTTACTTTGAATCAAGACAAAGTGGTTTGATTATGGTAATGTGAGTTTTATAGGTGACCCAAACACAACCAACCACCCCTTTATGCCCATTTCACTTGGTATTTGGTCCCTTTTGCCAAAATTGTGTCAAGAACACCATATCCACACATGAGAAGGAAAAATGAGACTAATTTGGAGCATATTTATGCATAATCACCTAAATTCCCTTTGAATTTAGTTTAAATTCATGTGATTTGGGTAGCATAGGTCACATTGGTGACATGTGTACCCAAAACTGGAACCTACATTACCCCATTCACACTTTATCTTGAATTTAAAGTGAATAATGGTGATCATGCACAAATGTGTTACAAATTATCTCCATTTTCACTGGTCTTAAGTGTATATAGTGTTTTTTGCGACTTTTGGCCTATAAGATACCTAATCACAAGTAAATTTGACATAAAGGGGTGGTTAAGTATGCAAATTTCACCTATGAATTGTATGTTTCATTAATTACACCATTCTGGCATGGATTTGAAGTGATTTAATGTGACTGGGAAAAAATGTTCCCAAAATTATCTGCATTTGCCTTGGCCACATGGATATGGTGTTTTTATGTCACTGTTAGTTTATAGGGGGACCTAATCGTAAGTAAAATTTACATTAATGAGTAGTTGGGTGTGTGTTGATTACTTGTGAGGCTTGAATTATTCCAATCACACAAATATGTCTTAAATTCAAATTTAATTTAGTTTCTCATGCATGAATTTGTCCTAAATTATTTGTATTTTCCCTCATCATAAGTATAAATAGTGTTGTTGAGCTACTTTTGGCTTATAAACCATCAAATGACAAGTGAAAATGGAATAAAGTGGTGGTTTAGTGTGTATGGGTCATCAATGTGACCTATGTTTCCCCATTCACATCACTTTGGCTTGAATTAAAATTAAATTAGGGTGATAACACATACATGTGCCTAAAATTATTTTCATTTCTATGGTCATTGATTCAATAATGGGCATAACAAAGTTGATTCTATTTATTCAAAGGTTAAGTTAGATATTAAGTTTGATTTTCTAGTCTATAATGGAGATCTTAGTGTATGAAATTTGATCATTAGATCAAGAATATGGAAGTATAATCCACGTCTCATAAGATTAATGATGAGGAATAAAAAATTCAACTAGATACTCTTTAGTTGGGTGGTACAACACTCATTCAGTGAGATTGCACACTTGGTCTTCAACAATTTTTGGGTTCATTTTAGTTTTCCCACATCCATCATTTATGATCAATAGTCTTGATTCATTAGGAATTTTTGGTCAAGTTTATGGGACATGATAAACACAAAACTCAAGAAGAGTATTGCTTTTCATCCATAAAGCAATAGTCAAATATAAGTGGTCAACACAACAATGGTTTATTTTTTTCAAGGATATTATAGTAAGCATCCTAAGCTTTGGGATGATCACTTATGTTATGTGAAACATGCTTACAATTGTGTCATACATTATTCTACACAAAAGTCTCTTCTTGAGACTTGTTTTGTGTGTTTACCTAAGTCACCTTCAGACTTCTCTTTTGGGTAAGATTTTATGATAAATGGACAAAAATATGTACATAAAATAAACAAATTCAAACAAAAGATCCAATTATTTCATCAATTTATCCAATATCAACTAGAGAATATCTAAAACAAGTACAATGACAGGCATGACAAGCACTAGGTTGATCACCACTTCCAAGTTGGTGATCTAGTTTAGCTTCATATAAGTAAATAACATCTCAAATTAGAAGATAAAAATATTAAACCAATCAGGTATGACCCATTTAAATTTTGGAAAATATTGGTAATAATGATTTATTATTGGAATTACCACCTTATATGTAGATGTATTTAGTTGTAAATGTGGAAAACTTGAAATTATATGAGCCACCTATTATCATGAATCAAGGTGAGAGTATTCAAGTACCCTCTATAGATTATTTTTCTCTTAAATACCTTGATGAGTTTCAATAAGACATTTTTATTGATAGGAAGACAAATCATGAAGAAGATATGTTTAATACCTATGAGTTGGCGTAAAAGGAACAAATCTAAACAAGGTAAGGTGTATTGAAACTAAAAAAGTGAGAGAATTGTACCCTCACATGTTTTTAGAATAAAAACTAGACTTTTGGTGGTCTAAAAGATTTTTAATGGGGAGGAGTGATCGTGTAATATCCCCACACTAATCAAATAAAATGGTCTAAAACCCTATTATAAATATTCCAACATTTAATATCTCGCTAAGATGAATCCAATACATTTTGAATGGGGTCAAACAGACTTCGTATGTAAAAGTTATAACATGTTGAAGAAATTAGGGTATAATAATGATGTTTTAATGGTGATTGTACATGTATAAATGGCCTAATGAAGGATTGACATGTGTACCAAATTATATTTTTACACAAGGAATGTCCATTAACAAGTACCCAAGATATGATACAAGTTTCAAGCAAATATTGGTCTTAATACCAATTCATATGGTGTTGAAAGCTTTATTAAAACATTATTATTAAAAAACCCTCTTAATACGAGATTAAATCCCACCCAAAATGTGTGTAATCTTATCCAAGTCTAAAAATAAGGCAATGTAAATAATCCTAACATATCAGGTAAATAGATAATACTTCAACCCATGAAATAAGGGCCTTGGGAGCATTATAAAAGGCTTATTGTTGCATTTGAGAAACATATACATGGAGATAATAAAACTTGTTTTTTATCCTTTGAAAGAGAATAACTAATAAATAAGTAAGCAAGTGTCATATTATGTAGGAAGAGAAACTACCATACAAGAGATTATTGCAAATCATTTCTAAAGGTAGAAAAAAGGTTATTCTTTTAGACTCAAAGTCATATTCTGGTGTAAATAGTATACAGAAAGTTTATTTTTCACTATTTAATAGATCAATTTAAGTGTTTTTAGACTCAGAGTATTTTTCACCATTTAATAGATCAATTCGAGTGCTTTTTAGACTTAGAGATGTAGCCCCAACAAGGGTGAACCCTATTATAAATTTAGTTTGCATTTTATCTATTTATATTCATTGAATTGATGTTGTTAATTAGTTTGAACCTGATTTTAATCAAATAAGCCAATTTCATGTAAAAAGATGAAAATTAAGAAAAAAATTATGAGTATCCAAAATCAAAAAATAGTGAGCATTTTGCATTGGCTAACAATTCAGATTAGTTACAAGTGGATATGGTGTTGTTGTGTTGATTTTGGCATATAATGGATCTAGTCATAATTAAAATAAACATAATTGGTGGTAGAATGTGCAAGGGTAATAATCTAACTTATGTTGCCATAATCAAACATTTTTTTCCTAAATTTAAAAATAAATGGTTTTATCATGCACAAATGTGCCTAAATTATTTTGCATATACCTTGGTTATAAGTGTATATTGTGTTATTTTCCTAATTTTGGCCTATAAGGGGCATAATCACAACTAAAATATGCATAAAGTGGTGGTTATGTATGTGTGGGTCACCAATGCAACCTATGTTTCCACATGCACACCACTTTGGCATGATTTCAAAATGAATTAGGGTGGCCACATACAAATGTGCCCCAAATTATCCCCATATACCTTAGTTGTAAATGATTATTATTATTTTTAGTGGATTTTGGCATATAAGGGACTTAATCATAAGCAAAATCAACATAAAATATTGGTTGGGTGTGTTTTGGTTTATAAAATTTAATTTGACAAACCTAGAACTCCTAGAAATGTCATCAATCTATCGAGAAGGCCCCAAAACCTAAAATTTGATTATATGTTTACCTAAAATGGACATCAATTGCAAAAATTACACCCTAAAAACTTGAAAATGACTAAGTACTAACTAGGTTTGATTTTGAAAAACTATCTTCCAAATAATAATTCATGGAGTTGTGAGACCAATTTTAGAAGATGCAGAGTGGCCCTAATTTATTATATTTACTAAAATAAATTTAAAGTATAATTTGACATTAAATTTCAACTTATACTTAACATTTATTTCAGTCAGCAACCCCCTATACTTTGGTCATTTAAATTCTTTGATTTTTAACCTTTCAACATTACATACTCTTAGTAATGTGTAAGCACCTTTTTTATGTAGTAATAGTAATGCATACATGTTATATCATGTAGGCAATGTTTTTTACATAGTATTAGTAACATGTACATTATATATTATGTATATGTTATAGGCTTAGTATTAATAAATCCTATATTAAAATCCACATGCACATTATTTTGATAATGTATACATGTTTTCAGTTAATTTGTAAAAATGTACACTTTTTCGTCCATCATCTTCTTGCACTTACCCAAACCCATAATGCGATTATCAATAGGAAAAGTTATAGAGAGAAGTTATGGGGATTGTGTATATTCATATTAAGTAAATAATACATTAAGACTATTTGGTTTAATTTTTATATATTTATTATGCATGTACAATGGTCTAATTTTATACTCATTGGTTGTGGTGAGGGTGTTCAAGAGAGATCATGTGGTTGCATGTATGCATAATGCACTTAGATATGGTATTAAAATTGATTCATGCAACCATTACTTATCCTAGGCACAACTTTACCATAACATATCATAAAATTCAAATCTCTATAAACATGATGTAACATTCAATTTTTTTGGATTTTTCATCCATTTGGATAGGCTATATTATTCAATGATTCCATTTAAATTTATTTTTTGTTTCAGTCTACAAACTGTAGTTAGCATCAAACCATATTATATTGAATCAACTCATAAATTGAGATTTTCCATCCTAAAAATTCATACTGTAATTGACATGGCTAAAGTATTGAATATTAAAACTTTAATGATTTCATAGAGAATTTATTTAAAATAGGAGGGGTAAATTTATAAAGTGGTGGCATTTTTTTAAAAATAAGGGAGCAATATTTTTTTGTTCATAAGGGACATTTTCTTAAGGAGGGGCTCATTTTTTTAGTGGTGGTCAATTTTTAAGGGGAGGTGTCCTAAAGCATTGTAATTTTTATACAATCACATTTTGTAAAAAAAAAAAAGGAGGGTTATATTTTTTATCAAATAAGGGGGTTCATTTTTACCATCATTTGTGTTTAACGGGGTATTTTTTTCCTTTCCTTTATATGATTCTCTTCTTTATCAATTTTATTCATTGGAGGTCATTTTTCATTGTTAATTTACCCCAAATTTCTTTAAGCCACATTTTCAATGTTACCCAATGTCCATATTTGGCCAATGTTGTCACTTTTGAGGGTGTAACTTGTGATTTTTGTCACTTTCCTTATTATTTGGAGGGACAAGAAGATATTTTTTGTTAGGAAAACTTAGATTGGGTGTATTTTGCTTAATCTTAATTTGTATTTAAGGATTTTTTGTTTTTTGTGTGTGTGTTTGGGGGATGGGGGGGTCTTGCTTATCCTCCTTGACTTTTTACAACAATGGAGACAACATTATTCAAACCCCTCAACACCTAAAACTATGAAATATGGAAGATGAATATGATAATGCATTTGTATATGAAAGGTTTTATGACTAACACACCCCATTTTCTCAAAAAAATGGACCCACTTATTCTAATAATCATATACACTTGGTTCGTATCGAAACATAAGTTAAAATTACATCCTAAGCATGTATAAGCCTAATTTCTAATAACCGCTTTCCATTTCATAAAATATGGCCCAAAAACTATGAATTAAAATTTAGTTCAAAGGTTCACTCTTTTTTTTATTTGATTTATTGGACTAACCTAGCTAACCTTTTGATTGCCAAGTTTTTCAGGTTTTATTGACTTCACAAGTCATATCTACTTTACAACTTAACTTTGAATTGGCAAGGGTCACTTTCTCATCTAAATCTCATAGACTACTAATGTTTATTTAAAATATCAAGTTTCAAATTATTTTTACCTGTTGATTGCATGAGATCATGCTAAGGGTCACAATATTACTTCATTGCAAGTCTTCAAAGAAAAACTATGTCATGAAAACCAATGACCAACTAATTGAGCAGTATTTCTCCACATGTCTCCATATCTCCTCATCATATATTTTTTATCAGAATGTTAATTCATGAAAACTAATGACCAACTGATTGAGTGATATCTCACCACATCTCATAATATCACTACATAGAGGTCGATATACAAATTGATAGAATACAAAGATACATACCAAATGGCATAGTGATATAATACCACATGTCATCCTTTGCATATTTAGCTACCACCTATCATTCATCTATTACTTCATGTGTCCATTTGGTACATAGTTATCCCTCATGTGGCATGCCACATGGAATCACCTCATTTCTATGTACACTTGAATGACCCAGAGACTCTATGACAAGCATGTAAACCAAGTGATAAAGTGCAAATATGCCATGCATCCTTATAATTACATAGTTAGAGGCTATGTTTCATTATGGACACAATCAAATGAAAATAATAAATAAAAAGATCTCAACTAAGTGATATAATGGAAATTTTAAAAATCTAATGGACATATAAAAGCTTAAAAGGGTGGCTAAGCAATCAAAAGTAATGATAAAGGGCCACATGGTAAGTAAACCCCACAAAAGCTTATGTTATAAAATAAAATTTAAATTTGATAGATAGTTGAAAATGATCATTAATCTATAATTAATTCTCATGAATGGAAGATATATTAACAATAAATTCATCATTTATAGACCACATACTATGTTTCAAATCAAATCAAATTACATTATTGAATTAGATAAACTTGTGAATTACTATCCAAAGCTTCATATCAAAATAAAGTCATAATTTTCAATATTAAACATAGAGCATAGTTAGCATGATGATGGAGACTAAGAACCAATATGTTATTCTTTGGGACCAAAAAAGAATTCAAGGATACAAAATTTTATTAGGTTACTTTGAACAATGCATTCAAATATTATACATCCCTCTACACATAGTTATAAACCATAAAACTATATAAAAACCAAGACAATATGAATCTTAATGAGAGATAATATATATATGGTTTATTATAAATTGAATCCATCAAACATCACAAAATAGTGGCCAAGATTGAGATTTTTCCTTGCATTAGTCTATAATTATTTTACAATAGACACATATACAAAGGACATTTTCCATAAAAATAAAAGTACACATTCAGTGGCATATGTGGCTAGTATAGCCTTTGATAAGTACTATATAGTGCCAAAACTAAACATCCTTTACAACAAAAAATAAAAAATGAGTGGTTCAAAGATAATAATTCCCACTCATAATCATAATAAGTTTGTTATGATGAAGAAAATCTCAATTTAATAATTTAAAACCGATGTCAGAATTATCATGGCTCTATTAAAAAAACTATATGGAGTTGAATCCATGTCTTATGTGAATGATGTAGATCAGTAATCCAATAGAGGTTAGTTAATTAATAAATAATTAAAATCCAAAACAACTTAAGTACAACTTCTCAAGCCTAATCCCTAAGTTTTGCTATGGAAACAAACAAGAACTACAAATTAGAAGGTAAACAACCATGTTTATTACCTCCCTTGAAGGTTCATTTGAAGATAGGTCCAAAGAGGTTGATCTTGGCTTGCAGATGTTTTAATCTTTATTAATTATTTAATCCTCACATGAATAACATCTCTCCTTGTCTAAAAATGATTTGTCTTTGGTTTGGGATCAGAGTGTTGAAGAAATTTGAATCTCTAATATAATTTATACATAGTAATTTTAATTCAACAAAGATTATGAAATGAGGGGCGTGAGCTTGAATTTATATATTTCTTGATTCATTATGGGTCATTCATCTCCTCTAGAGATGGAGGGTTGAGGATCAATCATCAAATCCATTATTACACATATGGAGTGTTTAATAGAAGCCATTTAAGGAATTTTTGGAGCTTGGAAGGCACATTGGAAGAAAAGTGCAGTCATTGGTCCTATTGAGTGTGTAAGTGTAATAGAAAGAGTGTAGAAGAGATATGTAAGAACTTATCTTAAATGTGTAAGTGAAGTGTAAGATGGGTTATAGCCTTTGATTTCTTGCACACTTTGACTGATGATGTCATCTTGGGTGAGGTAATATTCTAATTTTGATTTTAGGAAAATAGGATAATTCAAATCCATGAATTTTCCTATTAGAGGAATAATTAGGATTGATTAAGTGAGATGAATAAATATTTAGAAGAATGGTGGATTTTACAATTTTTCTATTTATCAATAAATTATTCACTTGATTTCCTTTTGGAGACACTTGCAAAGGATTGATTTAATTAAATATGCACTAAACGGTATTAATGATGCAATACAATCCATTACCTCAATCAAGGATGTATTATTATGATTTTAGGTTAAAATGATAGTTTTGAGTGTAAATTTCATCCAATGGTGATTTATCATTAAACCTAAATGTAATTGTAAGAAGTCATTCTAAACACATTTTAGACAGGAAAGTGGTTAAAATGAAGTGTCTACATTTTTCCCTTGTTTAGGAAGGCATTGCAAGACACTAGGAACAAAAACATCTTTTGAAATATTGAAAATTTTGTTAAGAATATATTTTATAATGATCAAAGAATGATGTCTTCACTCTTCTCTTTTTAAATTTTATAGTCAGTTAACTCATATTGATGCCTGAAAGGGAACTTGATTAGCCCTAGATGCCTCCTCAAGGGGACAATTGGGGAAAATTTTGAAAAAGATAGGACCTCCAAAAAGAGAGGAAGAAGTAAGAATAGGATAAATTATGTGGGCTTGAATTTACAAGAATGATTAAATGATGGACCTAGCCCCAAAATGAGTAGTCTTGGTTGATCATAATGATGTTCCCCAGTAGGCCAAATTTGATCATGAATATAAGGAGCTACCCTAGTAGGGTGAATTTAATCTTTAATCGATCTAAATGGTTTTCCCTAGTAGGATAGATTATCATTCTAAAAAATGATGATTAGGCACTTGATGAATTAGTTATGGGATAGTATAAAATGAGAGCATGTTTATGCATGAAAGTGTATCATAGGGTTCATATAGTGTTTAAAATGCTTCTCATTTTTATAGTCAAATAATCTATTGCATGAGTTGTTGGTTGTGATATTATTGATATCTATGGTGGACTAGTGGCCAAGCTATATAATTATTTCACAAAATGAAAATGTAAATGGTTGTTGGGAATAACTATGATCTTGTAGCTTATTTGTGAAAGATGAAAGTAATCTAAGCTAAGTCAGATCAATAATGATCAAAACCTAAAGTCTAAACCCTAATCTAACATGAATATTTACAATGAAAAGCTAAACTACAGTGATTTGATCAAAAGAAAGATAAAATAGTAAGGGTAGGGTAGAAAGAAGGATGTTACTGATCTTCAGTCTAGACATTATGACAAAGCTTAAATTTTATCAAAGACATACAATCAAACTAGAATATGTATGAAATTTCCAAAAGCATAGATCCTATCATATACCATGAAAATGTCTAAGGATATTGAAACAATGCAAATAAAAACTCAAATTTACTTTAAGAATTTACTTCCACAACAAAATTGCATTAGCACATCTTCAATAAAAGCAATGGAAATGAAATGAATCTAAAATATTTCAATCAACCTCACATAATCTCAAATTGACAACTTTACATTAACACATGCACATTTATAATTCATGAAAGTATTTCAAATCTGAACATCAAATCAAATACTTGAGGAATTGGCCATGATAACAATCACACAAATAAATATGAGACAATCTTTACAAAATTCCATTGCTTGCATTACTTGATCCAAAATTTACAAAAAAGTTTTTTTCTCTAAAAACTTCCTCCTCTTACAAATTATAATACCCCCTCTTATATAAGACCTTGAGGCATGTCATTTAATCACTATCAAATTCTAATTAGCCAAGTTTCAAGGACAGTTGTTCTTCTACAACATTCTAGAATCAGACACTTTACAAGTGGACTAAACTTTAAGCAATGTGCATTAAAAATTTGCACATGCTTTTATAAAATATAATACTCCATTTTCAAATGATGTATGTGTTCCTATACAAATGAATATTCTAAGTCAACATAATTAGCTCCAAGATCTTCATTGCTTTGTCATGTTGCTCACCAATTAAGCTAAGGTTGATAATTAGCTCCATGAATAATTTTTCATCTTTCCCTATCAACTCTTTGAAGTCCATATCAACCTTATCTAAGGCCTCCTTAATTCTCTTATCATCACCTATTTTCTCCTCTATAGATAGGATCATGTCCAATATTCTTTTATTATATGCCCCTATTTTTCCCTGGCTTTTATTCTTCACCTCTTGCATGAATTGAGTATCCCTGTGTTGAAACTCATCCATTATCAACCTAATAAGATTTTGAGTAGTTAGGTCCTTGATCAAGATCCCTAGTATATGCACCATCTAGTTCTCCAATTACTTGAAATATTTAGAAAGGCCTTCCATGCCCTTGGACCATTTATTCAAATACTTGATCTTTTCTATCAAGATTACCATAGTCATATTTAAATGAGCTAGGTTAACTATTTTAAACCCAATAATATGTTCTCTTGTTAATATGCTAATCAATTCCTTTACCTTATTGTATGAACCCTACCATTGATTCACTTGGTTCATTACCATAGTACTCTATTTTCTCACCATATCTTGCTTAGACCTTATTGACTTCAAAGAGTTGAATGTGGCATACATAGTGGCTTCAAATATAGTGACAATTTTCCCTAGAATTGATAGGATAGACTATTCTTTTAGGTTCTTTTTTTCTTTATTTATCCCTTTGATAACATCTTGTAATATTTTTGACTGGGACTGTGCCAATTCTAGGACATCCTCTTTAAACATGGGGGCCTCCCCTTGTCTTTGTCTTTTCTTTTGAGTCAAATGGGTCAAAGTCTCCACCTTTTAATATATAATCTCTTCACCACCTTACATTATTATTGTCTATGTTACTCTTTACAAACCTATGATGCCTGTATCATATCTGACCCTAACTAAATATTGGCCTATTTTCTTACTTATCATCCCTAATTATATGTCAATTGATTAACTTGGAGTAGCCAATATTTTTGCTTCTTCCTCTTGCAAGGCAATGATCTATGGCTTCAACTCTTGTTGCATAGGGATGTCTTTAGTTTTACCATAGCCCATGGATGGTAGGTAGGAATATTCTCTAGTCTTGTTTCATAAATGAACCATTCAAGAATAGGTGGTCTATAAATGATGTTTTCCTCATTGAATAAATTGACATTCTTCAAATGTGGAGTGATAGTCACTTTTGGTTTCTTAGATTTTGAGACAATGGCAATCTCAACCTTCCTCTTAAGAGCGTCAATAATCACCAAGTCTAATGACTTTCTCTTATCATGTTTGAATTCTTAAACCTTCTCCTCTTCTAAATTTGAATCTTTCTCATATGTCATAGATTAACATCTTCAATGCATATTCAACAGACTCATGGGGATCTAAAGCTATCATATGCACCTCCTATTGAGGTAACTCTTGCTCTACTACCTTGGAAGATTTAAGAGCTAATGAACTTGAAATAATTTCACCTAGCCTTCTCTCTTTAGGCCTATCTTCTACTTTTGTATCTACTGAGGGAGGTTTAAAATAACCAAAATTAATCAAATGATATTTCTTGGGGCATAGTTGTGATATATCTTCCATTTTCTAGTCTCTATTCAATTTAGACTCAAGTTTTATATTGTGTTCCTTTAATCTCCTAGTAACTTTATAGCTTGAGTATGATTTAATGTATATAAATTTAAATGAACTAGATTTATGTTCATATGTTACATTCAAAATACCCTTGATTCATTTTAAGGATTTACTTCCATAAGAAAATTGCATTAGCACATCTTCAAGGAAATCAATGGAAATGAAATGAATCTAAACTATTTTAATCAACCTAGCATAAGCTCAAATTGAAAAATCTATGTTAACACATACACATATATGATTCATGAAATCAATTCAAATCTAAACATCAAACTAGATACTTGAGGAAGCAGGCATGATAACAATCACACAAACAAATCTGAGATAATCTTTGTAGAATTCCCTTTCTTGCATTACTTGCTCTAAAATTTACACAAGTTTTTTAATTTAAAAACTTCCCCCTCTAACAAATTAAAATACCCCCTCTTATATAATACCATGAGTTATGTTAGTAAATCACTATCAAATTCTAATTATCCAAGTGTCAAGGACAATTGTCCTTCTACAACACTCTAGAATCAAACACTTTACAAGAGGACTAAACTATAAGAAATGTGCATTACAAAGTTGCACTTTTTTTACAAAATAGAATATTCCCTTTTTAAATGAGTTACATGTTCTTATACAAATAAATATTCTAAGTCAACATAATTGACTTTGAGATTTTGCTTGTTACTTTTGCTTCAAGATATTCATTGCTTTGTCATGTTGCTCACCAATTAACTTGAGGTTGATAATTGGCTCCATGAATAAGTCTTATTATTTTCCTATCAAATCTTTGAAGTCCTTATCAGCCCTATCTAAGGCCTCCTTAATGGTCCTATCATCACCTATCTTCTCCTCTATAGATGGTATCATGTCTAATATTCTTTTATTAGCTGCCCCTATTTTATCTTAGATTTTATTCTTCACCTCTTGCATGAATTGAGTATCCTTATGTTGGAACTCCTCATTCATTATCAGGCCAATAGGACTGAGAGTAGTTAGCTCCTTGATCAAGCTCCCTAGTATATTCACCATTCTATTTTCTAATTGCTTGAAATCTTTAGAAAGGCCTTCCATGTCCTTGGACCATTTGTTCAAATCCTTGATCTTTTTTATCAAGATTACCATAGCCATATTTAAATGAGCTAGTTTGACTATTTCAAACCTAGGAATATATTCTTCTATTAATATGATAATCAATTACTTTACCTTATTATATGAACCCTATCATTGATTCACTTGGTTCATATCCATAGTAATCTATTTGCTCACCATATATTTCTTAGACTTATTGACTTCAAAGAGTTGAATGTGTCATACATAGTGGTTTCAAAGCTAGTGACAATGTTCCCTAGAATTGATAGGATATAAATTTCTTCCAAGTTCTTATTTTCTTGATTTATCCCTTTGATAGTAGTTTGTAACATTTTTGACTGGGACTATGCCAAATCTAGGACATCCTCTTCAAACATGGGGGCCTCCCCTAGTCTTTATATTTTTTTCTAATTCAAATGGATCAAAGGCTCCACCTTTTGATAAATAATCTCTTCACCACCATCCATGATTGTTGGCTTGGTTACTCTTTATAAGCCTATGATGTTTTGATCATATCTGACCTCGACTAAAGATTGGCCTATTTGCTTACTTGGCATCCCTTCTTGTATATCAATTGACCTACTTGGAGTATCCAATCTTTTTTATTATTCCTCTTGCAAGGTAAGTATCCATGGCTTTAACTCTTGTTGCATAGGGATGTTTTTAGTTTTTACCATAGCTCATAGATGGTCAGTAGTAAGCTTATTTGGTCTTGGTTCATAAATGAACCATTCAAGAATAGGTAGTCCATAAATGATGTTTTCCTCACTGAATAAATTGACATTATCCAAAGGTGAAGTGATAGTCACTTTTGGTTTCTTAGCTTTTGAAACAATAGCATTCTCAACCTTCCTCTTAGGAGTGTCAATAAACATCAATTCTAATCACTTTCCCTTATTCTATTTGACTTCTTCAATGTTCTCCTCTTCTACATCTGAATTTGTCTCATATGTCATAGATAGCATCTTCAACAAACTCATGGGGATCTAGAGCTATCATATGCACCTCATGTTGAGGTAACTCTTGCTCTACTACCTTGGAAGATTTAGGAGTTGATGAACATGAAATAGTTTCACCTAACCATATCTCTTCAGGCCTATGTTTTAATTGTGTATCTACTAAGAGAGGATTAAAATAACCAACATCAATCAAATGGTATTTCCTAGGGCCTATTTTCCATCTATCTTCCATTTTTTGGTCTCTATTTAATTTGGCCTTAGGTTTTATGTTGTGTTCCTTTAATATTCTATAATATTTATAGCTTGAGGATGCTTTCGTGTATATGAAGTCAAATGAACTAGGTTCATGTTCATATGTTATAGTAAAAATACCCTTGATCCTTAAATGTTCCTTTACCTTTCCATATGGATCCCATTGTCTATAATCATCAATCTATAGGTTAAAAGACAACATATGCTTTGAATAAACCTCAACATGATCCCACTACCTAAAAATAGTTTTACCAATTGTCATGGGAAAAATGTGTACGAGTCCTTTTCTTTTGGTTTTAAAAATTCCATCAATCTCATTGAACAATTGATATGCCACCTCTTATTCTGTTAATTTGTCAATTACATGAATTGTTAATTTGAGAGGGGCCATTTGAGTTCCTTCAATTCTTATAATCGTGCAATCAGGATATAACCATATGTCTCCCATTTCCTTAATTGATTTCCTAATTAAATGGCTTGTTCTCATCATAGGAATACTATTAATGGCTTCGCTCAATGTATGGTAAACATAGTCACAAATAAACTGAATGTGGTCTCTATACTTATAGATGTGTAATTTGTAATAGTATTGGGATACAGTCTGGATGCCATTGGGTAACCATCCTCTTTGATTGGTTATCTTGGTGGTTACACATAGGGCATCTAATAGATAAGACATCATGTATAATCTAGTGCTTTTCTTATTCTTGACTCCATATATTTGTTTGTTTAGGGAAATACTGATAATTTCACCTAATGGAAGAACCAACACTACTTCAATGATGAAGTATACCACAAGGACCTACATTGGTTCTACATAAGTAATGTGTGCACATCCATACAAATTTTTTAACATTGTCATGACCATCCTAAATCTATGTCTAAATTGATTAATAGGGATGTTCTTTGTAGGATCTACAATAACTCTATTGCCTTCTTCTAACCATTTTTCCAAAATGTCTGTCATGTTGTGCTTCTTATCCCATGAACTAATGAAGGTTAGGTCTATCTAGGGTTTAGGTAATTTTTAGTAGGAATTAAATACAACATGAGAGATATATGCAATTTTCCTTAATCTATGCTTATGAATTAACATACCATTGTCAATTTTAGTCTCTTTGAAAATTGGACCCATAAGATCGATACAATGAAGTTCCTCTAGTTTAGTAGTAGCATAGTGTAGTCCCATCATCTGGGTTACCACAATATCATCATATAAACTCTTTTCTAGGAGGATCTTCTCTTCTTCTTTGGTTATAAATCCCTAGTTCTTAATTTTCCATAACATGTTTGTGTAATTCTTATCTCCCATGTTTAATGAAGCAACTACAAACTTTGTGTCCTTGAACACATAGCCTTTTATGTTTGATGATAGGTAAAGTTCAACTGCGTACTTTGAAACATGTCCATGTGTCATCATTTCTATAATAAAAATTGAATTATCCCTTTGTAATTGATGATTCAACTCTTCTTAGCTCAACATAGTGAATCTAAGAATAGTTTAGGGTTTTTCATACATTCTAGGGCTTTTTGGAGGTTTAGACAGAGCTTTAATAGCAACAAGCAAGTTAAAAATATGTTTTTTGATAATTTTGATTGCATTTAGATCATGTATTTATACCTTTTGCATGATTGGGTCTACACAATATTTGAATATGATGTGTATGCTTATGTGGCATTGCCTTATCATGTAACTCATTTATTTTTAAAATATGACCATTTATCACTTGGACATGTGTCATCATATTATGTAAACTTGGATCTCAATCAAATGTGCATCATTGATCTCTTCAGGAGTCTTATGGCCTTGAATTTCACCATGGCCATTGATATTTGATCTAATCTTTATGATATTATTCCACTTGACATCATCATGTGCTTTCTATGTACCTTGTAAACAGTCTCCATTGCTTGAATGCTCTTGCACCATGTGTTAGCATCATGTGCAATCTAAGTTATTTGAATTGTTGAATTACTTTGTACCATTAATCTTGATATATAATATGGAATGCATACCATTGATCTTAATATGAGATATTAAATGCATACCATTGATGTGTTCAATGCATGATCAAGCATAGATCATTGATCTATTCTTTGTATATCTAATTGAATGTGAACCATTGATTTATATCTAGTTCTTAATGATTTTGACACTTGTCACTAAAACATTCATTCTCAAGATTCATTGACATGTTGACTCTATGTTCACCATTGATTTGCTTTTTCAAGATTGAATGCACTCCATCGATCTAGATCTTGACTTAAAAACTTCAGGGAATCATCCTCTCATTTTTTATCTTATATCCATCCTCCCATATTTTTGATACTTGTCAATCCCACATGTTTTTTTACCTATTAATAATAAAATAAATATAATAAGTATTTGGGCATATAAATACTTAGTATAAACTTTAGACTAAGGTTTTAATGAATTAACAAATTCAATTAAAACTTAAGATAAAACTAAACTAGGTCTAAAATGAAATAAATTGACCCATGGAAAAATAGGAATCTATTTAATATAAACTTAAGCTAAATAACTTAGACTAAGGTTTTTTAACATGATTAAACTTATATTCAATTAATTGATTAGGAACCAAAAGTTAGCAAAAGGGTCAAATTGATCATTAAAGCATAAACCATGAATACTTATTCATCTTAATGAGGATCTATTGAACCTATGACATGGAAACATATGAAGCAAAGGTTAGAAACATCAAATAGAGTAAATTAAATATTATGATCTAATATACCAATGAAATCTAAAGTAAAACATGATATTCAGAAGTGCATTTTGATCAATTTGAATGTTAATTTATAGCACAATTTGTAAAATTGAATAAGGGTCCTCATTTTCAGAAATGGAGGTATGTTGACCTCAACATATAATTTTATGCATCATTCCCAATTAGACTTATAAAATATTTATTTTTGATGTAGAACTAAATGGTACACACCATGATATAAAACACCATGATGAGTAGGTTGTAATGTGCACAAGGACTGACCCTTGATATAATAGATAATTGTAAATAATGCACAAATGATAAAAACCATGATGAAAATGTTGGCATATGTTAATGGATGGATCATAATATAATGTTATGATAGGAATCACCATGATGATGACCTCACTAACACATTAGATTGAGTTGATATGACAACAAGAAAAATCAAACAAAGCAACATCCCAAAAAGCAAACAAACACAAACTAAAATAAAAACAACATAAATCATCCAGTTGCTCAAGATAAAAATAAAAATGCACCAAGAACAATCAAACATAATCATTATAAAAAAAAACTCATAAACACACAATTAAAATAAGCAATTAGTGAATCATTTGTGCATGTGTGAAAGTAAGGTGTTACTCTTGGAGATTTGATCCCTAAGCTCTAGAGGAAAAATTAATAGGATAGATGGTAAGCTAGATAGAAGGGGGAATAGATTAAAAGGAAATAGGTGGATGAGCTAACTCTAAATTCCCCATGTAATTGAATGCTACCTATATAGTCTTACGAACTTTAGGATAAATTTAGTTCTCTCAGTGAGAAATAAGAATAATTATGATAAGAAAGAGATTTGATTTATAGAAGAAGAATAGGAAATGGCAAACTTATAAAATAAAAAGAGTATTTTGAGATAAATTAGGAAAAATGAAATGGTAATTAAATTGGTTAAGCTGACTCAATATGCCCCATGCATTCAAGTGCTACCTACATAGTTTGTGCAGACTTCAGGGCAATGTAGTTCTCCTAGAAATGGGATGGAAAACAATTGGGAATGGCAATGGTAAATGGAAATGATCTAGTTGAATAAAGGGTTCCCACTTGGAAAATGTGATAAATCATTCCATCCAAAACATAGGTAATGACAATAGTGAATTAGATAAAAAGATAAGTAAAAATTTTGTATCTTAATATCTCTTATGGAGATTATAATCACTTTTTTGGATTTTTTTATTTTTAGGTAGTTTTTGGATTGTTTTGAATGTTTTTGTGTTTTTGGTATATCAACTCGATAGAGGATTACAAGATGTAGAATGTGTTAATTCAAAAAAAATTGAGAGAGTCGCTTAGGTTTCTCAAAAAATAATGAGAACATGGTTTAGGTTACTCTCAAAATGGTGAGAGCTTGGCTTAGGTGGCTCTTAAAACAATTAGAGCATGGCTTAGGTTGTTACAAAATAATGAGAGCATGGCTTAGGTTGTTACAAAACAATGAGAGCATGGATTAGGTTGATTAAAAAGTGGTGAGAGCATGGATTATGTTGCTCATAAAATGGTGAGAGTGTGGCTTAGGTTTATTTCAAAATGAAAGGAACTTGGATTAGATACTCACAAAATTATGAGAGTTTGGTTTAGGTTGTTCATAAAATAACAAGAGCATGGATTAGGTTGTTTTTTAAAATGTGAGAGCATGGTTTAGGTTAATCATAAAATAGTGAGAGCATGGCTTATTTTTCTCATAAAATGGTGAGAACATGACTCAGGTTACTCATAAAATGGTGAGAGCATAGAATAGGTTACTCATAAAATGGAGAAAGTGTGGCTTATGTTGTTCACAAAATAGTGAGAGTATGGCTTAGGTTGCTCATAAAATGGTGAGAGCATGGCTTAGGTTACTCTCAAAATGGAGAGATCATTGATAAAGGCATGACCAATATATCCTCATAAACTAAGCACTACATACATAGTGTATGCAATCAGAATTGCATGATGTGCATGAATTAATCCTGGATCAAATAAGATAGAGCACACCTACACTTTATATTATGGATACACTTGTTAAGTGGGAGCATGACCAATATGGGGATCCACTAGACTTGATTAGGGGACCACTTATGTCATTTGTCACAACACATCATGCTAAGAAGGGTTCCAAAGCCTACAGTTTAACATAATTTCACAACAACCCTAAAATAGTCCTATGATTTGATGTTCACTTATGTAATAAACAATAAAGTAAACTATTTTAATAACAATAAAAGTAAACTAATCTAGTGCATATCAAATATTATGGCACAAAGTGAAGGGTTAGATGCAAAGTAATCAAATATGTATATGGAACTTCAAATAAAGTAAGTATGAGTAACACCCTAATACATAGAATATGAAGAGTAATATTATTGGATCCAACACTTATGCTACTTATATATACTAAAAGAGAGGAGAACAAAGTTAGAATATATTTACCTAAATGTGAACGCATCATGATTCAATATCTCCCTTGTCCAATAGGACTTCACAAGAGGTTGTGGTTTATAAGGATCACTTTGTTAGGCCAAAGCATCCAATACCTATCCACAAGACTAGATTATCCATATAAGAAACCTAAGCTAAGACTCCTCAAGTAGAATGTTAGAAGAGAAAATTGTGAAGAAGCGTGAGTGAATAATAACTCTTTATTTCACATTCTTAATAATGACCAAAATGACCTTGTATATATAGGATTATCTCACCCGAAAATCATTAGGACATGTCATTTATGCTAGGTCAATCGAGCCGACCTAGTATATTCTCAGGCTAATGCCTAAAATTTATGCTAGGTCAGCTAGAAGGCAAACAAGTCAAAAGAGCTAAAGTGACCCCAGAATATAATAGGTCGATCAAGTCAACCTAGTGTACTGAATAGGTAAAAAGGGTGTAAAGTAAGGAGAAGAAGGATAGAAAGAGGAAAATACTAGAGGAATGTGCAAGGGAGGATAAATAGCTTAGGGAAAGGTTTTAAGCACTGAATAAATTGGGAATAATGTGGCAATAAGGAATAACAATATTGTGAATCACCAAAGGTCTACCCACCCCTTTCTTGATGCACCCCTTAAGGTATGCACTCAGAGAGATTGAGTCACAATGGATTCCTACAAGATGTAAAGCATCAGTATTTGATAAAAGTTTAAAATATTATGTGTATACATATGCCTCACTCAAAGCTCATCACATGTCATTAAGGTGTAACAAGGGATGATGATTCAATAAATAACATAAGGACACACACAACATTGATGCTAAAAAAAAGTTGTCGTATTTTAAAAAGCATAAAATAACTGAAAGTAAATGACTGAAAGGGAAACTAATCTAAAAATTAAATAACTAAAAATTAAATGAGATGCATATCTTGACTTACCTTATATCATGAGATGGTTTTCAATTGTGTTTTTAGTTTTGATTATGTACGACACAAAGACTGATTTTAATAAACTCAAAAATACAAAACTAAAGAGCAAAAACAAATAAATGCAATAAAAGCCAAGATAACTAGTGTTATGTGGATAGGACATACTTGGGAATTCAGTAAGTTAGGTGACAAGTGCTATGTTAGACCAAATGACCAAGTTAAACAAGAGTAAATTAGGTAACCAAAAATCCAAGGCTAATAAAGATTGAAAAACTCAAACAAGTAAACCTCAAGTAAGAAAAAGGCAAACTCACAAATTCAAACTAAGGATACATGTTTAAAAAGGAATGATAAGCAAGAAAAATCATTTGTAAAAAAAAACAACATTTATGAGTGAGTAGTAACAATCCACATCTCACTCAACAATGGAAAAAAGGGATGCATAAAAGGGAAAACAAATTTTGATGAGTGAGTAATAACAATCCACATCTCACTCAACAATGGAAAAAGGGTATGAACTTAGGTATTTTTAATAGCAAGATAGAAAAATCATGATAAATTAGAAATGGTAATTAAATTAAGTTTAGTAAGTGAATAATATGATTCAAAGTTGCTCAAACATGTTGTTTTGCATCTAAAGATAGATAAAACTGAAACAAAGTAGTACTAGCATGTTTTTAAGAAATGAAGAAGAAGGAATTTAAAGAAGAGGGAAAATAGATTTGGAATCACAATTTGTATATCAAAGGGGGGGAATGAAATGGGTGGAGGGGAGAATGAAGGAAAACCCAAGGTAGAGAGAACTCTTTATCAAAGTCAAGACACTCAAATTTGGTTTGTCAAAACAAGAGGAATGTCAACCTTAGGGACTATGAATAACTTCTCTTAGCTACACAAGTCTTAGGTCAACAAATGGAGTATATATATCATCCCATGAAGTCTATATACGTGAAAATTAAAATAGACCTACCCCCCCATGATGTGTTCCCTGCTCTTTAGGACCCCTTATAGAGTTTTTAGTCTACTATGAAGATTAGGTACTTGCATGAGAAAGTAGGTAGCACCATATATTTTTTTGAATTCCCCTATTCCAATCTACTGGCCTACTACACCCCAAAGGACTTCGGCTCTATGTGAAGTAGACTATGGAGTTTGAGATTTTATTAGAAATAGGAGATGTGCTTGTAATCACTTTTTTAGGTGTGATTTGACTTTTGAGATTTATATGTTGCCTTTTAGAGATCATTTCCTTTTATTTTCAAATGATTGGGATTTTAACTTTCTTGATGGCTTTTTCCAGAATCCTCCTCCATATGGATTTGGAAAACCAAACATGGGTGCTAAAGATGACTTTAATTTGAAAACTTTGGGACAAGGTTGCTAAGAGAGAGAAATTCAAAGAGCATGGGGTCTAAGAGTCTCATAAATCTAGGTGAAATAAAAGTGTTATCTTGAATTAGACCTTGTTTTATCCAATGAGAATATGAAATAAAGGGGTAAATCAAGAGTAATGACACATGGAACAATTTGAATTACTTAAATTTCAAAAAATGTGACAAAGGGAAAAAAAGGAATATAATAATAGCAAAGGTGTGATTCCTTATCATAAGAGAGAGGGAAATGGAGGAAAACATGCTAACATATATTGTTTGCAAATTCCATCTAGTAATGGAATAAAAAAATAGAGTTTAAATAAAAGATCAAGAACATGAAAATAATTGTAAATTTATGAGGAGGGTTGGGTCCTATCCACGGTCTTACAAAGCAACTCATAAAATAAATACCCATGAGGTGCTTATGAGTGAGAGAAAATAAAAAGTGAGGGATCCTTTATACAAAGCACCTCACAAAATAAAAACCCAAAGGATGTCAAAATAGTATTGGCAAGTAGAAAAAGGAGAAGGAAAATAAGTAAAATATGGTGGTTTTATGAGGGTTGTCAAGTCCTATATGTGGTCTTATGAAGCAACTCACAAAAGAACAACCAAAGGGGAGCTAAATCAAAATTAGCAAACAAAAATAGATTGAAAAATAAGATAAAATACGGGATAAAATAAGGAAGACTATGGTACATCAAGAAACTAAAAGGCCAAAAAGGGAGGACTAAAGGTTTTCAAACAAGATGGAATTGTTGTAGAGAGAGAGACATGTGCTTAAGTAACATACAAAAAGTATTACATAGATATAGATAGAAAACATGACAAGAAGAAAAAAGATCCTATATTTATGGTTATATTAAGGATGAGCATGTGAGAGACAAGCCTATGTGTCTTGAAATGTTTCTTGGAGTTGAATTATTTTGGTAGAATGTAATGGAGAATAAGAGTGGGCATCGTAAGAGGCCCTAAAGGGTAAGTGGATGTAGGGATGGGCATAGCAAGATGCCCCAAACTCTAAAATGATATGTGGGTGGGCATTGCAAGATGCCCCAAAGGCTAGAGTAATGTTTGTATGGGCATTGCAAGATGCCCAATAGCTAAAAAGAGGAAGAAAAGATAAGAAAGGATAAGAAGCAAAAAGAACCCCATAGAATGTCTAAATAGATTCAGGTTGTCCAAGAAGATTCTAATGGGGAATATGATGCTTGAGAAAAGAAAAAGAATGATAAGTATTAAGAATAATATATAGATACAAAGAACTAAACCAGGTAGACAAATAATTAAGTTAGACATACAAGGAAAGAAAAAAGCTAAATTAGAAAGCAAAGAAGGTAGAAAACTATACTAGGTTGACCTGGTTGACGTAGCACAGAAATAGAGACTATAAAGCTATACTAGGTCAACCAAGTCGATCTAGTACAATGTACAGAGGTTAGAAAAGAGGCAAAAGAGTCTGTAGATAGTATTAGGTTGACCAAGTCAACCTAGTATAGTAAATAGAGGCTGAAAAAGATACTAGGTTGACAAGGTTGACCTAGTACAAAAGATAGATATAGGGATTTTATTTTGATCATATCTTTGGTTCTGCTCATCCATTTTTCAAACCATAAAATGCATTGGATTCATGATGATGTAGAGAATGAAAATAGGAAATAAATAAATGATAAAAATAAATAATAAATAAAATAAAAGTGAAAAAATCTTACAAGGATTTGATTCATGTCAAGTTCACCAAAATGTATGCAATCAAAATTATATGATGTGCATGAATTAATCATGGATTGAATAAGATAGATCACACCTACACTTATGATTAGGGATACACTTGTTAAGTAAGATTATGACCAATATGAAGATCTACTAAACCTAATTAGGGGATCACTTGTATCATTTGTCACAACACATTATACTAGGAAGGGTTTCAAATCCTATAGTCTAACACAATCATATAATAACCCTAAAAGAGTCTTATGATTTGATGTTCACTTATGTAATAAACAAGAAAGTAGATTATTATAATAACAAGAAATTTAAACTAATCTAGTAGCCACCAAAGCTTGTAGCACAAAGTGAGGGGTTAGATGCAAAGTAATCAACTATGTATAGGGAACTTCAAATAAATTAAGTATGAGTAACACCCTAATACATAAAATACGAAGAGTAATATTATTCAAGCCAACATATATGCTACTCCTATCTAATAAAATATAGGAGAACAAAGTTAGAATATACTTACCTAAATGTGAACTCATCATGATTTAATCTCTACCTTGGCTAATGGGGCTTCGTAAGAGGTTGTTGTGGTTTGTAAGGATCACTTTGTTAGGCCTAAGCATCCAAGACCTATCCACAAGACTAGATTCTCCAAATAAAAAACCTAAGCTAAGAATCCTCAAGTAGAATGGTGGAAGAATAGATTATGAAGAAGCATGAGCAAATAATAACTCTTTATTGCATATTCTTAATAATGACCAAAATGACCTTATATATATATATATATATATATATATATATATATATATATATATATATATATATATATATATATATATATATATATATATAGGTGTATCTCACTTGAAAATCATTCAAACATGTCAGTTATGTTGGGTTGATTGGGTTGACCTAGTACATTCTTGGGATAATGCCTAAAATCTATGCTAGGTCAGACGGAAGGCAAACAAGTGAAAAGAGTTAAAGTGACCCTAGAATACACTAAGTCAACCAAGTTGACCTAGTGTACTAAACAGGTAAAAGGGTGTAAATCAAGGAGAAGAAGGATAAAAAGAGGAAAATATTAGATGAATGGGAGGAGAAATAACTTAGGTAAAGGTTTAAGAGTTGAATGGATTGAGAATAATGTGGCAATAAGGGACAATAATCCTCTGAAGCACCAAAGGTATGCCCACCCATTTTTTAATGCACCCCTTAAGGTATGCACTCAAAGAGATTTAGTTGTGATGGGTTACTACAAGATGTAAATCATAAGTACTTGATAAAAATTAAAAATATTATGTGTATACACATAATCTAAATGGACCTCAGATCAATGTAGTTCAACCCTAGCATAAATTACTATGAATCAACAATAGCATTGAAAATAGTAATGGCATATGAATATAATAAATGGTATGTGATTTAATAATAGCTAAAGTATGCATTTCAAATACTATCATATATGGAAATCATGAATAAGCTACTCTAAGATAACACTCACCCTATATGTATTGATGTGACTAAATATGAATATTCTGCTAGAAAATTTCTCTAAAATGTGACATCTAGAATCATCTATTGTACTGATAAACTATAATCAAGATTAATAATGGTAATAAGATGAATTAATAAGATCAATAATGTTAATAGGATGAAGGGATGGTGGTTGTAGGTCATGCCCCCAAGTAGGGGTCCTTATAGACAATGTTTAAGCAAATCAAGTGTACAAATGCTTGAGATGCATAATATTCATAGGCTCATCTAACACTTCTCCATATAGTTTATCCAATATGTATGATCTAGATCCATAATATGTTATGATTATGAATGGTCCCAGCCAATTAGGCTAAAAATTACCCTTATTTTCATGGGTGGAATTGGTCTTCTTTTGGTTTTCTCTTAGAACTAGATTGTAATGTTCAAAGTCTCCATGTTTGATGTGCTTATTGTAGCTACAATGCAACTTGTTCTAATAGTCCTAGAGATTACTCAAATAAGATACCCATTTTTCATCAATTAGTTATAATTATTTTAGTCTATAAACTTTTTATCCTTCCTCATCAATAATATTCTGCCATTAAATGAATAAAGAAGGTAACTCAATCTTGATAGGGAAAATAGATTCCATGCCTTAAATAAGGGAGTACAATTTGACTCCTATTGGGGTGTGGTTAGTGGTATGGTAATCCCAGAGGGTAGGAAATAATTAAAAATTCCAATCATTTCCAAAATAAATAATGGGATTTTTAAGAATTTGGATCAAGGTTTTGTTAGATGCTTCAGATTGGCCATTATGTTGAGGAAAATAGGTAATGGAAAAATGTTGCTTGATCTGGTATTTAGTACAAAGAGATTTGACATCCTTATTTTTAAAGGATCCACCATTATCAAAAATGATACCATAGGGAATGCCAAAGTGGTAAATAAGATGGTTGACGATGAATTTTGAAATTTACTTCCCAGTTACATAAGTGAGTGGAATGGATTCAACACACTTTGTAAAATATTCTATTATAGTAAGGGTATATTTATGGATATATGATGAATAAATATTTGTTTTCCCTATAATATTGATTCCCCATGTGTAAAATGGCCATGGCATAGAGATCATCTAAAGCAGGTGAGTTAGTGCATGAATGAGATTGGCATGCTTTTGACAAGCCACACACTTTTTCACATAAGCACATGAATCAGCCTCCATAATAGGATAGTAATACACTATACATAAGAGTTTCTTGGCAAGGACCATGCCACTAGTGTGGACCCCAAAAATCTCTTTATTTACTTATTTAAGCACTAATCTAGACTCTACCAAAGCTAAAAAATAAACTTTAATTCCATCATATCCTTTATGATATAGTGTATAAATGAGAATGGTCTAATAAGAAGTGGTATGAATGAAGGATTTTTGCTTTTTATGAGAATGGTTGGAAGGGAGAATATTGTCATGAAGGTAGGCATATATTCAAAGTACCAAGGCAAGCTAGGATAAATAATATCACATACCATTTTAGATTCATAACATTCTTGATCCAACCTTAAGAGATGTTCAATAAGAAATTGGTAATCTATATCATGATCTGTAATTGCTATTAAGGAATCAATCATTACCATTACATTAGTAGTTTTATTGTTGGCTCTTGGAATATACTCAAATTAAATGTGTTCAAAGTTCTACTTAAGATGGTCCACCATATTATTGTGAGTAATATGCTTGTCATCTTTAGTCTGGTATTGTTCTATTACCTAGTTGATAATCAACTGATAGTCTCCATAAAAATTTAATTTCTTGATGTTCTATTGTAATGTTAGATGAATCCCTACAATAGGTTCTTTAGAATCTATTATATTATTGTTATAAGAAAAACCAATGTGAAATAATTTTGGAATGAGATCCCCTTATGGCATGATGAATATAGTATTGGCTCCTGATCCATGAAAAGTATAGGAACCATCAAAACAAAGGTTCTAGTGCTAGTGCTCAAAATAAATGTCATTGAAATTCATGATTGACTCATCAGGGAAATTGAAAATAAGTGTCTTGGTATCTATAAATGGTGCTCTGGCAAGATAATGTACAAGTGCCTTCCCCTTAATGGCATTTTAATGAACATATTCAATTTTAAATTCACTCAATGACATGATCCACTTAGCCATATGACTATTCAAGACTACCTTAGAAAGTAAGTATTTGAGTGGGTCTACTTTAGAACTGAAAATGGTCTTGTTATTAAGAATATAATGTCACAAATTTTGGATTGTAAACACCATGGCTAAGTAGGATGTTTCAACTAAGGTGTAGTTATGTTCAAATTTAACCAATGTGTGGATCAAATAGTATATGGCTTGTTATTTCCCCTTATCATTATGGTGTGCCAAGAGTGCCCCTAAAGCACAATTAGTCACTAAGATGTGTAAAATTAATGGATTTCTAGGTGTAGCTAGACATATAATAGGTGGATTGGATAGATATTATTTTAATTTATCAAAGGCCTATTGATAATCGATATTTGATAAGAAAATGGTACCTTTCTTCAGAACATGAGTGAAGTGATGGCATCTTTTTTCCAACTAAGAAATAAATGCCCGATAGATTAAACTTTTCCCTACATGATACAGAGTTATTTGAGAATAGAAGGTGGAGGCCTTTATGTAATGGCCTTAACCTTGGATATATCAACTTTAATTCCATGATAAGATACAATGAAACATATAAACTTTCTTGAAGTAACACCAAAGATGCACTTTTTATGATAAAGCCTTACCTTATATTCACAGTCATTCAAATATTTTTTGTAATACATTTGTATGTCATGCTATAGTCTTTGATATTTCCAAAATATCATCCATATACTATTAAAAATATCATCCATCATGTCATGGAAAATAAAATTCATGGATCATTGGTATGTGGCACTAATATTCTTGAGGCCAAATGGCATCGCATGATAATATAACATTCCCCATATAGTGGCAAATGTTATCTTGTGTTGGTATTCAAATGCAATTTTAATCTAATTATATCCTAATAATACATCCATAACAAAGAGCATCTCATATCCTACTATGGAATACATAATCATATCAATGTTAGGCAAAGGAAAATCATCCTTTGGGCATGCTTTATTAATATCTCTAAAGTCATTACCTAACCAGATTCCTTGTGGATTTATTTTTACTATAACTATGTTAGATATCCACTCATTAATCAATAAGATGAATACAACCTACCTCCAATAATTTTTCCAATTCTTTCTTGATAAGAACAACTATGTGAGGGTGCATTTTTCTCAACTTATTCTTGATTGGCTTGGCATTAGGGTATACAATAAGGAGATGTAAAAATAAAGTAAATTCAAATCCTAACATATATGAATAACATCATGAAAAATATATATTCAAATTCCTAAAGTAAGGAATTAATAATCTCATGTTCCTCTTTAGTGAGGGATGCTCTAAGTTTGATCCATTTGGTATCAGCGGGTATTCGAATATTGACTTTGGTGGTATCCCCCACAATTAGTGTGAAACCATCTGAGTTTTATATATTTGGTATTAGTAGGTATTCCAATATTGACTTTGGTGGTATCCCCCAAAAGTAGTGTGGAACCATCTTCTAAAATAGTCATAAAAGTAGTACATTGGACTTCATCTTTGTCTTTTGGCTTGACTAGCTCATTGAGTTCACCCAAGTAGGACAAATATAAATCTCCAATGTCTGACAAAGGATATTTGGAAGAGGTTTGGATTTAATTTTAAATAGGGTGAACTTCTCTAACCAGTGGCACCCAAAATAGGTTTTCACCATGGGACTCATCTTTTTCTTTTTCCTTTACCCTAGTCTAATAACACCTCAAAGATTTTTCACTTTGGGACCTCAATGTTTGATTTTATTTATGAATAAGGAAGTAACCTACTCTCTAAAATAGGTAGCATTGTCCAATGTAATGGAAAATCTTTTTTTGTGATCATCAAGCTGTAAATTATCTCTAAGGCCTATAAATTCATATATTGATTCATCATTATGAAAATCATCTAATGGTATATAAGAGTCTTATTCATCCTAGTCAATTATTTAGTGATGATGGAGGAAAAGAGGTGGATTAAACGGCATAAGAGTAATGGTAGAGATGGTATTGGGGTCAAATAAATTGGTATCAACCAACTCATCATAAATCCTATAATGGGACTATAGGTCATTGTCTAAATTATCCATGTTAAATGATAAATTAGAGTCATTCTCAAGATCTAAGGGGTCACCCCCAGGAAATTTATATCCAATAACTCAAGTTATTTTGTTGTTTTTCTCCTAGGCCTTTTCCCTTATAGTCTTGATTATCCATTATCTTATTTGGGATAGGATACTTGGTATTTTGGTAGTAGGTGGAAAAATCATCATTATATAGCCATGAGTCATTATCAGCCTGGATCTATTATTGATCCTGGGAAGTAGTTTTAATGAATACCATAGGTATTTTTTATTGATAATTATCCTTTTTGTGCCATTAAATCTTAGGATTTTATGCTATGTTTTAGGTGTTTGGCTATATGAAACATATTTCTAATTTTGTATTCCCTAAAGCTATTATCTTGAATAGTAAAATGATTGGCTATAGCAAAAGGTGGGGTGGATGGCAAGGGTAATTGGATCCACATAATTAGATTTAAGAGGTTGATCAATTACATCATTGTCCTTCTTGGGATGGGATTTATGTCGAATAGATAGTTGCAGCTTTTGTATTCCACTTCCAAATTTTTATAGAATTGGTAAAGATGTAAGTCACTAGGAAAAGTAACTTCTAACCTAAAATTGTGAAACTTGATGTACTGATGAAGTGTATAAGGTATATCACATACTTCACGAATCTATGGTTACCCAAGAATTAAATTATAAAATATTTATAAATTAATAACTTGTCACATAGTATTGTGGATTATAAATCCAATGATAATAAGTAAACAAATGGTACCCTGATTTTCCCACTCCTCATTATCATAGTCTTTGATAGTGATGGTATGTGGCTAGAGATCTATTGTTATATAATCCCCCAAGTGTTTTATTAGTTTTAATGTTATAGTATTTACCCTTGAACCATTATCTATGAGGACTCTTTTAACTTTATTCATGGAAATGATTGCGTCCATGTAAAGTGAATTATTATTCAAAGGTCTAATGGATGACATATACATTCGATCAAAGGTGAGTTGTGGGTGCAGACCTAGATGACTAACAAGTGTTTGGAATAAATCAGATGTAATGTCACTTAGAACTTTGGAATGGATTAAAAGTTCATTCAATATATTTTTATGGATATTTGATTTACATAATATATCTAAAATAGAAATTTGCACTAGTGTCTTCTTTAGTTGTTTCACAATATCATAAGGCTTATCCTTAAAAGGAGAAATTATCTTGGTATTTTGAGGAGGACCTTAAATGGGATGTTTTGAGGAAGAAGATGTATGACCTTAAATGGTAACCTTAGATCATCGATTTGTGATTGATTAACCTTGAATTAGTAAAGGGTTACTATAATTATAATATGGGGAATGAAGGCCTGAAATGGTAACTATTAGTTGTTGATTAGCATTTGGGCCATTTCGAGCCGAAGGAGAATAACTAGCAAATGTAGGTGGAGGTACTAGAATGGATGGTAAAGGTCTTTGAGTATTATTGTAAATTTTTTTAGGATTGACCTTAGTGGTAGTAGTGTGTCTAATAGTGATGTGACCTACAACATTATAGTCATAAGGGGCACTTTTATAATTAACTTGATTGGAATGGGTATCTTGACCTTTTTTGGTTTTATTGTTACCATTGTATCTTATGATGTGGTTTATTCTAATTTTGATTGTTATTGGCATTATGTTAATAAAATAGGTTTTGATCGATACCCAAATCTTGATTAGATGTTATGGCCACATTATCTAATGTTGTTTAACCACTTTCAATCAAATCTTGAATAGTATGGTGAAGTTGCACACATCTATGAATGGAACAGATTTTAAGCTGATTATTATCACAAAATTCACTCTAATTATACCAATTAGGTTTATGTTAGTTTTCAATAAATGGTTTTTGTACTGACCAAACAATCATGTTGGTAGAAACTAGCTTCTAGAAAACCATCTCAAAAGGCTCATCGATATTGCTAAAAAAAACATGTTCTAATAATGACCTCTTCTTGGATGTGTTCTTATCAAAGCAAGAGGTTGAGTAGGTGGGTTTTATTGGATAGGTGGTGGTTGTACCATTTACACATGTCATGATTTGGTTACCTAATGTCATATGATATTTCTATTCCTATTGAATGGTTTATGCTTTTTTGATGTAATTTCTTGTGCTTGTGTAGGAACTTATGCTTGATCCTTATTTTAGGCCTAGTTCTAAGACTAAAGCTTAGATATTCCTTTATTAATGAGATATTTCTCAATCTATATTTCATTTTTAATAGCTTATTCAAATGTATTGTCAAAAATAAGATTCAAGTTATGAGCAACATCAAGTTGTAGATTGGTCGTGAACATTACAACCAATTTTTTTCAAGGAGAATATGTGGGATTTAGCTAGCTAAGGAATGCCGCAATAGTAATTAATTATCAAATCTTTCTCCTCCTTATTTCTAGTCTGACATAGATCAACCATAGTTATCTCATGTTTGACATTGTAAGAGAAGTGTTACATGGATATCTTAGATAAGTCATCAAATTTATCAATAAAATTATCGTGTAAGCCAAGGAAAAATTATAAAGTGCACCTAGTCAAATTTTAGGGGAACAAGTGAAGTAGGTATATAGGTATATAGGTAAATTCTTGACATGCAATAAATAATTGTTTTAGATGATCCTTAGAATGAACTTTCACTTTTATTTTTCTAATTTGGGCATCTCAAAATGGTGTGGAGAAGGTATCTAAAGATAACTCATATAAAAATGATAGGAGCATATGTCATCAAATTTTAACTTCTTACTTGTATTCCCTATTTTAATGGCTAAAACTACATCTTTGACCTCTTACAAATCCTAAAAAGTAATACTAGAGTGTGAGGAAGTGGACAAATTTTGTTGGGTATTTGAAGGCACAATATCTTGACTCAAATAAAGAGGTGGTATAAAATATTGAGGAATGTGAATGCAATTTGTTTTACCAGGAATATTCACCCTTTGAGTAGATTTATATTATTGATAAGGGAATTATTTTTGGTATGGCACTTACTACTGATTATGACATTTATTTGGAGGGAATTGAGGCCTAAATGGAGGAATATTCTATTGGGAATTCAGTGGATATTATTGGTATTAGATGGGAATATAATATTGATTCATAGGATTCTAACTCATGTAGATAATTTGTTGTTGGTTAATTGGCACATGTTGTTGGATTGAAGAGGCTCCTTTTTTTAATAGAAGCAAAAATTAGTTGACTAATAGAACCACATTGTTGATTAAACAACATTTGTTAGGGATTGATGGCAACTTGTTGAAATGGAATGATGGTCACCACATATTGATGTTGGCAATTAGTTTCCACTTGATCAATTGAAGAAATGGATTCCATTTGTTGAAGTGGGGTAATTACAATGTGTTTTTATGGCTCATGTGGGTTTTCAACTTATTATTACAATCTATTTGTAATGTTGGAAGGAGGAGGTCATGGAGAATATGGAATAATGTTTTGTTGCATGTTGGATGGTACTTGTTGTGTGTTAAAAAATGTTACTTGAGAATTATCCACTACATTCTAGGTAGAATCTATAAGGAGCTATGAATTAGTATTAGTCACTAAAATAGTTTCAAATATGAGTGTGTTAAACATATTTGCAACTAATGTTTTATTGGTAAATGGAATTAGATTATACATGGGATAGGTATAAAAATCCAATGGTTATTTTCTTGGAGGATTTCAATCTAATAATGTGGGATTTTTCACTTTCAATGTGGCCAAGGAGTTAGCTAAAGTAGATATAACATAATTAGCTTGTTCTATTTGTGAAGAAATAAGTTGGCTTTATGCGGGAGAGTCAACAAGTTGACCATTTCCTTTATCTAACACTACTAGGGATTGATTGAAATATTGACCTTAGATAGAGGAAAATTGGTTGTTATAACCAAATATTTGAATCATCTATGGGAAAATTAGGGAGAAATTTTTCATGCATTTCTAACAATTTAACATGATGTTTGTCTTTGTTGTCAAATAGTTGTCAATTGAATTGATCTTGTCGATATTCATCACTAAAGGATGATTTAACATGATACTTCATATTAGGTATACGATATATATAAAATGTAATATGTGAAATGTATTATTTTTATTAGCCTTGTTCAACATTAGGTGATACGATTGGAAGGTATGAGTTATATTATTTAATTTCAGCATTAGATGGTGCATTAGAAATGTATTATTGGTTTTCCTCATGCTCTACATAGTGATAATACCCACAGGTATTGTAGAGTCCCTCATCATAAATTGAAGGGTTATAAATGGATCCACTACATGTGTATATAGGCTTGTCTAAGTTTATAATCTTCATTTTGAAAAGGGTCTTAAATGCCTAGAACTGCGTCTTGACTTGGTACATGACTTCACTTATAATATCACTTGGAAATTGGTTTAAGGTTAGATATTGGCCTATGTTAAGGTAAATTTGGAATACACAAATCAAATATATATCAAAGCAAATGTTTAAAAGGTGTTTTATCAAATTATAAATTAACAAGTTTTGGGTATAATTATTGCAAGTGTAAATGTTCAACGTTTAGAATTTGGAAATGTCTTATTTTAGAAGGTTTTGATCTTGAAAACTTGAATTTTTCAACAAAGAAATGAAAAATTGTCTATTTTAGACACTTTTATAAACTTTTGAATATGTAAAGGTTGGCACAATAGTTGGTCATTGGTTGATAATGGTAAATCAAAATTTGAACTAGGTTCCAAACTTTAGACATATAAAAGGAATTGCTCTTAGCACAATTGGACCAAAATTGGATTTGGTATTTGAAAATGGATTTAGACTTGGTTTGACTTTATAAATAAGGTGGATTAGAATTGGCACTCAAATTTTAACTTAGATTTGGACTCTAATAAAAGGCATAAGGACACAACATGAACAAGAAATTTGAATTTTGGACTTGGTTTAAAATGGTAATTTGGATTAGGATAAGACTCTTGGTTCAAATTAGGAAGACTAATGGCATGATTTGGATAAGTAACATTGGTATTGGGACCAAGTTTTAACATTTCACTTTTGTTTGACTTGGAATTTTGGTAGAGTAATGCCTCATTATGTTTGCATAAAAATGATTTGGTCTTGGACTTGATTGGTTTGATTTGGTCTCAAATATAAATAAGCTTTTGACATAACATTTAAGAAACAACACACAAGCATTACAAGGTAATTTAATAACTGATGAAGGTTTGCATAGAATCTATTAAACATTTTAAACACTTACCTTGAGAGAAGATTATAAAATTTAAATGTTCATTAAATAAATTATTGTAATTATCAATGATATTTTAAATCCTCCCTTCTCTCTAAATATTACTATGATTAAGGTGATCTTTAGGTGTTGTTACCTTTACACCCTTGCATCAATGAATATCTATTGAAAATAAGGTATCTAAGAAGTAATCCAAGATCATTCCATTCACAATATGGTATTGTCCCTTCATAACCACTTTAGTCATAAGGATCTCAGGGAAGTGTTATTAAATTTGGGGTTTTACTATAATTTTACTTGGGCTCTCTAGATAGTCCCTATATACAACCCATAGTAGGAGGTACATGGGCACAAATCCATCAATGAAGAAGTTCAATCTCATTTACAAGATTTCTCCTTTTGAGGGTAACACATCTTGGCCTAGGACATTAGAAATAAGTCCCTAAGTTTACTTTCCTCACACTACAATGTGAAATCATAAATCTATCCCTTCATGATGGAAATACTCCTCAATTTATATACCCCACCAGACAAGCATGGTTTGGTACAATGCTAGGATGTCACTTCCTAGGTCAATACAACTCTAAAGACTTGTAAGAAGGTGATGAAATCCACCCCACAAAGTAAAATGAAAAATAAGGTAAAATACAAATACAAACTTTTATGTTTCTAAGTCACCCAAAAAGGGGAGAGCATATGCACAAAAATAACCCCACAAGATGATCAAGCAATAAGTAAAATTTAAATAAAGTAAATAGCATTAAAAATGAACAAGTTTGTTACAATCTAATTTAAATTTGAATTCATTTTAATTCCCAAATTTAAATAAGTGGAATTTATTTGTTTAACTCAAAATACCACTCTTTGGACAAGGTTTTGCAACACAAAAGATTAAAACTTGGATATAAGTGGTTTTGATTAAATAAGGAGCTCGAAGGATAACTTGTTTAAGTCTTGGTTTAAAAAAATTATGATTTCAATGATACATAGGTAGAGAATGATTTCACTGATAAGCATAGTGTTTTCACTTATAAGTCTTTCAATTTCTCTATTACAATCTGTAAATAGAACACATAATAGTCAGAAAATAATTTTACTACTAAAGTCAACAATTTATCTAATAATATCAATGATTTCATTCATGATGTCACTAATTTAATTAATGATTTTAATGAATTCACTATTTTCATATCCATAGAACATAAACAAAAAACATAGTGAAATGATTCCACTATTAGTAATGATAATTTCACTAATAAGATGAATAATCTCGTTACTCAATCAAATGATGTCATCATTCTATAGAAGAACACAAAGAATATAAATGGTATTAAAATTATTCCATCAATTTAGGTGATGATTTCACTCGTACATAGAGTAATTTTTCTAATTTGACCCACTATTTCATTGATGTAAATTATGATTTCACCGATACTCAAGATGATTTCACCGTTAAACCTACAGACAGAACAGGGAAAATATAAAATGATGAATTCACTGATTAGTATGATGAATCATGGTTTTCAAGGGTGAAATCACTATTTATTAGGATGAATTCATTATTTACACTTGAAACTAATTTGAATATAATTTTGAAGAAAAAAATGTGAATTAGCTTGTTTACAAGGCTAATTCTGGTAATTAGAAGAAGGTAAATTATCTAAAAGAGTTTATGGGATGCATCTAATCCTTCCAGGGATCCCACCGAATGTGCCATTATGTAGATCAGGAATCAAAGAGAGGTTATTCAATTGTTAGTGAATCAAAATCTAAAACAAATTTAAAACATAACTTCTCAATCCTAATCTTTATGTTGAGCTATGGGCTATAAATAATAAATGCAAATTAGAAGATAAAGAACCATGTTTTTTACCTCCCTTGAATATTTGTTTGAATACCAGTCTAAAAAGGTTGATTTTGGCTTCTATATGTATAAGTCTTTGTCAATGATTCAATCCTCACATGAGTATTATATCTCATTATCTACACATGATTTGGATTTGGCTTGGCATGAGAGTGTTGAAGCAATGTGAAGCTCTAATATGATTTTCTCATAGTAAGTTTACTTCAATATAATTTATGAAATGAGAGGTGTGAGACTTGCATTTACATATTTCTTGAATAATTATGGACCATTCATTTTATATCAATATGGAGGGTTAAGAATCAATCCTTAAATCCATGATTATAAACATGGAGTGTGTAAGAGAGGCCATTTAAGGCCTTTTTGGCTTATAGAAGGCACATTGAAAGAAAAGTGCACTCATTGGTCCTCTTAAGTATGTAAGTGAAGTGTAAGAAGAAGAGTGTGTAAGAGAGGTGTAATAACTTGTCTTGAGTGTGTAATTAAAGTGTAATACATGTCATAACCTTTGCTTTTTTGCACACTTTCCCTGATGATGTCATCTTGGGTAAGATAATATTCCAATTTTGAATTTAGGAAAATAGGAGAATTCAAATCCATGTATTTTCCTATTAGAGGAATAATTAGGTTTGCTTAAGTGGGATTAATCAATAATTATAATAATGGTGACTTTTTCAATGTTTTTATTTATTAATCAAGTATAAACTTAATTAACTTATGAAGACACTTATAAAGGATTGATTTAATTCAAGATGCACTAAACAAGATTAATTATGTAATATGATCCATTGCCCTAATTAGGTATGTATCATTATTATTTTAAATTTAAATGGAAGTTGTGTGGGTAAATTTGGTCCAGTGGTGATTTTCAATTAAACCTGTGTATAATTACAAAATGTCATTCTGAACTCAGTTTAGAGATGGAAGTGGTTAAAATTAAGTGTCTATAAAGGGTGTTTAGGTCCCACTACTATCCATATTTTAAATGTTAATAAAATCCCTCCATTGGGATAAATTATTAATTTTAACCTGAAATATCATAAGGTCATGCATAATTGACTAGATAGTAACTTCTATATGCTCTCATATCTAGTAGAAGCTATTTTTGGAACCTTCATCTCTACCAAGACCACTCCTTAGGAACCAAGGGTATAGAAAATAATTTGTGATGACTTTGACCATATTCAAATTCATAATTATATAGATAATATGTAGAGGATAGAATATATTTTATATCTAATGGTTTAAAAAGTAATTGGTGGATAACTAATGCCTAGGTTGTCTATAGAGATCAAGTGATTACTCAAGTGATTGTTTGAATATTAGTTATACATGGAAAATAGAGTTATTATAATACATGATACATTCATAGATTCATTTTATTTTCCTATGCTTGTACTAGATGAGATGGCTAAGTAGGATAAATCTTACTAATTATCTAATAATGTTGATTAGAATGTGAGGAGGGACAAATTTTTAAAATATCATAAGACACCCCTCAACATTAGAAGATAATATTTCCAAAATTGGGAAAATTTAACCAAGACATCAAAACATAGATGTTATTTCAGATTCAGACTAGCTGAATATTGGTTTTGGGATAATGAGTGGGTAATAATTGCAATAAATAAATAAATTTCAAAGATATTTCAAAAAACATTTATGGATAGTATGAGTATGGACATGATTTTATAGTTTTTAATGTTGAGGATGACTCTAAAGTATATACAAGGATGAGGAGTGTTGATATATCTATGAGGATTTTATAGATGATCCATCCATCACAAAGGATGATGCAAAAATAATAGAGCAAGATTTTAATGATAAATCTCCTGAGCAAGTTAATCAACCTCAAGGGAAACATGACACATAATAATAAACAAATAAAAATATGAAATAAAAGGTCCTAAAAAATCTCCTAATTTTGAAATATGCAAAGTAATAGGGTCATTCCATTGACATAGAGGCACCCTTGGTTCCAAAATTTACAAGTACATTCACCCCAATAGTTTTCATAGTCCCACCACTAGTGCTTAGACATCCACATTTTCCTCCTCCAATACACACTACAACTAGTTATCCTATAATAACTCAATTCAAGAGGAATTACCTATCACTCTACAACCTCCTAAGGTCACCCAATAATAAGAGAGGAGTCATGGGCATAACTACTTAAACAAAAATGAGAAGTCTTTAGGGGAATTTTTAGCAGAAGAACATTTGGAATAATTTACAAAAGAGGACTCATCAAAGGAATATCTTGATCCATCCATAGAGGAGGAAAACAAAGAGTAAAACTATGAGGAGGAGACTTATTATTATTTTTTCCAAAATTCCTCTTCACATTTAACTTTTGTAGCTCATAACCCTATTCACTCTCATACTCAAGAAACAAAATAGGTATCATTTGAAACAAAGGTTATGGATCCTATTAACATTAGGGACCATTATGAATAAGGGTCTCATATTCCCACTTCTACTACATCTACTATTTTTATAGATAATCCTCTTATGAATATATTAGTGGCTCATACACATGAATTAGTATAAGCTCCTACTTATTATGTTCCAACTATTTTTCCAACAACCTCAATTTTTCTTATCATTGCCACTTCAACTAGAATAATTCCATCAAGCTTAGGGGAAGTTTTTCCCACTTTTTCTAGTGTTTATACTATTTTAATTACTACAATATATATGTATTCATTTGGTTCTTTAGTCATTAATACCATAACTAATACCATGATTGTTACTCATACACAAGTTTAACTATTTTTTCAAAGACTAACATAGGCTATCATTACACATTTTCCTTCACCTTCCACATCCCTCAATTCATCACCCTCACAATACCCCTCTACTCTTATTACACCCCAATAGTTCCCTTTATTTCCTACCATCCCATACCCTATCTAGACCTCCTCTCATGAACTAATGGTGACATATCTATGGATTCAACATATGCCACCTAAAAAGTTATCCAAACAAGACCTGTTCATCACTAAAGAACAAAATTTAACTATACAATTTGATAAAGCCTTTAAAATTTTAAAAAGGGTGAAAATAAGAATAATGACCATTGGAATAAATCCAATTGAGTTTTTAAGATAATATGAGCTCTTCTCATTGAATAAAAAAAGTAAAACCAGGATAGGAGAAAATTATGAAATACAATACAATACCATCTCTATGATTGATGCCATAAGAGGAGTTATAAATAAAATGTTTCATGGTTTAAAACATACCAATAATATACTATAGGTACAAAGAAAAATAGAATCACCAAAAGATATATTTAATGATGTGAAAACCTCAAATTAGACTCTTTATACAATTGTGTACTCTATTCAAAGATATAGAGAATACTACTAACCATAATGGGTAAATGTTGTATATTTTCATGAATCATTGAAGATTTTCAATTCCAAGTATTATTTCATTGTAAAATTAGTAATACATAAGTCATATCCAAATCTTAATTTTTTTTAACTTCCAGACATAAATATGTGAACAATAAGAGGATTTAACTCATTAAGAGGCATAAAAGCATGCAGGATTTAGTTGAGAAATTAAAGTCATGACTATAAAGAAAAGAAACTTAGAGATATTCACATCCTAATATTTATACTCCACTAGGGAATATAGTGACTAGACCATTTTTGACAATTTGCTCAGATTAGCCATTAACAATTTTAAAGCAAAAGTACATAATATAGTTTTTGGGAATAGTGACCAAGTGATCCAACAAATCAAATTTGAAAAGGATAAAGTTGAAAAAATAGAGGAATTTAATTCATCATTTAAGACTTTCATGGGATTACACATAAAGTTGATGAACAAGATCTAGGTATTGGTCAAGATTCCAATCATTAACTTCAAAGTCGTTGAGATGGACTAGCATGCATGGTTACATGTCAAAATAAAAAAAATGATACATAAAACCAAAAATAGTTAGATAAATAGGTAGGGACCTTATGATCATAGTCCTAAACATTGAAAAATGTGGCATCCTCTTCTATAATCACTTTATTACATACTTTAGTAGGAGTTATGTTTTGTACAATTGATCTACTACAACTCCTTTGCATTCCCAGTCAAGACTAAATTTTGTGAAAACTACAATCATATATTTAGTCATTGTGTAAATTACATGTCCTTCCATATTTGGTGCCACATCAACATCCCCTATTTTCAAAATGATTAGTCAATCAATTCTAACTGGAGTCTAGTCTAATTCAATCCTAGCTATCATTTGAATTTCTATTCAAGATTTTTAAAGTCATCTTTTGGATCTAATTTTTGTATTCATTTTGTACTTTCTTCAAATATTTATACATAAAGATTGTAAATTTAAATTAATCTCTATTTATTTATAAACATTATAGCCTTGTGAAGTATACATACTAAATTAAAGACTTATCTTATTTTATACTTTTTAAATATGAAATGAGCTTATTTGAAGATAGGCAATGTCGATCCAAAGCTATATATGTTTGAATTCCATTCATTATAAAGGAGGAGAAATTTGGAAATTAATGGAAATGAAGAAAGTTTCTAAAAATATTTTTTAAGTTTATGTGAATGTGTTGTTTCTTCAATATTTTCATGTTTCATTAAATAATTTCTATTGAGTTGACAAATATATAGGAGTACATGTTTGTGTTTTATTTGTAAAGACTAGATTGAAATTTTTATTAGTCTTAATCATATATTTGGTTATAGCTCACGCTTATAATTTTTGAGTTACATTAGATGTGTAGATTAATTTGATACTTAAAACATATTTGATTATAGTCTATGAGTCACATTGAAATGGTTTCCTTAGACTCTTCACTATGATTCATTATGTTTTATGTTCACAATTAACTCATAATAGACATTGTTTCATGATTTATGCTTAGCCTAGTATAGTAAGTCAACCTAGAACGGTTTAATCTTCAATTAGAGGATATAACCCCTTCTTTTCTACCTTACCCTTCTGTTATTTTATATTTTTAATCATATCCACTTTATTTTAGATCTACCCATCTATCCTAGGTTAAATATTATAATTTTATATTGAGTGTTAGACACCCATCATATACAAACCATCAGAGGTAAATAACCACTTTGCTCATCATTATTCTACCACGTGGTTATCTATGAACCAAAGTTTACAACTTTTCCCTTGGAATTAATTCTCATCAATCCTAAAACAAGATGGAATTTCTTACAATAATATTTGGTGTGCATAAAATCCACATCAATAGGTTTTATCTGACATTATAAGGAAGGCCCCAACATCTAATCAATAGAATTCACTTCAATTATATTAGATTGCCAGTGAGGCTAAAAAGTTCAAATTCAGATTCTAGTCTACTATTATTATCACCTTTATATGGTTATCGAAGACCCATGTCATATATAGGTATCCCTATGAGAGTCATAACTCAACCAAGTTCATCAATCCAAGGGAACCAACCTCAACTTTTTACTATTACCTGGTTAGATGGTTTTACCATCACTATAACTGGTGTCATCCATGACTTACCAAGGAATTTTTCCTTCCTTTCTTGGGATGAATGATAAAATAACATATGAAATCCTTTAAGACTTCTCTAGGATTGTTTCATGTGGTTCATGAGGATGTTTCATATAGATTAATTCCTTTCACCTTGTAAGATGTCACATATTACTAGTTCCTTAACCTTGTAGTATATCAATATTTTCATAGTATGAAAAGAGAACTTAATGAATTAATTAAAGAATTTAATTCAATATTCCAAAATATGTATAGATGTATAGAAATTTAGTATATACTTGATATTGCATTAGCTTTGGAGATATATAAAAATGTCTTAGATTTGATGATTGTAGTATTCTTACATAGGATCCAAAATATCAATACACTACATGAGGCTTATGCTCAATCCATCAATTTTTACCATAAATTGATTCATAGATTACAAGATATGGCCATACCCAACATCAATCTAATTTTCCTAATCTTGAATCCTATTCAAAATGTTAAGTAGAATGTCATGGTGAATAATCAAAATTTATCACATGTGCTAAACTAGAATCTAAACTTTCTAAGTAATCTTGTATTTTTTCCCAATTATCATAATCAAAACTAAACCCTATTTATATTTAACACCTCTACCACATAGGGTATATCTTTTGATTATACAAAAACAAATTTAGATGTCATCTAATGTATGGTATAGAAGCTTAGCAATGAGTTTCTTGGTATGCATAAATGCCTAGGGAACATAGTGGAGGAAACAAAAAATATGAATTAAAATCTATAGGTATGATATTCCATTCAATAAGTAAAAAATACAAAATCATCACCCAAAAAACTCCTTGAGATAAACATATGTGATGTAGCCCTGCCCAAATAGTATAGAGTCCACAACATGGAAAATTAGACTGTAGAGAATTATGTAATGTCTATAAAATATTCCAAAAGGAGATGTAGGGGTATGATATTATCCTTAACCATTATAAACCATCACATCAGGTGCACCTTTTTCTTCAAGTATTATAATGGTGTTTAAAACATATAACTTCCAAATTCCTAAGTAAGGATGAGAATGAACATGAAGATAACACAAATGAGATTCATAATTTTTACTAGTTCAAAGGAATCTTTAAAATATGATAAACAAGAATCAATAGCCTATCATGACTTCCATGCCCCTAAATGAAAATGTATCCACTCCTCCTGATCCAAAGGCCAATAATAATCCATCTCCTCCAAAAGGAAATGATCAATACTAGCATGTTGATCTACCTAACAAGATTAGGTAAAATATAGTTGAGGAAATGAAAAAAATCAAGGAAAATATCACCTTCCATGAGTTGGCTTAGATTATTGAACAAAGATAATTGTTGTTAAAAGCCATGACCAGCAAACTAAATTTTAAAAATTCAAAGGCAACACATACTCGTATGGTTGTATATAAAGACAAACCTAAGTGCCACCTTTCTTACTGACTATCAAAATCTTTAGGTAAAATGTGCATATGTACTTAATTTATTCATGAGCTTTTTCCAATGTGATGCCCACATAAGTCTATAAGAATCTAGGTTTTACCCCAAACAAATCCAAAAGAGTAGACCTTAAACTAGATAAATCTTTAGTCCCAATTGTAATATAATTTTTAAATGTCCACATGTAGCTTTTTTTTGATCCACATGTTCAACAATATATTAAAATCCTTGTAGTTGACCTTCCATAGGCTTATGGCCTACTCCTAAGCCATAATTGGTCAAAAACATTTGAATGGACATATGGAAAAAAAATTGACACGTGTAGCTACCCTAGAAAGGAGTAGAGTTGATAGGGAACCAAATATGAAATATGCAATCACAAAATAAAACACTAATAATTTAAAATTTAACTTTGCATCATCACACATAAGAATGTACACATTCACAACTAATCCCAAGAAATATGAATGAGAATTTGAAGTTATTCATAGTTGTGGACATTATATTTGGATAGTTACTAATCTAAACAAGGATCAAGTGTAGGCATAACTCTGATTGACCCTAACATGAATAAATAACTTACTAATTTTAGGCTGCAATTTCCATGCACTAACAACCATGCATAATATGAAGCCTTGATCCTAGGATTATAATTTTCTTAAAACATAATGTCAAACAAGTGTTAGTTGACAACCAAGTTAGGAGTTAATACTAGTGTAAATTATCATATAATTAAAAAAATAATTATAGAGCCTGGGATTTAATCGAAGCATTTAAATATTTTAGTATAATATCAATCCCAATAAAAGTGAACTATAATGTATATGATTTGGTTACCTTTGCAATTAATTTTTCCCATCTTCAGGAGTCTAAAATGAAAAATATATATAAATTTAGTATCATGTCAATCAATTCTTGATGATGTTAATATTTTTTAGGTATTTAATGATGACCAACAAATCATATAGTTCATGAACAATTCTGGTACTTTTGAGTCTTAGATCATTGATGAAAAATATTTTGATCTAATCAAGAAATAAGATGTTCGATATGATGGTGTTATTCAATTTCAACAAAAATAGATACCCAAAGGAATGATGTCATTAGAATGAGTCTTAACATCGATCACAAAGATGAAAAACAAAAATAGTAAAAGATAAATGTGTATGATTTTTCCAAGGTGAATTTAGGAACACATGAACATCCCCAATGCATCATTATAGGATTAATATGTTCTAAACAAGAAAAATAGAAACTAAGACAATTTTTGAAATAATATAAGGATGTTATTGCTTGGACTTATGAAGATAAATATTTTTGATCCTAGAGTTTTAAAACATACTATACAACTCAAGGAGGGACATAAACATTTTAGAAAAAGACAAAGACCATTTAACCCCATTCTAAAACCCCTTATTTAGAAGGAATTCCAGAAGTTATTGGATACAAAAATCATATTTCCAATTAGAAATTCTACCTAGGTTTTTGACTTGGTTACTTTACAAAATAAGAATGGTGAGATCAGACAGTGCATAGATAACATAAATGTCAATAAGGCTTTAGAGAAATATAATTACCCATTATCTTCCGAGATAAATTACTTCATATAATAAGTGGGTAGGAAATGGCGTGCTTTTTGGATTGATTCCAAGGCTAAACAATGTATTTTTAGAAAGTGATGATCGAGTGAAAAATGATTTCACTGCTAAATGGGTAAATTTCCCATATAAGAGGATGACTTTAGATTAATCAATGTAGGTGATAATTTTTAATATTCCATGCATTTTTTATTTCAAGGGATCATCGGTAAGTGAATCATTATTTACATGGATGCCATGATTGCCTTTTCTAAAGATAAGATAATTCATGTGGCCCATTTACATATGGTATTTGATAGATGAAGGAGGTATGGGATCTCATTGAACCATAAGAACAATATTTTTAGAGTCGTATAAGGTAAATTATTGGTCCATTTTATAACTAAGGAAGGTATTTATATTGATGTTGAAATAATTCAAGCTATTTCAAATATTCTATATTCTAACAGTAAAATGTAATTCAAGTGTTTCTTTGGTAAGATAAATTTTATTTGAAATTTCCTTTTAGGATTTGTATAAATTTTAAATCCATTGAAATCCATGTTGAAAATGGATGAAAAGGTGGAATGGATAATGAAATAAAAGAAATCAGTTTAGGATATTAAATTTTTCATCTTCCAAGCTCTAATTTTTATTATCCTAGACTTCCCCAAGGATTTATTCCTATATTCATTTGCATTAAAACATATTATAGCAATTCTACTCATTGAAAAGGTTGAAGATAACATAAATCCTATAACATTTATGAGCACCAATATCAAGGATACATAATTGAAGTATTTTATGATTGACAAACATATATATGCTTTGATCAAGGTAGTGACAAAATTTAGGCACCACATCATATGCAATAAGACATATGTCATTGTGCCAAACATAGTTGTCAAGCTCACACTTGGGAAAAATGAGCTAGGTGAATGAAGAGGCATGTGGATGGCTAAGTTGAAATAATTTGACTTAGGAATCAAACCTAAAAAATAGTATAAGGATAAGGCATCAATCATTTGACTATAAAAACTGATCCACACCTCCATTAAGCAAGTCAACTAGTCTTAAATAGCAGGTGGTGATTGGTATACTCAGATTATTCACTACCTACTTACATGAACATGTGCTCCTAAACTACATAAAGAAAAAATAAGATCACTAAATCTTAATTAAGCATAATACATGATTAAAAAATTATAGTTTTATAGAAAAATTACTAAGGCATCTATTTAATACGTGTCTCTAAATAAGAATCTCAAGATATCCTTGACATATTTCATCATAAGATAGGAAGTGAGCACCCCACAGGTAATTTTATAGCCCATAAAATCTTAATAATGGGATACCAAGAGCCTACTATTTTTAAGGATGCAAATAATCATGTCAAGGCTTGTCATTAATGCCAAGTATTCAAGAAAAAAAATATACATGCAGCTATACCTCTAAAACATGTGATTGAAGGACACCCTTTTGAACAATGGGTTATTGAATTCATAAGAATCATTAATCCCAACTCATTATCTAGTCAAAAGTTTTATTGACAATCATAAATTATTATACCACATAGATGGAAGCAATTACTACCAAGAACTCTAGAGCATAATATGTAATCAAATTCATTAAATAAAATATTATGATCAAGTTTGGAACACCTATTTCTCTAGTGTGTGATAATTATTTATCTTTTAAATCTAAAAAAATTATTGAATGGGGATATGAAATTAGGTTAGCATCAAGTATTATTCAAAATATTATCACATGGGAATAGAGTTGTTAAATCTATCAATAAGAATTTGATTGATGCAATAAATAAGTCTACAGAAAGTAAACCAAAAGAATGAAAACTATTGTTGAAGTATGCATTATGGGTAGATAGAAATAGGCATAAGTAAGCCCTAAAAGCTTCATCTTTCCTATTGGTATATGGACAACAACACATTTTCTCCACTACCCTCAAGTTATAAAAATAATAGTTTATGCAAAACTACATGGAGGAGGATGAAAGAGTTTAGTCTAGGTTTATAAACATTTTTCAAATTGAAGATGCACAAAAATAAGCCTTGTAAAGTATTAGAAAACATCAAAATATTTTCAAGATTTGGTTCAAAAAAATATCAAAATTCTAAGTTTCCATAATTTTAGACTCAATCCTCCTATGGGATAAATCACATGATAAAAAAATGACAACATGATAATTTCACTCCATTATGGATTTGACCATATCAAATATCTGAAATTTTGGGTAAAAATGATTTTTGATTGAAATATCTCTAAGGTAATGATATTATTTTTGATTCAATGGGAAGTTATTAAAACGTTATTTCACGGTTTCTCTAAATGACAGTATCTTGGAATTGTTGTGAGTTCTGATTTAGTAATAGGAGTAGATTATATTTCTTACTTTCCTAGATTAGATTTCTTGTTTTCCTAGATTAGATTTCTTGATTTCCTAGATTAGATTTATTACATTCCTTGATTATATTTCTTTCTTTCCTAGACTATATTTTATGCTTTCATAGATTATATTTCCCTTTAATTTGTTGTTTGTTTTAAACAAGGTCTACATGACCAATTGTAGATAGTTTTATAAATTTATCCTAGAGGGTAGTCAATCACACTTAAGGTTACTTATGGATTATACTCAAGGTATCTAGGTCTTAGAATCAAGGTACATATCATGAATGAAATGGTATATTTTATCTGAACTCAATAAAATTACTAGATCATTGAAAGTTGCTTTGAGATTTTCATGCAAATTTTAGAAATAATTCTCATTTTTAAAGATCAATTGTATAGTTCCATGCTTAAAACTTTTTTAAGAGATATTAAACATTAATAATGACAAAATATGATTTAAATGTCTGATTTATAATAAATTATATTCTTATACACCCATACAATGGTTGTTCTCAACCTTTGTTCCATGATTATTCTACAAAATGATCATGGAAGGAACATGATTCAATTAATCTCTATTGGAGTTGTGGACACCTAGATGGTAATAGAGTAATAGTTAGAGTGGAATCATACGTTTCTTTATCATGTCTATTGGTGCCTATCTGGAAGTAGAGAAATGACTAACTTTCCATATATTTGTACTTAGAAGATAAAATATCTCAAAAAAATAAAATCAATGAGACCTCAGTTTTACCTAATCTTTGATAAAAACTCTCATAAGGGAAAAGAGCTTTCACATAATCACACATGATCTAAAAATTGAGAAGGGTTTATGTTCTATGATTATGTTGAATTTTATTTTAAATTTTTGTTATGTTTATTTATTTTTTATAAATTTTTAAATTTCATTATGACAATTAAGTCGAGAATCCTGGATTCTTAAATACTCAAGAGTATTTCACCATTGAGCCACCATTTTTTGTCACCAACAAGCCCCATTTTAGAAAAAATAAAATATGAACCCACTTATTCTAATAATCTTATACACTTGGTCCCCATAAAAAAATAAGTTGAATTTATAACCTAATCATGTATAAGCCTAAGTTCTAATAATTGATTTCCATTTCATAAAACTTGGCCTAAATATTGTGACTTAAAATTTAGTTCAAAGGATGATTTTATTTTATTCTATTTATTGGGCTAGCATAGATATCCTTTTGACTACCATATTTATTGGGTTTTTTTAATTGATAATTTGTATCTAGTATACAATGCAACTTTGAATTTACATTTGTTAATTTCTCATCCAAAACTCGTAGACTATTAATGTTTATTCAACATATCAAGTTTCAAATTCTTCCAACTAGTCAAATGCATTAAATCATTCCAAGTGTCACCATATTTGTTTGTTGCAAGTTTTTAGTGAAAAATTAAGTCATGAAAACCAATGAAAAAACAACTAATAAATATAGTTCCATGTGTCTTCATCTCACCTCATTACATCTCTTCACTTATAAATTTAAGTCATGAAAACTAATGACCAATTGATTGAGCAAGATGATACCACATGTCATCATCTCAGTGCACATAGGTTAATATAAAAATTGATAGAATATAAATATACATACCAAGAAATGAAATGATAAGTTTCCATGCCTCATATTTTACATAATCAATTGCCGCATTTATTCATCTATTTCTCCATGTGTCTATATGGTAGGCATTCAATCACATGTGTCTATATGGTAGGCATTCAGTCACATGTATCTATATGGTAGGCATTTAGTCACATGTGTCATGCCATGTGGCATCACCTTGTCTCTTCATACACTAACATGACTTAGAGATTCAACAACATGCATAATATAAGTGATAAATAAAAAAGACATGATGCATCCTAAGAAAGACAAAGTCAGAGGCTATGTTTCTTTATGGACATAATCAAATGAAAATAAGAAATATAAATATCATGACTAAGTGATATCATGAAAAATATAAAAGACTAATGGGCATATAAAAGCTTAAAATGGAGACTAAGAAATCAAAATTAGTGACAGATCACCACGTTTTAAGTAATCCTTGAAAAAAATTATGTCATAATTCATATTCAAATTTGATAATATTTGTACCATGATCATTACTCTACAATTAATTCTCATGAATGGAAGAGATATTATAAATGAATTCACCACTTACAGACCATATAATATGTTTCAAAGAAAATAAAATTACATTTTTGAATTATCTAAACTTTTGAATTACTATCCATAGCTCCATATCAAATAAAAGCCCAAATTTTTGAAATTAAACACAAATCTTAGTTATCATGACAATGGAGACAGATAACCAAGAACCATCTCCCTCAAGGTTCTTCTTTGGGACAAAACAGGAATTCAAGGATAGATAATTTGACTAGGTTGCTTTGAATAATTCACTCAAACATTATTCATCCCTTTAAAAATATGTCTAAGCCATATAACCATATAAGGAAGAGGATAATCTAACTCTTTATGATAGAGAATATAGATAGGACCTATTGTCAATTAAATCTATCATAATTCATAATCTCTTTGCCAAGCCTGAGGTATTTTCATGCACTGAATTAGTCTATATTTATTTACAATAAACACATCTACAAAAGACATTTCCATAAAAATAATAGTACATAACCAATGTCATATGTGGTTGTGTAGCCTTTGATAAGTACTATATAATTCCAAAACTAGGCATACCTTACAACCAAAAAATAATCAATAAGTGGTTAAAATATAATAATATTAAGTGTACCCTAATAAGATAGGTTAAGAAACCCAATAAGTTTTCTATGAGGAAGAAAATCTTAATTACCCAATTCATACCTAGTGTCAAAATTTCCATGCCTCTAATGCAAAGACTCCATGACACCACATCCATATCTTATGTGGATGAATTTTGGGTCCCACTATTATCCATGATTTTATAGGGTAAGAGTATTCTATTAGGGTAAAATTATTTGGTTTAACCTAAAAGATAAGAGAAAAATATATAATTGATAAAATAATAACTTCCATATGCTCTCTTATTTAGTAGATGTTATTTGTGGAACTCTCAGATTTATTAGTACCACTCCTTGGGAACCAAAGAGACATAAAATAGTTTGTGATGACTTTGACCATCTCCACATTCATAATTACATAGGTCATATGTAGAGGATAACATGTACTTGATATCCATTAGATTAAAAATCAATTAATGTACAACTAATGCCAAGGTTATCTGCAAATATCAAGAGATCACTCAAGTTAGTAGGAATTATTGGCTCTACCCAAACCATACAATTATCATATTATAGGGTAAATTGGTAGCTATGGTCTATTTTCCTAGGCTTGTACTAGACTAGAGAGTTGATTAGTAGATATCTTACCAAGTGTCTAACAATGTTGATTATAATATAAGGAAGGCCAAATTTTAAAAATATTACAAGACACCACTTAACATAGGGATGCAAATATTACAGAATTGGAAAAAATAGATAATACATAAAAATACAGAGGTTTTTTTAGATTCAAAATAACTGAATTAAGGTTTTGGGACCCTAGGCAGGATAATAATGCAATAAAAATATAGATTCCAAAGATAATTCAAAAAAAATTATGGATACCATGAGTATGGACATGATTTTGTCTTTATGAATGTTGAGGATGACTCTAAAGTATATACAAAGATGAGGAATGTAGACATGTATATGAGTATTACCTAAATTATCCAATATGATATATCCATCACAAAGGATGATGCATAAGTAATAGAGAAATAGTTCAAGGTTAAATCTCCTAATAAGGGTAAGCAACCTCAAGGGGAAGATGACACATAATAGGAAATAGATGAATAATTTAAATAAATGGTCCTAAAAAATATCCCAAGGACACACTATGTAGATCAATAATATAATTATATTTACACATGGGCACCCTTTATTCCAAAAGTTACATTTTTATTCACCCTAACAACTATCACAATCTGACCATCTCTACCATCATTATTTAATCACCCACCTTGTCCTCCTCTAATACACACTATAACTATACATACTATAGCAACTCAAGTGAGGAGGAATCATCCTACCACTCTACAACCTCCTAAGGTCACCCAAGAATAAGAGAAGCCACCTCAGAATGCAGGGGCATCATTAGGCATAGCTTATTCAAACATAAAGGAGTCTGTAAGGGAATATTTAGTAGAAAAGCATTTGTAAAAATCTATAGAAGAAGACCCATTAGAGGAATATATTAATCCATCTATAGAAGATGAAAACATAGTGTATAAATATGAGGATGACATTGAGAAAGAGATTGATTTTGATGTCTTCTAAAAGACCCCTTCATAGGTAAGTTTTGGAAATCATAAATCTAGTCAATTTCATACTTAGTAAACATAACATATGTCAATTATAATAAAGGATATGAATCTTGTTAACATTAGGGAGCATTCTAGATAAGGATATCCTACTCTCACATCTACCACTTATACTATTATTTTAGATATTCATCTTATGATTATTTCAATAGCTCATGCACATGATTCAATACAAGATTATTCTTCTTATGTTCTAAATGTTATTCCAACTACCTCAGTCATTCTTCCCATTACCACTTTAGCTAAAATAACTCCATCCACTTCAAGGGAAGTTTACCCCACTTTTTCTAGTGTTTTTACTACTTCAATTATTGTAATATCTACTAGCCTCTATGTCAGATTTCTCCTTCTACAAATCTAAACTATGAGGTAACCTAGTTACCCTATTAATAAGTGTCTCACTTATTATAATTTGCATTCCCTTTATATTATCCAAATCATTATCTAGTGAACTATCAAATTCTTCATCTATATTCTGGTCATAGCTGGTTAGCTTTTTAAAATACACTAGCCACCCTGCATTTTAGAATATTATTGTGACATATATTTTTTCTAGCAGAAGTGTGAGGCTTATTGGTTCATGTCACACATAATCATCCCCCATAACTACTAAATCTTAGCAGGAGTGAATTGTTGAATTGGGAGTTTGAGAAAGTGAAAGTGTCAATGTAGGTTGTTAGATTTAGGTATGAAAAAAGGATAATGCAAGGTTTTAGGACTGTTAGGTTTGATTCTTACCTTTTTTGGAATTTAATAACCATGTCCCATAACTCAAAGTGGTTTTAAAAAATTATCTTCATCATTATGGAAAGATCACTCATCCTCAAATGATGTAAGATCATGGCATGTGTGATAGGTTATATGGGATAAAAGGGGATGGGAACTTTGGCAGCAAAAATGCTTAATGGGATTTTTAATGGAAAATACAATTTAAATGTATTTATATAGTAGTTCATATAGAAATGGGTACTTAATTAAATCTATACAATAGTTCATAATTACTATATAAAAAGAATATCAAAATAGATGATTTAGAAAAAGTAAAATTAATACATTAATCATCATGGTTAGTTATTACTTGAGTATGCATAATTGGCAAGAGAGAACATGGATGATGTTATCATGCCACTTTTAGGTGAGGAAATGGTGACCAAATATGATGTGGATGGTTGAATTGTAGTTTTTTTAGACAATTGATGACCGTAGAGGATGATGGTGACCATTGGAAGATGGATTCGAGTGGATGACTAAGATGGATGTTGTATTTCTATGGTCCAATAGATTACATATCACCTGCAAGAATAAATATAAAACTTGCAAGGAGTCTAAATTAAAAACATGCATGAAGTGACACAATAAATTACTTGTGCATCCACTAATCCTTAGGATAAATATGTATATAATCCTACAAGAACCAATAATAGTTGGACCCATAGATGTACTTTTCATCCTTTGTAGAAGTGAGAATTTTCTAGCATAATATTCAATTAATACACAAATCCTTCTATCAATATGGTGGAAGATAAGAAAAAATAGACCTTAAATCATTCTATAACAATTGTCAAGAGGCTAAGGTATACTGGAGCACAATAATTTGTATCCTATAGAAATAGAAATTAATCTTGTAGAAATAGAAAAGAATCCTATAGCAATAGAAATTGATCTTGAACCAACAAGAATTAATCTTTTAGAATTAATAATTAATCCTATAGAAACCATAACATATGTTAAAATAAATAAGCATGTGAATAAGGGTTTAAATAAATATCCTTAATCCTGTAGCATGATGGTACTAGCCATAAGAACCTAGTTTATTCTTAGTAAGTGGTAAAGAAGGGTTCAAAAAATACCCTTATACTCTAGGAATAGTGTCATCCTTATGTTAAGAGATGCAATTGATTTTTTTTAATAAGTTGGCCAGTGAAATTTTCCTTAGAAAAGGCTTCTTGTATAATTTGAGTCAATGGCCATTGACTAGTAGATGAAAGTGGATTGGGTCAATAGTCTTCAACTTAACAACTCCATTATCAAAAATTATTTATATTTCATATGGCCCAAGCCATATTATTTAGATCTTACCCTTATGATCTTTATATTTAATTCAAAAATTAAATCCCAATCTCCTAGTTGGAATGCTCGAGTCTTGATGTGCTTATCATGTCATCCAATTCTTTGTTGCCACATAATTGTAGTGTGATGGAATTCCTCTTTTCAAAGTTCATCTAAATCATTTACCTAAAGGATTATGTATTGCTGATTTTTTGATAGATCAAGTCCAAATTACAGTGTTGTCCTTAATGTCTTATGTTCAAACATAATATATTATGTTAGAAAGGTCAAATAGTTCTTAGACTCTATGAACTATCACTTTAAGAAGCTCTCAGGATTTTGTCTTATATCTCAATTTTAAACCAATAGAACATCTTAAAAATTTAGGAAATTTTGATAAGAGAGGTGGAATTTAAAAAATTTCCCACCTCCATGGCCACAGAATCCATACAAATACCCTTTTTTGCAACAATTTTGGCCTTGAGCAACATTGATAAGAAATGTTATCAAGATCCAAATTGTAGTTAGAGATCTCTATCTTTGGGGGCTTATGGCTGAAAATTGGAATCATCACCAAATTAGGGGTGGATATTAATGTTTAACACCACATTTTTAGCATCTAATTATGCTCAGTTAGGAGATAAAGCACCTATTTTGGCCTCAAGGTAACATTTCCCTATAAGGCAAAATTGATGTTTTTAAGGTAAAATTTGGACAGGCATAAAATGAAAATTGTAAGTAATATCCACGAATATAAATAATCATCATATGATTTTAAAGGCTAATACTTGCATCTCTAATCCTTTGGATTATAAATAATTGATGAACTTGTGGCATAGGATTCGGTGATCAGTCTTAAAATATAACTTTTATGTAGTTAAGAGACATGTTCTTTGCCTCTAATAGACATTTACACTTCCAAGATCTCTAATTAGAAATAAATCACTTTAAAAATCTATATATGTGTAATTTACACATGTTTTCACCACCAATGCCTCAAAATCCATGTGAATAGGTCCTTTTTTGCAATAATTCTAGCTTCAAGCAGCATTGACAAGAAACATTATCAAGATGCAAACCATAATTAGATTTCTCTATCTAAGATCCTCATGATTGAAAAATGGAATTAAAACCATGTTAGGGGTGGTGATTAAAATCTAGTAATACATTATTGGCATCTGATTATGCCCAATTAGGAGATGTAGCACTCATTGTAACCTCAATATGGCATTTCCCTATATGCAAGATGCAAGTCACAGTTGGAGATCTCTATCTCTGGGGATTCATGATTGAAAGATGGAATTTCCACCATGTTATAGGTGGTGATTAACCTTTAGGATCACATTATTATCATCTGAGTACACCCAATTAGGATACATAGCACTTTTTTTGACCTCAAAATGACATTTCCTTATAAGGCCAAATTATTATTTTTTAAGCAGACTTTGGATAGGCATAAAATGGAAACCATAAGTCATATCCAAAAAATAAAAAAACCATCATGTGCCTATAAAAATATTATACTTTTAAAATTAATCCTTTTGATTTAAAATGATCGATGAATTTGTGGCATAGGATTTAGTGATCAGCCCTAAAATGCAACTTTTATGTAGTTAAGAGATAGGTTCTTCACCTCTAATAGACATTTCCACTTTTGGAACCCTTTTTTTGAAATATTACACTTCAAACACCTTGGTACACATAATTTTCACACATCTCCACCACCACAGCCTCATAATCCACACAAATAGGTCCTTGTTCCAATAATTCTAGCTTTGAGAAAACATTGATAAGAAAAGTTGTCAAGATACAAGCTGTAGTGAGATTTCTATCTTTGGGGCCTCATGACTAAAAAATGGAATCACCACCATGTTTTTGGTAGTAATTAACCTATATTACTATATTCTTGGCATCCAAGTATGCTTGGTTAGGAGATGCATCACCTGTTCCAGCCTCAAGCCAATATTTCCCTAGATGCAAGATGTAAGTCGTAGTTGGAGATATCTATCTCTAAGGCCCAGTCACTAAAAACTGGCATCACCACCACATTGGAGGTTGATATTAATATATATTACCACATTAATTGCATATTAATACACATGGTAAAGAGATGAACACCCATTCTCTTCTTAAGATGACATTTCCTTATAAGGTAAAATTATTTTTTATGCCAACTTTGGATATGCGTAGAATAGAAACTATAAATTATAAATACAAACAAAAAGAACCATAAAAAAATTTTTAAATTATTTTAATTACAAAATAAATACCTTGTATTTAAAATCAATGATGAACTCATGGAATGGGATTCAGTGATCAATCCTAAATTGCAACTTTTATGTAGTTAAGAGATAGGTTCTTTGCCTCTAATAGACATTTCCACTTTGAGGGCCTCCACTTCAAAATACATCACTTAAAAAACCCAAATATGTGAAATTTATATAATTTCCCACTACCATAGCCTTATAATCCACATGAATAGGTTATTTTTTACAACAATTTTGGCCTTGTGCAACATTGATAAGAAACATTATCAAGATTCAAGTCATAGTTGGAGATCTCTATATCTAGGGACACATGACTAATAAATGGAACATCCACCATGTTGAGCATGCTTATTTACCTCTAATACCATATTATTGGAATCTAAGTACACCTTTTTAGGAGAAGGACCACTCGTTCTAACCTCAATATGACATTTATCTATAAGGTAAAATTATTGTTTTTTAGGCAAACTTTAGATAGGCATAAAATGGAAATCATAAGTCATATCCAAAAATATAAATAAACATCACATTATTATCAAATTCATATACTTTCCTATTAATTTTTAATTAATTCCACTAAATAAATCAAAATATAGTCAACTTTTTTGAATAAACCCTAGGTTGTCTTGTCACAAGGCAACAAGCATAAAAATGCATAAATTGAGCAAAATAACATATCAAGACCTGATTCAAAAATTAAAAATTATGTTTTGAGGTTATCTAAATTTTATCTTTTGTGATAAATGGTTGATATTTTATGTATTTTCTTAGACTTTAAGGTTTGATTAAATCTAGGTTCTTAGAACTCTATTTTCAAGATTTCTAGAGATTGATGTAGGCACTAGGATTTCATACAATAATATTTATGCTAGCCTAGGTCTTAGGTCCCCTTCTTATTTATCCTTATTTCACCCAATGTAAATATATAATTACATTTTTACCATTTACCTTGCATAATTAAGTTTTATTAATTACTTTCACTTAAGTTAATTAATTTAACTAGTTACCTATGATAAAATCTAAATAAATATACCCAAATCAAAATACAAGGTAGGTTGTTTTAACCAAACTTAACCCCTTCACAATCCCAAAATCCCTTAAATAAATTATGTCCTAATTTTACTCCTTAGTTCAAACCTCTCCAACAACTTTGATAAGATTAGTAAGTAATCATTTATAATTCATGTGATCAACATTGATTCTGTTGAATCGACATTGATTTAACCATAGCCTTTGCTGGGCCAAAGGACCAATTTATTGCACTTTTGATTTCATTGTAATGCTAAAAAAAAAATTAATGAATATCAATTAGTAAATTATTTGTTTGATGGAATCTTTTACACCTGCATTAACTCATACACCTGATCAGTAGATCAAGAATCATCCTATAAAATTTGCAGTCTACCCCAGGTTGGAAGCACTAAAAAGGTTAATATGTCATTTGTTTAAGTAAATTAATTTGGAATTTATTCTCTTTGTATGTAATTTTATATTATTTTTAATATTTATTTTATCTCTATAATTTGTGTTATTATATCCTTGGTCAACCTAAGACATCCACAATTCATATTAGATTTTGTTTAACCCATCTTTTAAAACCTTGTCCTGAGATATTTGTTTGCATTTAAAAAAACAAACTTTGATTCCTTGAATCAACATCAATCCTATAGATTGGCATCAATCTCTATCATAAACCCATTTTATCTACACCTCAATCATGTTTAGTTAGTAGACTAATTTACATCTTAGACTATGGTTTCTTAAAGCTATGGGTTTCTTATAGATGACTTTTCCTAGAGTTATTCATGATGTGGTTACTATCCAAGATTGGCCTATAGTTTTGTATCCCCTTTTATTAGACCAAAGTGATATTTCATTCGAATTATTAATTTGTTTTATTGTGTTTTCCCCCACCTTAGAATCCATTGTAGACCAGTTAAAAGTGATTCAAGTTGAAGAGGACTCTGTTGAAGACTATTGAAATGTCTGACTTTCTACTCTCCATAAAATGAATGTAGATTAAATAATAAATCATTTCATTATATTATCTATAGTGTTTAATGATTTATTATAATTTTGAGTTATTACTTTTATCCACTTAATTGCTAAGCTAGTGGGTTGACATCCTTACAAGGAAGTGTACCACTTTTTGGGACCGGTATTGTACCAGGAAACCCACTCATATATCATATTAATCAATCTCTATTCGATTTGTCTATTTTTTGTAGGTAATCCTTCAAAGACAAAAATGAACTCTCACATTGGTATATATATAGTATGCAATCCTTTCTAATCATACATAGTCTTGTATAACCCTATATCTTATTTGAATTTTTTAAGTGGTTTACTTTATATAAAAAATGAACAAAAATACTTTAAACATTCTAACACACTTGGTTGGACCTATTAAAGTGCCTCACTATTATTTATTTCTTTGTTTTTTTCTTGTTTATTTGTTTTATTTAGTGAAATTTCTTGTTCATTAAAAGGCATTAAAAATTAAAAAAGGCAAAAACAATTAGATTAATTTCTTTTTTAAAGAAACTATATTCTTTTAGTTTGCCTATTTTAGATCAAATATAATTTAAGTGAGTTAATTTATCATTTATTCACACTCTTTCCACACATAAACCAAACCACAATCATAAAAAATGTAATCAAATCAACTCCTACCTAGGTAGACCCACTTGGATTTCATCACCAAGGGAAAAGTTGACTCAATGTTTTAGCTGAGTATAATAATTGGCTCATGGTATATAGGATAAGCACCTAACACCCTTATCATTTTAGGGTCATTATGTGATGTGGTAGTCCCTAATACCAATCCATGTACTTCTACCAACATAGAATCAAGCCTCATTGCACCTTAATGTATATTGAGGTTCCCATCCTTAAACCAAACCTGAAACCAACCTTAGACTACCATTTCTTAAGATCCTTGTTAACCCATCTCCCCTCCACATTTTAAATTTTATTTCTTAAAAGTAAAAAATACATAAGTTAATTTGAGTAGATTGTGTGTTTTCCTTCCCTAAAAGTGAGATAATCAAAAAAAAGAATTGTGTGGTTTTTTCCTTATTTTTATTTTCTTTAGCACTACATGGTTTTGATGCAAAAAAAATCACTCAAGGAAATATAATCACCCCAATTGTCTTCCTCTTAAATTTAACAATCATAAATTCCCCCTACCTCTCATGATTTTATTAGGGATGGTCTCGCTTAGGGTGATCTAGATTTTGCTAACATACTAGACAACAATCCAATCATATTGAGTTATTACCTTATCATGTGATCCATATAGATCCCTATTTCCTCTCATGGTCAAGATTCCCACTCTTTATATGGTATTCCCCAATAAAACTTTGAGGGATATACCATATCTATGGTGTCCTCATCTACTGAACCACCACTTCCATTAGGATCAAATACTAGCATGACACAACCATTAGATATGTAACCACCCTTAGTGTCTAGTAATCCAACCACCACCATTATTTTTATGAAAAATGTTATTACACCAAAACTAACATGAAACCAACCACCCTCTCCCATGCTTTAAAATCTAGTTGTCTCCTTTTTGTTGACCCTCCCTCCTATCCAAACCCATGTCATATCGAGTTATACCATGCAACCTCTACCATGCACATAATAGATCCCTATAGGTCAAAATATTCAACACCAAATACCCCTAAATACATAATACCAAATTCCCATATAACCCCTTGTAGTTAGTTATCCTAACCCATACCAACATCAAAGCTTACCTTTGATCTTCCCTCAATATGTGGTTGCATCTCAACTGACTATCACCATATTTATATAGTAGCCCCTTACACATCCTCTCCCAATGTCACTTTCTCCATATTAAAATTTACAACAAAATGTTTTAGGAGGCATCCCATAGTATAGTGCCCATCCAAATCTCATGTACATCCTCATGGAGAGGATGAAAAAATTAGAAGCCTCTACCTCTAGAAAAAATAACATGCTTACATATGAACAAATTTGTAATGAAATAATCAACATTGTCATCACTCTCTCACCATATCTTTCACAATGGAAACTTCCTAAATTCAAAAAAATTCAAAATAATGAAGATCCCCAACAACATAGTAGGGCATTCTAGCATGTGTGTTAACTCACTACCATGATGACTCCCTCCTTTTTAGGACATTCCTTATGTCACTTGTAGGACTGGATTTATACTGGTATAGTTCCACCCATCAACACTCATTATTTTCCTTTAGACAACTAGTTAAAACTTTCTTAGTACAGTTATCAATAAATATCACTAGAAAAGTAACTATTATGGACCTTTACACCATTAGGAAATTAAAATATGAGTCCATTTTAGACTTGATTGATAGATGGTGTGGCCTTAAAAAATAGTTAAGTTTTTCCCTTCCTCAACCAAAACTGATCAAACTATTTTTTAGATCATGTAAAAAACATATCTCATCCACCTTTCAATTCTAGTCATTTAAAACTTTTGATGCAGCCTTTACCATGGATTAAAAGTTAGAAATTCAAGCCCTAAAGGGGGGGAAAGTGAAGTTACAAAACAAAAAATTCAAATCAAACCCTTCTAAAGGAAAAAATAATCTAAAGCCAAAGGGCATAGCTAACACTATTGTGCTAAAATCAGCTTCCCCATCCACAATAAACTAGTGGAGCTTTTATCAAACGTGACCACAAAGAAACTTAAAATGGTTCCTAGTTGGGAAATACAAACCTTTAGGGGAGTATTATGCTAATATCTTAGACAAACTATTAAAGTTGATTGTCATTAAGCTTCCTCCCATTAGACCTATCAATGATTCTCAACCAAAATTGGGTTGGTATAAATAAAACAAGTTTTGTACTTACCATCATGTGCCTAATCATGAAATTAATAGGTTTTTATATTTCAAAATTGTAATATAAGACCTCATCAATAAATGGGAACTACAATTAGATAATCTAAATTCTCCTCAAAATCAATCTATCAACATCTTTAGGCAACCATTCCCTAGCCATATGTCCTCACCTAACTCCATACAAAAAAATATGAGAATCACCCTGGATCAAGGCACCTACGTCATAAACACCATCCATGATCAACTCTTACAAAATGAAGTTGATATTATGCATGAATATCCTTCCACTTCAACTACAATACTAGATCTACTTACATGAGATAATTTTGACCCATCTGAATTAACCAAACCTATTTATATCATCCACTCAAATATTTTGGACCTCATTCATGAAATCCCCTAGAGGAAGGATCATATAAAAATATGAAAAGTCCAGCACAAAAAGTGGAGGATAAAAAGGACTTTTATTATCCACACATGTAGGATAAATTTTTGGGTATACCAAAAGGGAAGGCATTACAACATCCACCCATAAGACATGAGATCCCCCAAAATGAGGATCATCATAAAGATAATTCCAACCTCTAACAACATTCACAAAGGAAAGATGGCCATGCCCCAAGAACCAACAAAATCATTTATACTAGATCCACTCCTTCCTTGAAATTAAAGATCTCAATCATAGAATCTTTGGTCAAGGGTTCTAAGTTAGTTTAAAAGCATTTATCGATACTACCCACACCAAAGCCTCACTTTAACCTAGAATAATTTGGTTATCCTCAAGACTTATCTAAATCACCCTTTTTACCCATTAAAACTGCATGTACCCTCATTATGAAAAAGGAAAGTACCAAAGTAAGCATGGCTCAAAAACTGATACCCCAAAAGGTAATGAAACCTAAGATCCTTTGTAAGGATATTATGCCACTCCTTAACCAACTTATGTAAATCTCTCTATTCACATTGCCTCACATCAAACCATGTAATCCTCATGTCCAAAAACTTGTGTGGTATAGGGAAAACAAAGTATGTGCCTATCATAGGATACATGGACATGACACTGAGAGATGCAATGCTCTAAAGGTCATGATTCATAAAATTTTGGATGAGGATGATCTGTTAATTGTGCAACATGATCCCCTCTTCTATAATAAAGCTATAAATATCCCTGATACTAATATATTAAACCCTTTTAAAGTTAAATCAAATTAAGAATCAAAAAGTGTGATTAATGATCTTGACTTGATTCCTAATCACTCCTTGAGACCCTCAAAAATGAATAAATTGAAGATTTTAACAAATCCCCCATTATTTTAGATTGATACAATAAAAATCATAACTCAGTCTCAATCACAAAACCCTAAAACCCGAAAATCAACAAAGCTAAAGTGTCTATAGCAAAATTCCCTACCCCAACCAGAAAAATATCTAAATCCTCCACTGTAAAACCTAAAGTCTTCATTTTTGAAAAAGAACAAAAGAACAATTCTTTAGAACTTATATAGATATAATTTATCAAACAACTTCACCAAACTCCTATCAAAATTTCCCTCTATGAACTAATTGAGAATTCCCCTTAGCATCATTAGGAGATGATAGAAGCCCTTCAGGCCATATAAGTACAACTTGACAAATCCTAATTGATGTTGGCATTCATTTGAGCCTTATAGATGATTAATTTTGTTATTTTTAATGATTCCAAAATATTTCCCTTACCATCGAAAGACTAGGATCCACCCCTATTCATCACAACACAAATTAATCAAACTCAAATCAAAAGAGTGATGATTAATAATGGGCTAGTATTAATAGTATCTCCTCATATGCTTTTAAACAACTACAACTTAAGGAAATGGTTTTAGCTCAATCCCCAATAAATTTTTGAGCTTTTAATGAGATATTAGATCCTACATTAAGAGCTATTATACTTCCCATCTAGGTAGGATCTCATGTTCTTTGTGTGTGTCTTATGTCATAGAAGGATAATTCAAATACAATCTCCTCCTAGGGTGCCTATGGATCTGCATTATGTGGCGTGTTCCATCAAATTTAAATCAATGTATCAAATATGAACATGAGGGCCAAGTCCACATTGTCCCTATTAATTTACATCCATTTAAAACTTGTAATCTCACCTTTCAACCCAATGACATTTTACTTTCCCTAAAAAGTGTGACCCCATCATTGACATCTAATGAAGCATCGACTAGTGTGACAATCCCTTCATCATGACTCTCTAATAAGGCTCCTTTGGATTCCATAATTGGAGAGTACCAATTAATATCACTTAACACCCTTCCTACTCCTCAAGAGTATGGGTGTCTTGATAAATAATGTGACTACTATCCTAACCTTGGGGATCTTGTTCTTTTTGGCCCTTTTATTCTAGAATATTTTGGTAAATGGAGGGATAGATCGATCATCCTTGTATCTTTATATCCCATCCCAAATCAAACCATTTTCCTCAAACTTATCATTTATAGACAAAGTACACTTTACTCACATGTATTTATAATGATACACCTAGAAAGGCTTCAGTATGGTACATTACAAGCAAAGACAACATGATGTTACATTAGGATATTTTTTAAAAAACACAAAAAACATGGTTTGGTATTTTAAAAAAATCCTAAATTTATTCTTGAATGCACCCCGACATCATATCTTGAAAAGAATGCCAAAGTATTATCCTCTAACATTCTCCCTGAAATGAATGATTTCGTAGCCATGCCTTCAAACTTTTTTTTAGTCAATATGATCACCCTAGAACCTCTCACCTATCATAGTAATGGTGAAAATAAATACATCACCCTAACTTATCCTAATATGGTATAAAAATATTCTCCTACCATCCCAGTTATTCAATGTCAATATGATAAGTCTATCTTGACTTATTTAAGAACTGATAACTTGTACTTACATAATTCCCTACTAGTTGAAATGTCCAATTTCCTAAATGAATCTACCATAGATATTAACATAGGGTCTTAGGATTCCCCATGCATCATTAAAGTTTGTAAACATCAAAACCATCATGGGCATCAAGACTTCACCACCTTCTTGGTAGACCATAGTGAATATTTCACTTGGTCATATAGTGGCATGCTAGGTATTGACCCTACTATTATTGTCCAAAATATTCTCACTATCTAGGAAGTTAAGCCAATGAAGAAAAATCTATGAAATATGCAACCTTGCATTACACTTTTAGTCAAGGAGGAGTTACAACACATTTTATCTATCAATTTCATTTAGCCAATTGATTACCCTCAAAGGATGTTTAATATTGTTCCTATCACAAAACCCATAGGGGAGTCTCTATGTTTGTACCAATTTTCAATACCTCAACCTCACTTGTCCTAAAGACAACTTTCCTTTTCTTAACATTGATCAACTAGTGGGCCTCACAACAAGAAACAAAATGTTATCATCCATGGATGGATTCTCTAGATATAATCAAATCTTCATCACCCTAGAGGATCAACATAATACTTCCTTTATTGCTCCCTAAGGGAATTTTGTCTATAAGTTTAAGACTTTTGGCCTAAATAATATGGGAGACACCTATCAAAGAGTTATGAATTATATATTTCATGATATAATCTATAATATTGTTGAGGATTATATGGAAAACCTTTTTGGTAAATCAAAGCTCTAAAAAGACCATATCTCCATTCTCAAAGTAATATTTGACCATCTAATCCAATTTTATGTCTGCCTCAACTCAATAAAGTGTGTTTTTTGAGCTTTAACTGGTAAGATCCTAGGTTATATCATTTCCATATATGGTATAAAGGTAGATCCCAATAATATTAGAGCTATCATAGATATGCCACCCCTATCAAACCTTAAGTAACTTCATAGATTACAAGTAAAATTATAGTCTATTTGATGTCTTATCTCCCAATTATCTGATTTTTATCAACCTTTCCATCACCTTTTGAGGAGGGATACCCAGTTCAAATTGTCAAAAGGATTTTAATGATCTCAAGTTCTATATCCTCACCCCACCAATTCTTATTCCTCTTGAGGAAAGGTGACCATTCTTTTTGTATGTTTCAGCCATGGATCATGCTCTAAGGGCTATGCTTTCCCATCATGATGAGCATCATAGAGAATAAGCAGTGTATTACATAAGTCTTAATCTCATTAAATATGAGACATGATATACACATAGAAAAAATATGCCTACCTTTGATTTTTGTGTATTCTAAAATTTACCACTATCTTCTTAATCACAAGACCTACTTAATTATGAACACTAACCCCCTCAAGTTTATGCATTCAAAACCTTAATATAATTAGCGTATGGCCAGGTGGATCATGCTTTTATCAAAATTTGATCTAGAATTTCTCCACTAGAATCTAGCTAAAAGATAGATAGCATTGATCAGTTAGCCAAGGCACTTCTTGTAGGTGGTTGGCTATCTAGTTTTGAATTCCTAGACAAATCTATTGTTTCCACATCTCAGGTGGATCCTAATTATCAAATGACTTTTTTCTTTGATGAGTCAATATGTGAGTGTGGGGGGTGTGTTGGAAATATGTTTATAGCTCCTAAAGGTGCTCATATGCCTTTATCCTTCAATCTAGATTTTGATTACAAGAATAATATGGTAGAGTATTAATCCTTGATTATAGGTCTCCAAATGAATTTAACCCTAGGATTTAGGTCACTTTGTATCTATGGAGATTCCTAGTTAGTTGTTAATCAAATTAATGACATATATCAGTATAATAATGGCATCCTCTAAAAGTACAAAGTGTTAACATATCAATTATTATCTGCTTTTAATTTTTATATCATTCAAGCCACTCCTTGGTCAACTAATAAGTTTGTGGATATCGTTGCTTCCCTGGATTACTTTATCCTATCCTCCCCTCAAGAATCCAATATTTTTGTGTTAATCCATAAAATTAACTAGCCATCTTACACCAGAACTATTTTACCTTCTATCGACAATGTGGAAGAAAATTACTAGGATTTATGGTACACACAGATGTTTGATTACCAATCTAAATGTATTATCCCTTTTTATTTACTTAGAAATTCTAATCGTGACTCTTAGTAGTGAAACACTCTTTACAATATACTAGGGAGTGTTCTCTATAAGAGAGGATTTCATGGTCTACTCCTTTGATGTCTTCATAACTTTGAGGCTACACTTTTAATTCAAGAAATTCATGATGGATTGTATGGGGGAAATTTTTAAAAACTTGATATTGCTAAGAATATTCTTTGAATAGGTCATTATTAGCCTACTCTCAATTAGGATTGTTGTAAATATGTCAATAAGTGCATCAAATGTCAATAACACACTAATACTTTTCACATCCCTGGTAATGCATTGCAAGTGGCCCATGACTTTTGGCCATTTTCTTAGCGGGAGTCAGATCTTATGGGATAAATTAATCCCAAATCTTCCTAGTGACATAGTCTTATCATTATTGCTACTAAATACTTTATTAAGTGGGTGGAGGTTATTCCCCTTATTTTGATTAAAGTAAATAATATTGTTGACTTTATTAATCATCATATTATATATCACTTTGGTTTCCCTCATAAGATAATTAGAGATAATTGAAAATCTTTTAAACATAAGCATAAGTCCAAAAAATTTGTGACTCTTTTGACATTAAGCTATGCCTTTCTTCATCTTATTATCTGCAAGCTAAATGATAGGTTGAAGGATATAATAAGACCTTAACTAAAATGCTAACCAAAGTAGTCAATGAGGTTAGTAAAAAATAGCACCTTCATATTCCCTTTTCCTTATGGGATTATCGTATTAGATTTTAAACCTCTATAGGTGCTACACTTTTTTATTTCGTTTATGGCATAGAAGCTATTCTCCCTCTAGAAATATAGATTCCTTCTCTACAAATTTTTATTAGAGACATCATTTTGGAAGAGGACTATCATCAAAAGCATTTAGCCTAACTTTAAATTTTAGATGAGCATCGATCTATGGCCCTTAACCATCTCCATATATATCAAGAGAGAATAAAACGTGCATAATCAACATCTAAAATAAAGATAATTTAGTATTGTCAATCTTGTCCTTCAATAAAATCAGAATGTAACAAATATGGAAAAAATAAAAAGAGGAAAACTTGTTCCAAATTGGCTTGGACCATATATTATCACTCACAAATACTAATCAGGCCCGTATCCTCTGGCCTCTATTGAGGGAAAACCAAAATGTGAGCCTTTTAACACTTTGTATTTGCATCCTTTACACCGTTACTAAACTTAAATCAAACTATAATCATCATGAGTTCTCCTCCTTTGGTCTCATAACAACCTAAAGCTACATCTCCCATCACCCATAAAGTACCCAATAATGATAAAACAATCATGTATAAATCCTAAAACATGCCTATCCTCACCTTAAATATGGATACCCCAACTCTGTTCATAACATTTTATAAATGGATAAGCTCCACCTATAATAAGAAGGATCCAAAAATCATTATTTCGTAAAAATCTCTCACCTAAAAAAGTTTATTTTAAGGATAGAAATATCATCTTGTGTAAACAAGCTTGAAGCTAGCCTTGGTTACCTTAAATCAAAAAAAAAAATATGGGATAAAAATATATATCAACTCAAAATGAGAAAATTATAGACTACTCCCTCAAAGGACAACTTTCTATAAAAATGCATAAAAGTCATAGACTACTCCCTATAAGGATATCTATGAGAGCATATATCCTAAATTATAGACCACTCCCTTGAAGGATGGATATGTAAAATAGCATGTATAATGGAAAAATTCTCGCATTGATCAATTTTCTAAAAGCATGCCTCTAAAAAATTAAAATCCTTAAAGAAAAAAAATTAAAAATTTAAAGTATTCCAAGAAAGCTTCCCTCATTGATCATCTTTCTCCAAAATTGTAGACTTCCCACATTGATCAGTCTATGTGAAAGGTTTTAAGCTTAGATTTATATCTCTAAAAACACAAGATTAGACTTATATTCCTTAAAACATAAGCTTTTACTTATATCATGTAAAAATCAAAATATATAATAATTTCCTTCTAAAAAGTCATGAACTTAATTTCCATAAGATTTTTTAAAGTCATTATTAATGGTAAATAAAAGACACACATGCAGATGCAACAAGTGTTTTATCTCTAATTTAAATCCAAGCCAATAAGGAGTCATAGATACCTCATTTATGTTTTTTTCTCAATCTAATAAAATATCATAATGCCAAAAGCTATAAAATCATTAATCATTATTACCATCCATAATAACATAAAAACAACATACATCATAATCACATAATTAATCCATAACCATGATGAAAAATTAAATGCATCGCATAATCTAAATCTATAAATCACATCACATTAATAATTATCTAAGAAATGTACAAAACTAACTCATGATCAAAATCTAGAATTTGTATATATAATAAATGTCTCAAAATAACAATGTACAAGATGGATTTTCAACTAGTAATAATATAAAAAGTGTCTCTATGGTCGATACAATGTAAAAAATGGGGCTAATCAGTGAACTATATGTAACTTAGGTGAATGTTGGGCCCTCCTCTACTGGCCCCTTCATCTCCACCCCTGTCTACATCGCTACCACCTTTCCTCCATACCACACTCCATAAACTAGGTGTGTCAACCTATGACCATCAAGATGCTCTCACCTATGTCAAAACATAAGTTTCATATAAAGGTACCTTTGGTAGATGCCCTAAGATACTCCTCTAATAGTATCGAAGATCTGTGATGACATCCTAGTACCTCTCCAAACTCATTATCCCTCCTTGCCCTATGTTAAGCCTTGTTCCTCTTATACCTCTCTGAATTTCCACTATCATATCCCCTCCCCTCAAACTATCCCTCTATAACTTATATCTATCACTATCCCACACTTCCTAGTTGTGACTCCCTTGTAAAACCTCTAGATATACCTATAAGCCATTCTAGCTCCTCTGTACCTCTACCAAAATTGCCTCCAACATAGTCATCTAGACCTATAATGCATCCTGCTCTACCCTTAGTGTATTATGTTGTAAAACAATCCCCTATGTGTCTATCTCTAAATCCTCCTCTTTTGGCCCCTCCTCTATTGGCACATCTTCCCCAACCTATTCCATCTCCATATCCTCCCCATACTACTGAGGTCGTACTACCCTCTCCTACCTTGATCCTAGTTAATTGATCACCATAATGAATATGCCAATGTAGCTCCTACATCATCCACATTTGCATCTATTGGATCCTCCTTTGGCCTTACCTATGGCTCAACATAGTGGGCCTCTTATAGATCAGTCTCTATGTCATCCCTATGGTATACCTGAGGTGCATCAAAGACACCTTGAATCAACACAAATTATCTTCACACCCTGTCAAACTAGAATTACTCTAGGTGTTCCATTATTTGCCCTTACACCCACATGTCCAACTATCTCCTAGATAGCTCCCTCTCCACCCCTAGCCATGCTAAAAACCCTAGATACATCCTTCAAATAACATCTCCCTCTTTTAAACCCTCCAACACCCACTAATATTATTCCATGTCTCATATAACTCCATCTATGTAAGGTCAGACAAGGTCTTCCTTCCATCAAAGAAAGCCTATGTTATATATTATTTGGTGCTACCATGCCCAAGGAGTTCCAAGTAGGTACACCACCCTAAAGTGATCATATGTCCAACACTATAAAATAAAGGTAACATCAATCCTAAACTACCTGTGTGTCCTCTAGCACCATAATGCCTTGTATACGTGTGTTAGAAGAGTAGGAACCCTTGTAAATATAGTGCAATTCTCCCACATGTCTACTACTATACCTATCAACTTCGAGGTAAATTAGCCTCCGCATGAATCTAGTAATGCATATAAAGAGATGGATATCATCATTATAGTCATAACCAATCTCCCATCTATGTCCTCTTCATATAAACTCTCAAACACATAACCCCCAGGAGTGAAGGTGATGTCTAGTGCATCATCTTTATATAATTATCCTAGCATTGTTGCACATCCCCTCTCATCAATTGGTACTATCATTTTACCCTCTATTAATAGCCCCATTATCTGGTAGATGTCCTCCACCATCATGGTAATTCCCTAGTTGATAGCTAAAAGGTCCATATGGCTACATCCCATCCCTCTAGCAATGCTTCTAGCATCTCCACATCTCTATGCACCTGGTGATAGTAGCATGCAACTCCCAATCCAACAACCTCTATATGCCTCCAATCATCATCATCCATCTGATCATGTAACTACTCCAAGAATGGTGGAACCCAGTCCTACATCACAACACATATTCATACCTACAAGTGTAGGTTAGCCTCAGTGCTTTTTCTTTCCTATGCTCCTAAGTTTTATTAAACTTTTTTCTATCCTAGCTTCAATTTTCCTTGATCCTATATGATTGATATCAATCCTTCAGGATCATTATCAATTATTTATGATCGATGTTGATCAGCATACAATTGACATTGATCATTATAGATCAAGGTCATTCCCCATGTGTATGTGCATTATTTATCTGTACATCTAAAAAATATAACTCCAATAAAAAATATCTAAAAAAAATCCTAAACACTCTAAAAATCCTAAAAAAATCTATAAACTTTCTTAAAATTTTAACTATTTCAAAAACTTATTAAAAATATAAAAAATTCAAAATATGTAAAAATTCAAAAAATTTAAAAGCTTAGTAAAAATTAATGCTTACCCCATCTTAATATTTTCATCGTCTCCTCTGTGCACTCCCATTTTCCTCCATTCATATTTTGCTCTAATGTGTGGATGGTTGTCAAATGTTTTGGCTCTTGCTCAGATGGTCTCAATTGTAAATGAATGCCTAACACATTAGGCATCTTATTTATATCCCTTATGGAGTGACATTGATTATTTTACGATCAATGTCAATTCTGTAGAATTGGCATCAATCCTATGGATCGATGTCAATTGTATCCATTTGGCTCATTCTTTGTACTACTTGATAAATTGTTGCATTCCTATACTCTTGAGCTAAGGCCACCTAAGTTATATTTTGTTATAACTATCTCATTAATTATTACCCAACAATATTAGTTAGTGGACATAGACTAATTTCTGGTCCCACACACTTTGGGAGGTCTACACCCATGTCAGAGTTTATCCCCTAGGATCTTGGAAGTGTACCTCATCTTGAGATTAATTGTCTCTAGGTAGCACACACATACCAAGCACACCATATGCTTTAGTCAGCCCATCCTATCCTTTATCCTCTTGATTCCCTTTGATTGAGCACAATGTTCATAGTTGTAGTGATCCATTACTTTTTTTTCTTGGGGCATTTCTATTTGGATATCTTACATCTTGTTAGTGCAACATCGTACTTCATTGTTATCCTTTCATCTTGCATGCTCATTTTCTATCTACCTTATCCATTACCACCTCATCTTTCACCAACTTCCAATTTGAGGGGGGATACTTCCTTATATAAACTTGGGGCATTTGAACTCTCTTAGTTTTTGTCTCATGATAGGTTATTATAAATCACTGAAAAAAAGGGGCCAGATGTAAGAACTAGGATTTTGCACAATAATATTTGTGCTAGCCTAGATCTTAGGTCCCCTTCTTGTTTATCCCTATTTCACCTTGTGTATATATCTAATTACCCTTTTACCATTTACCTTGTGTAATTAAGTTTTATTAATTAATTTCACTTAAGTAAATTAATTTAACTAGTTACCTATGGTAAAATATAAATAAATCTACCCAAAACATAATACAAAGTAGGTTATTTTGACCACCCTTAACCCCCTCATAATCCTAAAATATCTTAGACAACTTAAGGCTTAATCTAAATCCTCAATTGAAACCTCTCCAATAACTTTGATAATTTTATCAAGGAATCATTGTTGATTCTCATGATCAACATTGATTTTATTCATTCGACATTGATTTAACCATAGCCTCTCTTAGGCCAAAGAATCAATTTAATATGCTTCTCATTGCACTATAATACTAAAAAAAAGGTCTGGAGTATCAATTAGTGAATTGTTTATTTGTTGGAATATTTGACAGCTGCATCAACTCACCCACCCCATCAGCAAATCAAGAATCATCCTATCAACTTTACAGTCTGCCACAGGTTGGAAGCACTAAAAAGGTTAATTTGTCCTTTATTTTAGTAAATTCATTCTATAATTTATTATATCTATATTTCATTTTACATTATCTTTTATATTTAGTGTATCCCTGTAATCTATGTTATTATATCCTTACTCAACCTGAGACATCCACAAACCATCTTAAATTCCATTAAAACCATCTTTTAAAACCTTGCCTTAAGAGATTTTTCTACATTTACAAAATTGAATTTTATTCCTTAAATCAACATCAATCCTATAGATTGACATCAATCTCTATCAAAAACACATTATATCTGCACTTGAATCCCTTTTAGTTAGTAGTATAATTTACATATTAGACCTATATTTCTTAAAGCTATGGGTTTCTTATATATGGCTATTCTTTAATTTGTTCACAAAGTGATTACTATCTGAGATTTGCCTATAGTTATTCATCCCCTTTTCTTAGACCAAAGTGATATTTCATTTGAACTAGACATTTGTGTTATTGGGTTCATCCCCACCCTAGAATCCATTATAGACTGGTTAGAAGTGATTCAAGCTGAAGAAGATGGTGCTAAAGACTATTGGAATGTTTGATTTTCTAATCCCAATAAGATGAACGTAGATTAAATCTTAAATCATTTCATTATATTATTTATATCATTGAATGCTTTATTTTAATTTTAGTTATTACTTTTATCCACTTAATTGCTAAGATAGTGGGCTGACATCCTTACAAGGAAGTGTATCACTTCTTGGGATTGATCTCATACCAAGCATTCCACTCGTATATCATATTAATCTATCTCTATTTGAGTTTTCTATTATATGTAGGTAATCCTTCCAAGATAAAAAGGAGTTCTCACATTGCTAGATATATGGTGCATGATCATTTCTAATCATAGGTAATCCTGTAAAACTTTGTATCTTATTTCAAGTTTTTAAGTAGTTTACTTTATATAAAAAATGAACAAAAATACTTGAAACACTTGAAACATGATAACAGAAAGGAACTAGATAAAACAAAGTTTAAAAACATAGATACAAGTGTAAATTCACCTGATAATCACAAAACAACAAAGATACAAGTCTAAGTACAAACTTAGGTTTAGTTATTTCTTGAGCCTACAAACCTCAAGATAACATTTTTGTAGATAAGGTAAAATAGTCAATCATCTACATGAACTAAAATATTTTCTTAGTTTCAAGAATATGGAATTATCTACTAATGGTACCAATGATGTGAAGGTGGAAGATAATTTAGCACCACTAACCTACAAAAAATATGTTAATATATAATTAAATTAAAATTTATATGTAATACCTAAAAAATAAATAAAATTTGTTAAAAGTAAACACATTTGCATTTGATAAGTTAACATACCTTGGGCATTTAATCTAAGGAATGACTAGGATCAGCTCTACTCTTTATAGTATCAAGAATTACTTCATGATCAAATTCATGAACTTTCCATATACATTTTTAATCAACTACCTCAATATTTTTGCAATTAAACATTTGTTTCAAGAACCAAATTTGAATAGTGGAGTATTTTCCTATGTACTTTGTAGTCTTCAAACAACCATAAATTTGAATTTTTGATAGGATAATGTCTAATCCAAGTTATAGTAACTACCACAAACCCAATGGGATGGTAAATGTTTTCCCCATCTATGACCACAAAAGTCATTTTTTGTTTTTCCTCAACACACCAACACAAGTAGGAGTTTGTCCCCTTCTCATTCGCCTCATCTAAAATAATTTCATAAACATGCACTGCATCAAAAAAAAAACATGATTTAGTAACATGATCTTATGATATAATTAATAAATTTAGTACGTGTATGAAACACATGTTAAAAATATTGGTGTACCTAGTTTCACTAGATCAGATACATGGTCAAATTCATGTGATGATGTTAACTCTATAAGTTGTAATGTCGGTGGAACTTGATAAGTATCAATTAGAATTAGAGGCCTACAACTACATTCATCTACCCTATCGGATTTGTTGCCAGAATCTGGATAACATGAGTGCAATGAAGAAGTGATCACACAAGATGAACAAGTGTACACCACAAAGATGATAAAGCAATTTGACAATAACAAGAAGATAAATTACACAAGACAAAATGGAGAAACCAAATCTGAATTAGCATGGAATGGCCAAAATGAGGACTACAAATAGGAGAGTACGAAAGTAACTCCTCCACAAAAAGTGGACAAGGCACACCAAAAATAGTCAGTAACTCCTCCATGAAAGGTGGTGACAAGGTGCTAAGAATAGAGAAGTAAATCCCATCAAGGGAGTTACTTATGACATTCTTATGACACCTATGACACATCTATGACACACACCTCCACATAAGCTAGCCTATCCCACAAATGTAGGAAAACTCCATGTATGCACAAGAAATACAATTTCCCTAATTAATAAATAGGGAAAAATAAAAACCTACACTAATACCCCCCCATAAGCGCAGCTTAGGTGGGAAGTGTGGAAATATAAAATGGGTCCCGGCAACTAGGCCTGATGAGGTACCCATGTACAAATGCAATCTCCCATAAGATAGAGAAAAGGAGAAAACCTGTAGGAAAAAAACTCCCCCCCAAAAGAGAGACATAAAAGAAAAGAAGAGGCTAGAAGGCCCCCCTAAAGATGATGTTGTTGTAGATGTAGATCGCACCCCAAGAAGAGCTCGTAGATGAATGAACTTGCTCTCAGTGAAAGGTTTGGTGAAGATGTCTGCAACTTGCTCTGAAGACTGGCAAAATATCAAGTCAATGACCTGACTATGAATAAGCTCTCGAATGAAATGCATGTGAATCTCTATGTGCTTGGTCCACTGGTGCTGAACTAGATTCCTAAAAATCTATATGGTACTCTGATTGTCACAATAAATGATGGTGGGCTGCCTGATAGAAAAGCCAAACTCAAAAAGAATCCCCTGAATCCAAATAGCCTCAATAGCTGCATTAACAGCTCCCCTGTACTCTACCTCTATAGATGATATAGCAATAGCATTCTACTTCTTACTAGACCAACTGATAGGACCTGAACCTAGAGATAAACTATAACCAGAAGTGGACTTACGAGTCTGTGAATCGCCAACCCAGTCTAAATCTGTATATCCAACCAAGTCAACCTCTATGCCAAATCTGTAGTGAATCCCATATCTATGTGAACCCTGTATGTAATGCAAGATCCTCTTAGCTACTTTCCAATGCAGCTCATGGGGTTCTTGCATGAATCTGGAGACAAGTCCCACTATGTATGAAATGTCGGGCCCAGTGTGAGTCAAGTAGATGAGACTACCAACAAGTTGTCGATACCGAGTGGCATCAACCAATGGTGAAGAACAATCAGTCTCAAGCTTGACTCCTGATAGAAAGGGAGTTGGAGATGGCTTACAATTAGCCATGTGAAACCGAGCCAATAAGTCAAGAGCATACTTAGGTTGTGCAAGTGAAATCCCTAAATTTGACTATGAGATCTCGATGCCAAGGAAGTAGTGCAACAAACCCAAGTCTGTCATGTCAAATCTATCCTAAAGAGATGACTTCACCACTGTAATAGCCGATGAAGAACTCTCGGTGATCAAAAGGTCATCAACATATAAAACCAAAATCAAAAGCGAATCATCCTGCCGCAAGAAGTAGACATTAGGATCGGAATGGCACCTAGTGAAACCCACTGTGAGAAGGAAGGAATCCATCTTGGCATACCAAGCCCGATGGGCCTGTTTGAGGCCATAGATGGATTTCCTAAGTCTGCATACTAAGGAAGAATCTTGAACAAATCTTAGTGGCTGCTCCATGTAGATCTCCTCCTCAAGGTCTCTGTGAAGAAAGGCACTCTTCACATCCATCTGATGCACATCCCAACCATGTGTTGCAGCAATAGCCAAGGTGAGTCAGATAGAAGTCATCTTTGCAATGGGTGCAAAGGTCTCTGAGTAGTCAATACCTGCCACCTATGAGAAACCTTTGGCGACCAATCGTGCCTTGTACTTATCGACTGACCCATCTGCTGCAAACTTGGTTCGATATATCCACCTACATCGAACCATCTTCTTCCCTTAGGAAGCAAAGTCAAATCCCAAGTGTGAGTTTTAATTAAGGAAGAATATTCTTCCTCCATAGTACTATCCCACTCAGGTACCCCTGATGCCTCTCAAAAAGTTTGTGGATCCAAAACTGAAGTTTAGAAGGCATGTGGATCTCTCTGAAAATCTCCCCTAGTACGTTTGTCATCTGTGGGGTCTCCTGCCCATGTGCCAGCACTCTCAAGTGTCTGTCTAGCCCAAAGTGGCCCAAAAGGGGGCGAGTCAGGTGCTAACTCCTCATCCTCTAACTGACTAGAGGTGGATGACACTGCATCACTATCCTCACTGTCTGAACTTGAAGAAGAAGAAGATGACTCTGGCTCAAGAACCTGCTGTCTCTTATCTGATTTTGATGAGGAATCATCATGAAGAAGTAGATCCGATGAGGGAGAAGAAGTGTCAAGTGTTGAGTCTCTAGGACTCTCCTAAAAATGGACACTTCTCTCAATGAACAACTCATGTGTGACTGGATCTAGAAGGTGATATCCCTTAATACCATCCAGATATCCTACAAAGATGCAAGGCTTGGACTGACATTCTATAGCTTTGTGTTTCTTCTTCGGAATGCGGGCCATGGCTGGGGATCCAAAAACTCTGAGGTGCTCAACATCAGGTTTCCTTTTATGCTAAGCTTCAAAGGGTGTTATCCCTTTCAAAGCTTTGTGAGGAACCTTGTTCTGAATGTAGCAAACACAATTCATGGCTTCGGCCCAGTACTGTGGTGCCAAGGATTTGGAGTGAATCATACAACTAGCCATCTCTTTTAAGAACCTATTCTTACATTCTGCAACCCCATTCTGTGAAGGACTATAGGTGACTGTGTGCTACAAATCAATCCCCTCTGTGGTGAAAAATTGCTCAAACCTGATGCTGACATACTCCCCTCCATTATTAGTTCGAAGAACCTTGATGGATTTCTCACTCTATTTCTCAACAAGAGCCTTGAAGTCTAGAAAATGTTCAAACACTTCAAACTTTTGTTTGAGAAAATATATCCAAGTGTACCTAGAGAAATCATCAATGAAAGTAAGGATGTACTTGGCCCTTGTGAAAGATGGTTTGGGAAAGGGTCCCGATACATCACTGTGGACTAACTCCAAAGGTTGTGAAGCCCTCCAGGCTTTGCCTTTGTCAAATTTTGCTTTGGGATGCTTCCCAAGGGAGCACCCCTCACAAAGTCCTTTTGAGAATTGGACACGAGGCAAGCCAATGACCATGTCATTTTTACAAAGTTTCTCAAGATAGCAGTAGTTAAGGTGGCCAAACCACTCATGCCACAATTTGTTAACTCCATCTAAATGAGTCAGCAATGCTGTAGGAGAAGAATCTGATGCAAAATGTGAAAAGGTGTATAACCTGGCTTGGTGATCTACCCTTCCCACTGCCACTGTAGTATCACTATGTAACTCCCTGATAGACACTGAATCTGGTGAAAACTCAACTCTCATGCCCTAACCAATGTGAGTGATTTGGTACACTAATAGGAGATTGGTTGAAAGAGAAGGAACACTTAGAACATTTTTGAATGTTCCTCCTTCCATTTCAACTGACCCTCTCCCTGCAACAGAAACTTATGTGTCATCACCCAAACTAATTGAAGTCATGCTACAAGGCTCTAAAGAAGAAAACTCAACTAGTGAAGAGCCCATATGGTGAGAATCACCTGAGTCAATGACCCATGAAGATGTGGAAGCTATTATAGCTACAAGGGCCTTGCCCTTTTCTTTCTCCTTACCCTTACCCTTTGCCTTAGTAGAATCTTGGGTTGATGAATTTTGCTTGATGGACTCAGGAACACCTATATTATTCTTCTCTAGAAGATGAGTTAGGTGGTCTATTTGTTTCTTGATGCACTTGTGTTCATCATGCCCATTATTTTTATAATAGGCACACTTAACCTTCTCCTTCTTAGGTTTAACATTAGAAGATGAAGTCTTAGTGTTGTTTTTGGCAGGATTGGTATTTTCTTTCTTCTTCTCCTGGTCCTTGTTCTTTTTCTTCTTCTCCTTTGTTTAAGTCTTGTCCTTACCATTTCCAGCTATCAAAGCTTGGGGTTGAGTAGACTTCATTTTGCCCATCTGAATTAGCTTATCTTGCTCCCTAGTCAAGTCGGCAATGAATGAATCCAGGATGGTATTAAGGGAGATAAAGACTGAATAACTTGGACCTAACTTTGTGAGAATAGAAAGTATGAGTTGATCATCTTTCTTCTCTATCCCACATTCTTTCAATTGCAATCTAAGGGCCTTAAACTTAGTAAAGAAGTCCTATAGGGTGTCAAAGTTACTAGGACTTAGACTTATGAGTTCATTTTCGAGCTCATGACCTCTCATCTCATCAAGCATCCCAAACAACTTTTCTAAGGTGTCCCATATGTCATTAGGATTTTGGGAGGATTCTAAGTGGAAGAGTAGTTCTGGAGATACAGAAAAACTCAGTAACCCAAAGGCTTCATCACTACGGTTGTACCACTTAACCTTTTCAGCATCTATGTTAGGTTCTACTTCTGTACCCATTGTGAACCTATACAACCCTTTGCTTCTAAGAATGATTGACATTTTAACTTTTCATTCATGATAGTTGAAGGGTGTTATGGGTTTGAGTTGAAAAGAATCTATTTTTAGCTAAAATTAGGTGAAGTTGTGTTGATTGCAAGTTGTGAATGTATGCAGAAAGGAAAATGAAAGTGAAGTTTGCAAGTTGTGAAAAAGCAATCACACCCCCCAAAATATTGAGCCCCCCCCAAATATGCAAGTACACACTCAAAAGATGTCGGTCTCAGCTGAAAATGCGTCTTAGAGCAATCAGTGCAAGACAAAAGCAAACGGACGTCGGACTCAGCCGAAAATGCGTCCTGAGAGACCCAAATTTTTGGCACTTTATAAACTAGTGCATTTTTGAAAAAAAACAAATATACGCTGTAGAGAATTGAATTACAAGCACTTTTTCAAAAAATGGCACCCAAAACTGAGCTACCATTTGCAAGATTTTAAAGTTATAATTTTCTCGTAAATGTTAAGGTGTGGAGCCTAAAAGCTTCACCTAAAGAGCGTTTTTCAGTTTGCAAGTTTACATAGTCACCAGCATTGGTCAGGTGTAGTTTAGGAAACGCCGGCATCGGTAGGGATTGGTCGACGTCGGTCACAGGCAAGCAGGCAGGAACTGATGTCGGTTACCTGTGCGTCCAAAAACCTATTTTTGAGGACAGAACTAAGTGTTTGCATGATGGGATTAAGTCATAGTCTTAAGTCCGCATCTCTATCTTTAGTAAGACTATTTTAGAGCCCTTGTTTAAGAGGCATAACTGTTGGTTGTAAATGCATGCTCAAGTTTCCTAATTCTATATGTAGGATTAGATCTTCTTAGCTTATTGTAGTAGAATTTTGAAGAACAGTACAGAATTGAATCATTCCAGGTTGTTGGAGTTGATTGTACTTGAGAGAGAGAGAGCTCTTGAGGGAAAGATATCTAGAGAGAGATCTCTACATCTGAGAGAGGTGTGGAAGAAAGAAGTTTCTTCAATTGTATTCCTTCTGTAAAGAGTTTAATACAAGTTTTTAGGGTGATTTCTTGTATCTCTTCTTCTTGCTATTATTCGATTCTAGTTACTTATCATTCTCATTAATTCTGCATTTTATTGCTTTCATAAGTGTAATCAAATTGTTGGTCGATCCCCAATAAGTGGTATCAGAGCTCAAGTTCACTAATAGGTGGTTCAGATCTGTGTAGTGTGTATTGATTACAGGTTACTCACAGGGGTTTCTGCAGGGATTTATGTTTGAGTGGGAGAAGCAATGGCAGAAGAAAGTAAATTGAGAATGGAGAAGTTTAATGGCAAAAATTATCAACATTGGAGAATGCAGATAGAGGATTATCTATATCAAAAAGATCTATACTTACCGTTAGGTGGGATTGCAAAGAAGCCCATAGACATGGATGATGAATAATGGGAAGTTCTTGATAGAAAGGCTCTAGGGTCTATAAGACTGAGTCTAGCATCTACTGTGATATCTAATTTATCATAGGCAAAATCTACGGTAGAGTTAATGACTACTTTAGCAAATTTGTATGAAAAACCCTCAGCTTATAATAAGGTATATCTTATGAAGCAGTTATTTAATTTGCGTATGCAGGAAGGTGGATCTGTATCTAATCATCTGAATGATTTCCATGGAATTGTAAATCAATTAAGTTCAATCAAAATAGTGTTTGATGATGAAATTAAAGCTCTTTTAATATTATGTTTTTTGCCTAAAAGTTAGCATAGCTTAGTAATGGCAGTTAGTAATATTGCATCTGCTTCAAACATTTTAAAAGTAGAGGATGTTGTTAGTGTTATCTTGAATGAGAAAATTCACAGGAAAAGCACAGAGGAAACATCAGGGAACACTTTAAGTTTTGAGAGCAGGGGAAGGTAGAAAGAGAAGAGCAAGAGGAGATCAAGGTCTAAGTCAAAGGTGAGAGGTAGATCCAAATCCAGAAATGGCAGGAAGCCACAATGCTGGAATTGTGGAAAGATTGGGCACATAAGCAGAGATTGCTAGTCAAAGCCTAAGGAGGACAATCAGCACGAAGGAAAAGAAGAAGCAAAGGTTGCAGGTATTGCACAAGATGTTTTAATATTCTCTTTGAATAATAATATAGAATCTTGGGTTTTAGATTCTGGTGCATCTTTTCATGCTACCCCTAATAGAGAATATTTTAGTGACTATATCCATGGAGATTTTGGAATAGTGTATTTAGGGGATGATGAGCCTTGTAAAATTATTGGTAAAGGTAAAGTGCAGCTAAAAATGCAGAATGGCAACACATGGGTGTTGAGAGATGTTATGCATGTTCCCAGCTTGAAGAAGAATTTGATTTCTGCAGGAAAGTTAGGGGATGAGGGTTGTACAGTAACTCTCACAGCTAAATCTTGGAAGGTGACCAAGGGTGCACTTGTTATGGCCAGAGGTAAGAGAGTAGGTACTCTCTATTTATGTAATTGTGTTATTAACAATTCTCTTTCTGTATTATCTACTTCAGATGTGGATGCAAAGTTGTGGCACTCAAGGCTTGGCCACATGAGTGAGAAGGGAATGTCCATTCTTAAGTCCAAAGGTATGCTTTCAGATTTGAAAAGCATAGACTTGGATTTTTGTGAGCATTGTGTGTTTGGAAAATAGAAGAGAGTGAGTTTTCTTAAGATTGGGTCAACAAAGAAGAAGCATAAGTTGCAGCTTGTTCACATAGACGTGTGGGGACTTGCTCATGTTGCTTCTATTAGAGGATCACAGTACTATGTTTCATTCATAGATGATGCTACAAGAAAGGTATGGGTCTATTGTATTAAGAAGAAATCTGATGTATTTGAGACTTTTAATATTTGGAAAGCAATGGTTGAGAATGAAACAGGTAAAAGATTGAAGTGCCTGAGATCTGACAATGGTGGTGAGTTCTACAGCTATAAGTTCAATTGGTATTGTTATATGCATGGAATCCACAGGCAAAGGATGGTTCCAAGGACACCTTAGTAGAATGGAGTTGCTGAAAGGATGAATAGAACAATTATGGAGCATGTAAGATGTATGAGGTTGCATGCTGGTTTGCCCTTAGAGTTTTGGGCAAAAGTTGTTGACACTGCAGTGTACCTGATTAATAGAGGACCCTCTACAGCTCTGGATGGTGGAATCCCAGAAGAGGCATGGACAAGTAAAAAGGTAGATCTCTCATTCCTCAAATTTTTTGGTTGTGAAGCCTTTGTGCACATTGATAAGGAAAATAGAAAGAAGTTGGATGCTAAGTCTATGAGGTGCACATTTATTGGCTATGGCTCTAATGATTTCGGTTTCAGATTTTGGAATCTAGGAACTAACAAGATAATTAGGAGCCGTGATGTTGTTTTCAATGAAAAAGTGATGTATAGTGATCAGCTGAAGAAGCTGAATCAATCTGGGTAGAGCAATGGAGAATTGGATGAGGTGACGATCCAAAATGAGCTCACAGGAAGAAGAAATAATCACTTGCAAAAAAACACAGAGACCGACGTCAACCAATCAGGAACTGGCATCAACAGAACAAAAACTAATGTCGGTCATACAGAGACCGACGTCGGTAGGATAGGAACCAACGTTGGCCAAGGAGAACCGATGTCAGCCAGTTACAGGCCTCGAAGTGATAGAGGTCAGTCACTGTTAGAGAATTTGGGTAGACAGCGTGTTGTGAATGAGTCTCAAACACCCATCAAGAGGTCAGAAATGGTAAGTAAACCTCCAATTCAATATTCCCCTTCATTATTCTATTTATTGCTAACTGATGGTGGAGAACCAGAGAGTTTTGAAGAAGTAATATAGGTAGAGTCCAAGGATTAGTGGGAGTGTGGCATGGTTGAGGAAATGGAGTCCTTGAAAGAGAACCAAACATGAGATTTGGTTGAGTTATCCGCTGGTAAGAAGACATTGAAGAACAGATGGACTTACAGATTGAAAGAAGGTGAGAACAGACAGATGAGATATAAGGCCAGATTGGTAGTGAAAGGATTTGCACAAAAGCTAGGTATTGATTTTGGTGAGATTTTTTCTCCTGTTGTTAAAATGACTTCTATACAGACTGTACTATCTTTAGTTGCTATTGAGGATTTGCATCTTGAGCAGCTTGATGTTAAGACAGCATTTCTTCATGGAGATTTGGATGAGGAAATATATATGGAACAGTTGGAAGGATTTGAGGTCAAAGGTAAGGAGAAGTTAGTGTGCAGATTGAAGAAAAGCTTGTATGGCCTCAAGCAAGCTCCTAGACAGTGGTATTTGAGATTTGACAGGTTTATGACTGAGCATGACTAGAGTAGGTGTCAATCTGACCATTGTGTGTATTTTAAGAGATTGGATAATGGTAGATATATTATTCTATTGTTATATGTAGATGATATGCTAGTTTCAGGATCACACATGCAAGATATCTTTGAGCTTAAGGTGAAATTAGCTCAAACATTTGCCATGAAGGATTTGGGAGCAGCAAAGAAAATCCTTGGCATGAGCATTAAGAGAGACAGGAAAAATCACAGGTTGATTTTGTCTCAAGAGGATTATGTGAACAAGGTGTTGAAACGGTTCAATATGCAGGATGCAAAACCGATAAGCACACCTATGGCTGGACATTTTAAGTTGAGTAAAGAACAATGTCCTAATTCACATGATGAGGTAGAGTACATGAGTAGAGTTCCATATTCTTCCACAGTAGGGAGTTTAATGTATGCAATGGTTTGTACTAGACCAGATATTGCCCAAGCAGTGGGAGTTGTAAGTATATGGCCAATCCAGGAAAGGAACACTGGAAAGCAGTTCAGTGGATCCTTAGATATCTAAGAGGAACCAGCAGTAGGCATTTGTGCTATGGAAGTTTAGATACTTCTCTACATGGTTATGTAGATTCAGATATGGCAGGTGATTTGGATGGCAGGAGGAACACCACAGGATATGTTTTCACTATTGGTGGAATGGCGGTTAGCTAGATATCAAAGTTACAAAAAGTTGTTGCCTTGTCAAATACAGAAGCAGAGTATATTGCAGTCATAGAGGCTAGCAAAGAGATGATATGAATGACACGGTTCATGGAAGAGCTTGGAAAGGAGCAAGAGGGTTGCAGATTGTATAGTGATAGTCAGAGTGCAATTCATTTGGCTAAGAATTCAGCCTTTCACTCAAGAACCAAGCACATACAGCTAAGGTACCACTTCATAAGACAGGTATTGGAAGATGGTGAGTTGAAGCTAGAGAAGATCCATATAGATAAAAATCCTGTTGATATGCTAACCAAGCTGGTTACAAAAGAGAAGTTGAATCTTCATTCAACTTCTGTTGGTCTTCATGATTGAGCTGAATATGGAGGAGCTAGAAGATGTTGATGTACAGGTATTGGTGCAGCTGTTTATCTCCAAGTGGGAGATTGTTAAGGTGTGGAGCCTAAAAGCTTCACCTAAGGAGCATTTTGCAATTTGCAAGTTTACACAGTCATTGGCGTCGGTCAGGAACAACTGACGTCGGTCAGGTGCAGTTCAGGAGACGCCGGCGTTGGTAGGGATCGGCCGACATTGGTCACAGGCAAGTAGGCAGGAACCGATGTCGGTTACCTGTGCATCCAGAAACCTATTTTCGAGGACAGAACTGAGTGTTTGCATGATGGGATTAAGTCATAGTCTTAAGTCTGCATCTCTATCTTTAGTAAGACTATTTTAGAGCCCTTGTTTAAAAGGCATAACTTTTGGTTGTAAATGCATGCTCAAGTTTCCTAATTCTATATGTAGGATTAGATCTTAGCTTATTGTAGTAGAATGTTGAAGAACAGTACAGAATTGAATCATTCCAAGTTGTTGGAGTTGATTGTACTTGAGAGAGAGAGCTCTTGAGGGAAAGAGATCTAGAGAGAGATCTGTACATTTGAGAGAGGTGTGGAAGAAAGAAGTTTCTTCAATTGTATTCCTTCTGTAAAGAGTTTAATACAAGTTTTCAGGGTGGTTTCTTGTATCTCTTCTTCTTTCTATTATTCGATTCTAGTTACTTATCATTCTGGTTAATTCCGCATTTTATTGCTTTCATAAGTGTAATCAAATTGTTGGTTGATCCCTAATAGTAAACTAGTGTTTTTGCCAAAAAAAGCACTAAAACATTAAAAAAATGCATGTTATGGGGAAAGAAAGTGGCCTTCCAACCACTCATTGGATTCGACACAGAATGAAGAATCCAAAAGAGGTTTGTGTGAGGGTTAATTGGCCTCGTACCAACCCGGGCCTCACCCTTCGTCTTCGTGGGTCAAAAATACAAGGTGAAATTAAACCTCTAAACTACCTTTTTGAATGCTAATTTCAAATTTGATTTTAAATCAAACATTCAAATTACTAATTTTAAGAATATTAGAATAATTTAAAAGGTAGATTTACAAGAAAAAGAGAGTGGGAGAGTGGGTCCACTAAAGAAGGCATTGGAAGCCAAAAAGGAAAAGCGCCAATTTTAGGGAACAGAGTGCAGACCAGATTTTATCTTCAAAAAAGACAAAAAATAAAAGTAAACCTGCTGCTAGACTGTCTGAGGCACCGTACGGCCTGATGGAGGGCAGAATTGAAGCTCAAAAGACTAGGTGTAGACGCTGGAAGGAACCAGCTGAATGCTTGCAAAAGTTGAAGGAAGTTGGCGCACCGTATGGACTACAGAAGTGCGCCGTACGGACTACAAAAGTGTGTCATACAAACTGTAGAAGTGTGCCTCTTTCTGCTACTATTTGTTGAGCCTAGCTGGAGCTGAAGATGGTGTGGCAGAAGACTGGGTAGCAGATTTTGATTTTTTTTTTTTGAGTGGGCAGCACCTAATATGGGCTGGAAATCTTCACCCTTTCTACCAGATCAACAAACAGCAAGCAAATTTTTGCAAAACAAAAAGAATTCCTCCACCTTACTGAAGCTACTACAGACCAATCAAGACACCCAAAGGCCAAAGATACCAGAAATGATATATATATTTTTTATTTTTGATCAAATCTAAAAATAAAAAACTCCACTCCTCTTGATTTCAAAATAAGCTAAAAGCAAAAACATACACAAGATTACCGAGAATGCTCTGATACCATATCGGAGTTGTTTCCAGAATTTGGATAACGCGAGTGCAATGAAGACGTGATCACACAAGATGAACAAGTGCACACCACAAAGATGCTAAAGCAATTTGACAATAACAAGAAGATAAATTGCACAAGACAAAATGGAGAAACCAAATCTGAATTAGCATGGAATGGCCAAAATGAGGACTACAAATAGGAGAGTACGAAAGTAACTCCTCCACAAAAAGTGGACAAGGCACACCAAAAATAGTCAGTAACTCCTCCATGAAAGGTGGTGACAAGGTGCTAAGAATAGAGAAGTAACTCCCATCAAGGGAGTTACTTATGACACATCTATGACACACACCTCCACATAAGCTAGCCTATCCCACAAATGTAGGAAAACTCCATGTATGCACAAGAAATAGAATTTCCCTAATTAATAAATAGGGAAAAATAAAAACCTACACTAATATACCGATTCTTGTGACTCACACTTATTACAAATAAATTCAATGCATACAGAACAAAAGCATGCCATGTTTCTTGTATGAACCATCTAATAACATATGTTTGAGCTACAAAATGAGTGTAACTCACTTGATCATGTTACTATCATAAAATATTGATAACTTGCCAATTGTTCATCCTCCATCAACTAGCAACATCTATGAACAATGAAATTTTGTTGATCACCATGGCCCATATTCTCATTACACCATTCAAATATGTTTTTTACATTTTTCAAATTAGTGATCTCTTCAAACTTCAACTCATCTCTTTCAAGTGCTCTTTTGAAACATGATCCTGCACCATCATGCTCTCATTTTCCATGGCTTGATTTAGTGAAATTCCAAGTATGTTGTACACCAGTGGTCAAATGCATCCTACTTATCTAGTAGAACATCTATCCATTATTAAATTTTGATATACAATTATTTGATAAAATATAATGTTGATTGAAAGTAATGTTCCTTTCACTCAACTTGCCATAAAATATTTGAAAACAACCTTGCACATACCTTAAAAAATGTGTTTGTTCATCACTAACATAAAAGTGGTACTCCCTTAATATTTTTTGATCATGCTTTGTATTATTAGGTGAATGCATGAATGTTATATGCACAAAAAGGGAAACCTGTACTAAATTGTAGTATTATGATTGAACCTCTCTTTGTGGTTGCAATGTATGATTATCTATAATGTCAACTACTACAATAATAGTACCAAGTGAGAATGTATCCTTACTTAACTTGAATTGTTCATCTAGCCATAAATCTTTGTGTGTGTGCCTTTCAGACTCATATATAATTTCCTCCTTGAATTTGTCCATAAATTTAGAAATAGGTATTTATTTTATAACAAGCTCGCACCTTTTGGATTTATTTTCATATTTTAATTGATATGTCACAAATTTATATTTATTAAAACAAACCAATTCTTGTCCAATTTCATGTGTACTCTCTTCATGGGTATAATTTATCAATTTTGGCAATCCACCACAAATGTTGCAAGTTCCATCCAAACATGCCCTATTATAAAAAAAATTATCCATCTTGTATTTCACAAAAAATGGACAGAATAAATTCCTTTGTTGATTTTGGCAAGAATTCCAGTCCACACTCTTACAAAATATTATCAGTATGCAAATTAAAATGAACATGATGAAAAATATCACAACACATCAAAATTTCAACATGTTTCATACAACAAGTAGTGTGTGTGTGTGATTTATTTTCACATAGAAGGATTTGGCCATTTGAAAATATCTTTGATTAATAGAAATCTATGGATATTTTTTGACAAATTTAGAGTATAATTATGTTTGAGTCATATCCAAAAAATGTTTAGGATGTAGTTCACGGTTATGAGAACTAACATTTATTTTCACTACGTCTTTCATATTAGGCAATACTATTGTGTTATCTCTCCAAAACAATTCAAGTAAATCTTTTAGGACATCAGCTATAGCTTTGTGTTTGTGTGGGAGTCTACCAAAGAATGCCCACAAGTTATTGTTATCAGAAACATCAAGTGTGTACATATCTTAATTGTTTTCATTGGAGTTTTTTTGTTTATGTGCAATGCTCAGCGTATTTTTCTAATCAATCATTTATTTTTTGTTTGACAACTTACCGAATAAGTTATAATAACACATCGGGCAGTGTTACCATCTTTTGTGTATTTCTTCACACCCATTTTATGGTATGCATTATGAAAAGTTTCAACAATTGCCTTGTTTACAACATCAATATTAGATGTTTTTAGTCCTAGGGTGTGCATTGTAGGTCTCATCATATAAAGTTTCATCAATATAACAAATAATTGATATCTTTGCATTTTATTTAATTTTTCAAAGTGAAAGTGCCAAATTTTTAAAGCTTTTCTTCTCATATGGTGCTCAAACATTTTTTTAGGCATTGGTTTCAAAATATTTTCATCAATTTCAATTAAATACATAGGCCTTATTTTCAAAATATTTGGAGGTATTCTTAGCAATAAATTTAATTGATTTGGTGTTTACATATTATTTTCTTCATTATTAGTTTCTTCATTTGATAGTGTTCCCATATTATTTTCTTGTTTTTTACTTTCACCAATCGGTATTTCCATGCAATTTAAATCATCATGCATACTATAATCATCACCAAAATTTAAAACCTTAAAATTTAAATGTGTACTTTCATTAGAATTTGGTATACTATTAGAATTGACAATTGTCTTTCAAATTTTGGTATATTATCATTGTTCATTTCATCATTATTTGTTACAATTAATTCATTAGGGATAATATACTTACTTCCATAAAGCTTTTGCATTCACTACATTTGATTTTCTCTCTACACTTGTAATGTATCCATAATTTTAGGTTTTAACATATTATTTTTGGTATTATGAAATTCTTCACTCATGATTGCACAAAGTTGTCAACGTTTGAGGGTGGGGACTGTAGACATCCAATTCCCAACACTATTTGTGTTGAAATTATCAATCTAACTCGAATTGCACTCAAGTGGGTCAATGAACTAAATGGTTCAAACTTGTCATTTACAAGTGTCAATTTAAGCCAATGTATCCCTAAATGGGGAAATGTAATGTATGAGATAGCTAACTTTGATCAGATCATTTTGAATCAAAATGATGATTTCACCTTTTTGTGCTCTAGATCACTCTTTTCTTCTAATTCATTATTACACATCACATACCTTTGTTATTTTGTGTTGTAAAAATCCTAAATGGAAATATGATTCCAACACATCTAACATCACCTTCCAATTCTTTTTGAGTCAAATTAGGACCCAGTAATATGACTTTTTGACCAGTTTGACTACTTTATGCACCAATTTCCAAGATTTGCACCAAAATTCATAAATCATGTTTAAGACTAATTAATTTAAATCAAGAGCTTAACTTAATTTTCCATAGAACTTGTTGAATATTTCAATATTAAAAATTGATTTCTAATATCTACATCATCAGGTGAGGTCATTTATAAGGTGGCATCCATAAGCCATAAATGCATAAAATATCTAAATTATGGGCACCCATGCCTAATTAATGCCCCTTCCTCATAAATCATTATGAATCTATTTATGGATTTAATTCCAAATATTATTTTAATCCATGGCCACACATCTCAATATTGAGATGGATGGTCATGGTTAATCCTAGACCATTTTGAAAATCTATAAATAGAAGGGCGTAGAACCTCATTTCTTAAGCTTAAATTATGTAAACTTATAATGCTAAAATCTCTCCACAAGTCATTTGTGTTTTTATTATTATGTTATTTACATTTGGATTAGATTCAATTGATGGGCATAATAGATAGTTTATATCATGAGCCTAGGTTTTGAATAGAGTTCTTGAGGTAATAGAGGAGCACAGAAGCCTTTGTTGATAAAGACTAGAGCTCTAGATCAAGGGGAGAACACGCTTGGAGCCACTCTTGGGTAGTGGAACCACTTGGGAAGGTGATTGATAATTAATTTCTTTCATTTGTTTCTTACTATCATTTACAAACCTTGCATGAATAGGTTAGCTTGATTTTTTTAGTTCTTTATGCATGTCTCTTTGTTTTATTGACTAATGTTTGACTAATAAAATTTTGTATTCTATGTTGATGGAGATGGATCTTAGTTCCTTCCATCCATAACAAGATTTTTCACAAATTTCAAATCCCTAGACCCACCTCTCAATATTCTTATGTAAGCTTTTAGTTAAGTTATCTACCATTTTTTTTAGATTCAATGGATTTTATGTTTTGAGAATTATGAACACTATGTTTTTTGGCTCTAGATTTTGTTGAAACAATGCAAGAATTTTTTTCCCCAATTGAAGCTATCAGAGAACAGATTTAAGATGGCCTTTTGTATTAACCATATTGATAAACCTATAATTTTTTGGGTGAGCAAGGTTATATAAATTTTAAATCCTACTCTACTTTAAATGATATTATGTACAGGCATGACACTCTCTTTTAACCAGACTGTTGCTCAATAGAATGGTCTAAACTATAGAGAAAATGGGCATTGAGGGAAGGATTGTGAATGTTTCATCTTTCTCTCATATCTCATTGAGAAAGGAAAGATTTTAATTTGACCATTTAAATAATAGTAAAAGAAAAATCCCAAGGACTCTGTTTCCATTTCAATCTATTTCACATTTTTAAATTTAATAATATTGTAAGTCCAATTTGGTGCTTGACATGTTTGCAGCTACAATTCTAATACTGCATATGTTGAATCTAAATTGGTAAATATTCTACACACAAAATAACTTGCATTAAAACTCAAGATATAAATTACAACCTTAATTATACATAATATTCATTTTCTTTATTGAGAGTTTTTTATTGGAATACAGAAAATGAAGATCAATGTGATGGCAAATTATGTCTGTTTGGGTATTGTAAGGACAAGAATCACAAGAGGCCATGATAGAATTATGCCATGTGATATCACATTTACCTCCAATATTCTTGTTTATGTTTTATTTTTTATTTGAATTAGGTAAATTATACTTTTCTTTCTTTTGCAAAACACTATATATGTAGAATTTGGTAGATTTGATCTTCTTCCTGGCTTTGAAGCTTCTAAAATTAATCCCTTAGGTTTCTCAACCATCTTCATAATATTAATTATATGAAAAATACTAAATATAAAAAACTATAAATTATTGTTCAAATAAAATATTGTTATTATTACCTCCTAGTTAAGCTCTCCCAAAATATCCACCTTTGCATTTTTTAAATTTGTGACAATTAGTTTCATATCATATCTTTCTAATTCTAAAGTAAATGGAATTGGGGCCTAAATGGATTGTTTTTAGTGGCACTCTAAATTTATAAGGCTAAATCTTGTCTTGATATTCGAACCATTATTTTTATTAAGCCAAAGTTTAGGAAATAATGGATAATTTAGGGATGGCATGCTAATCATTAATGTTTTTAAAAATTTCTTCACGTTAAAATTTTACCCTAAATCTAGTTCGATAGAGGGTGCTCATTTTAGGGCATAGGTGTCAACTCTGGGTTGTGTGTTTTTCTTCCTCTAACTATTAATCCTTCAATAAATAAACTAGTGCACCTTTCAAGGTTTATTCATCCCTCTTATAAAATGCACCGGTAAACACTACAACTGACCAAATGCAGAACTGAGGGTTTATTATATCAAAATTTTAATATGGAATAGAGTGTTTGTAGCCTAAGTATGCTTCCAATTAGAAATAAAACCAATCCATGGATAAAAGAGAGGAGAGGAGTAAGCTCTCAAGGAACCAAAAAACACTAATACATTGTCTCACCATATTTATCATTTGTTTTGAAACTTTGTTATCATAAGTGCAAGTTGTATAAAAGGACCCTAAAACAACTTAAAAACTTGAAATTTACCTTTTTATCAATCTATGAAAATACTATGACATTAAAATATCATAATTCCTTTTGGTTGGGTGACTAAATTATAACCTTTGATTTTTAGAGGGACTTGGCACTTTGCACCCTTGTTTTTTTGGTTGATCCAATTTAGATTAGAAATCAAAGCATCCTTTTGATCCTACTAGAGCCCTATACACTATATTATATTTAAAAAGGGACACTATATTCTATCTAAAAGTTTTTAATGGATTTCAAATCCATCTATTTGTAGTGAGATTCTTTACTGCCCTAATTTAACATGTCAAATCTCACCTAACATGTTGGTATATTTGGAGAATACTATAGTGTATTCTCATTGACCATGCATGAGTTAACACAAAAATAGATGAAAAAATGTTAAATGTCATTTACCAGCCAATGTACCTCCATTTTAAACTCTTCCAATTTATCACCTTACCCTATCTCAACTCGATGGTACCTTGACCCTAAATCAAGAGAATATTCTTTTTGACACCTAAAACTTTCACTTCAGGTTAAATACCCATCTATGGGAAGCTTTATAGATGTGGGACTGAATGCAGTCTGTAAAACAACCTCCATGATTTTAGAAGTTGGCTCTTCATTTAATTTTGGGGGTGAAAAGGGATTAAAGAAGGGAAAATAGATAACATGAAAGTAAATATAATATAATGTAATGCACTGAGGTATTTGAAACATTGACCAATGATTGCATAAAATATATTATATCTTCAAGCATCATAAACCATAATAGAGCATAAATCATGAACTACAGTCTATTATGCAAATAAAGACCAAAACTATAGAAGCAAAAGAAGAGAAACAACAGACAGAGATAATTTTTCACTCCAAATAATACAAAACATCACATCCTCTTCATTATGGATGGAGAACAAAATATAAAAGGCCACAAGAGGCACATATAAAGCTTTCAATCACATCTGTGAGGTGCACCTACTAAGATTGGAGAATAGAAAAAAGTTAACTGATACTATTCCAAGTCTATTACAATGGTTATTCATAAAAATAGAGAGAAATAAAATGATAACCAGCCCTTTTTAAAAGGGAAGAGCCCAAAATAAATAGGCAAGGAGGCTACTCGAGGAGAGTGACACCTAGAAATTCTAGCATTTGTGCACATGATGACATCATTGAAATTGACAAAAGGATCTTGAACTCATAAGTGTAGTTAGCCTTTAGATCCTAGATATGACACAACTACACCATTATATTATGGCCACTATGTTTAGGAGAAATGAAGTGGTGCCATGTGTATACTTCTAGAGCTGTCCTACCTACACTACATCCCATGACCTTGACTCCCTCAAAAAATCAATGGGTTGTACTTTAATATAAGTTTAAAGTGTTTCAAAAGCTTTTCTCAACGGGAGGGTCCCATATTCTCATCCAATGGCATTGCCTTAAGTCCTGGCAGACCAACATTACTCCTAGGTAAGCATGGGGATGACATGTGTTGAGTTGGCACTCTACTGGGGTGAGATGAAAGTTTCCTTGAATTGGATGAGCATCAGGATACCATGTGGATGAAGTGGGTAAAGGTTGGTACTTAGGAAAAATTCAAAAAAGGGGGCTCCAAAGAAAGAAGGGGTTAGAAGGGGAGCCACTGAAAGGTGTCAAGGAACTTCTAACTACCAAACGAGCTTGAAGCTAGGGATGAACAACTCCAAGAATAACAACCATGAATTTTTTATCCATAATTCCCATAAAAAATATAAGGAACCCTAAAAATATTTATGTGTGTGTCTATATATATATATATATATATATATATATATATATGTATGTATGTATGTATGTATGTATGTATGTATGTATGTATGTATGTATGTATGTATACATACATACATACATATATATATACATACATACATATATATATATATATATATATATATATATATATGTATGTATATATATATATATATATGTATGTGTATATATATGTATATATATGTATGTATATATATATGTATATGTATATATATATGTATATATATATATATATGAGACCCATATGTCTTAAAGGTTTAGGAATCAGAAGCCCTCCCTTAACTATATATATGGGATCTAGACCTTACGCTATGTCTTAAAGGCTTGGGAATCAGAATCCTCCCTTAACTATAAATCAAGATTAGATATAAACTACTTTAAAAGAATAAATATTTCCCACTCTATTAATGGTTAAATATGCACACTAAATATGTGGTATGTTTTCAAGAAAATTAAGATTACCAGTGATTAAAATTAAAGCGCTAGTCCTTATTGAAGTTGAAGGGTATATATTCATTCAACCTTCATATGATTAAAATTTATACTTAAAATTATGTTTTTAATGATAAGAGTAAATTAATAATATGTTTTATTAATAAATATTTTAAATAAAATATATTTCTTCTATTAATTTTAATTTTAATTTTTTGATGGGTTTAACCCCTTGATACTTGTAATTTGAAGACAATATAGAATGAAAGGAAAATGCTAATATTTGATTTTGTTTTTAATGGTTGATGTGATTTGGAAAGGAAATGTTGATTGGACAAGGTAATTTTTTTACTTGGAGGCAAAGTTAACCATCAAATATAACTCCTACTTTGAAGGACTAATTAGACAAAGTGTGTTTGGAAAAATATTTTTTTTAGAAGTGGATTTTTATATAAAATATATGAAAATGTTTTCTCATTTATTTATGATACATGAGTCACACATATTTGGAGGTGCACAATATTCATTTGCCACCATTCAAAATAAGTTGGGATTATTATTAGGATTATGTCCTTCCATTCAAATCTTTAAATATTTTAAATTTTGCAATTAAATACCTCAAACATTAAAAGTTAGAATATTATATCAAACTCTTTGAATGCCTAACATCTCATATGGGTTTTTCTGAGAACTATTCACTACATATTGTCAAGATATTTTCTTTCTCAATTTTAGTCACACCATCAAGGTATTATCTTTTTTAATCGTGGTCTTCAATGACTAGAAAAAAATTCTTTGGATGGATATTATTTTACCATGAAAAAGTACACATCTAACATAAAATGATAGATTATTTTAGTGCCAAAATCAACCAAAAAAAAAAAAATTGGGTGAGTGTACTTGTAAAATATCTCCATTCGACTTTACATTAGCTATGATAATATGAATCCAATATACATGCCCAAAAAATGTATCTAATAATATGGCTACAAGTAATGCATATGATGGCACAAACATACATTGTATAAGGTAAAACTACGGTTTTATCATTCATTGTGATATTAAATTCTAAAATAACATAGCATCTAAATGTTTTTAGAACTTCAAGAAGTACAATAAAATATATTGTCATAAAAAAATAGAAAAATCTAATTAGATTCATAATACTATAATGTATGACCCAAAATGTCATTAAAATACAAATATTTTTATTACAAACAATATAGAGGGAGAGAAGAAGGCAACAAGATGGATGAATTTTCATGTTTGGCTTCACTCCAAAGAAAAAAATGGTTGCACTTAGATTTATGATGGCAAATGATGAAGGAAAGATGAGAGTTTGTACTGGTAACCCTCACATTCAATTTAAATTTTTGGAAATTAAATTATTTTGAGTAAATGTATTAACAAAAAATTGATTGATTATTGTGAAATCAAAATTATAAATATATCTTAAATGTAACAACCATGTTGGGAACTAACTATAAATACGTGAAATTATTTTTTCTAAGTTAGACATGTATACTATAAATAGATTATACCATGAGAATCTAAGCAATGATCATACAAAATACTTTTAAGTGTGATAATTGTAAATAAGCACGTAACATCTAACAATCATAGATCACTATCATCATATAAAACACATCATAATACAAACATAGAAAGTAATTACAAATATCCAATCACTATTAGTAAAATATATAGCCACTGATGTCAATCCATAGTAAATAGGTAATTACAACTCTTCATGATAATGTTTTCAATGATAAATATAATATAATGTACATAAATAAGATGCATGTCTCCCTGGAGCATGAGTTCCCTAGACTATCTAGTATATGTGTCAATCTCAAGTGTCATCTCTTATTAAGTATTGTTATAAGGAGGGAGAGCATTATTTGAGCACTTCTCCACACCAACGATCCCCCACACTAATCCCATCAAGGAATGGTCTTCCCTTCATAGATGTGTAGATAGTGATGGCATGGAAATCTAGAGAGATAATCTAGTACCCATGTGTTGTATGATTTCTAAAAATAAACATGCAGTGTATCATAGAAAATTTGTTCTATTACAAGATATTTTACAAACATTTAAACCATACTCATGAAATGATAATGCGTCACTAAACATACTTTGGCCAAAGTTTTTAATAATAATAAATAATAGCTATCCATAGATCAGTTAAAATTCATACACACCACTCGATCGGATTGTTTTCATCTGGCATTGTGATGCTAGTAAGCTAGTGAATTCCATCTCACTCCTTACTTAGTATCATCAATGCAAGATTGGTTAACATAATATAATCAAAAATTCATATAATTTGCATCATACTAGCAATTATATCACATAACATGCTAAGCATAAGAGTAATCAAAAAACATACATTTATTCCATCAAATGTATGAATGAATCTCACATTTTTTTTCATTCCATACTAGAAATAATTACTATAATTTATACTACTAGGTAAAACACATACTTAACTATAAATTCTATCTTCCACAATTAGATTCTAAACATACTACACCCTATGATAACCCATATTATTATGGTCTAGTATTTTTAAGCATAACTACTAAGTACCGCTACTAGTCACTTAAAGTAGTCATAAATACATAGAAACATAATATTCTATTCAATAAACTAGATATAACCAAGCAAGTCTCGATTCAAATGAAACACATAATATTCTATCCTAGCATTTATTATGTTCACAGAAGTTGTATGCATGCATAACTAAGACTCTATTTTATAGGAATACATAATATAGTTTAAACCACCTATTGAACTATAACTATAATTACACACCTTTAGGTACATGTATATGCTATTCATAGATATAACCAATATGCATAAATTTAGTCTATCAAACATATGATTGTGTTTAGACATAACAATTATAGTATATACCACCTAGGTATAACATATGTTTATATTGTAGTACTTTAAGACATCCCATAATATCAAGTTTATTATATATGAACACAACTACATAATTACGCATAACCAAACTTATGATTTAAAAAATCAAACAACCCACAATCATAAATAATAATCAAGAAAGTATGAGATTACACCACCCAGGTATACCCTATGTTTAAACTACATACTACTATAATTTATAGGCACGCATCATGATGCACTATTATATGGTATATATGTTTAAACACTTATACATATTAACACTCTCATAATATGTACCACACACAAGTATTCAATGTTGAATATATATAAATTAACAATTATTCATACTATTTGTAGAGAAATAGAAAACTCTTAAACCCATTATAATCTTCCATTTAAACATTTCATTTTGTTTCTAGGAAACTATTTTAATATGGTTATAGTTTTAGATCCCTAAGAAACTTTATGTATTTATTTAACCATATCTTGTTATTTGTATATCTCCTATATATGATTATTTGTACATCATAATATGCACCATATGTAAGTACTCAAATGACATGTAAATACTATATCAATGTTCATTTATATTTCTTAATCAGTAGCCCCTTTGATTATAACTTCCCTATTCATGAAGTATATTGACAATCTTTATAAAATAAAAGATTTTACAATATCATTATGCTTCATAGTTTTTATCCCTAACTAGATAGATTTTCATCGTGACTTATCCAAAACATACCTAAATTTGCACACAAGTTATCAAGGCAACATAGTCTTTTGTATTTTGATTGCATATGAGTATTCAGGAATATACTAATTTCTCTTATACAATACATGATAGTTCCATCAAGTACATAGATATATAAATCACTCAAATAGTGATAATATACTAGTCAAAACTATGTAATAGGCATGTATCCCAATATATCTATATATGTATATGCCCCCTCATTCATATTAGTGTACCCACGATACATATAGTACACAAGTTTACAACATACCAATATACAATACACTAACCCTGTAATTCTTACCACGTGTACATCTACTACCAAAGACACCGCATTCATATGTGAGCTCATCTATAACTTCATAGCAGGGCCAATTGTAATTAATTCATCTAAACAATAATTACTTAAATAAAACCATCTGATATAAACATATGTTTTGGAAGAGTATCTATGTTACAGTTGATACATGTGCATTTCATCTAATTATGTTTATTATGGGAGAGTACTTATGTCATCATTTATATCATATATTTATAGTAGTCAAAGTTCTTAGTACCCATCATATACTTAGCTGTAATAAATTAAATTAAATTAAATTCAAGCAATATGATACATGACATAGCTATATCATAGAGCTATTATACATGAACATATAATATATCTTAATATTATAAGATCTCTATATAATATTATAAACTCTACTTTTTATCCTTATCTCGGATATGATGTATTCATTTTAAGATATGGATAATGTATCTGTATTATGTAATGTAATATTTTGATATGAGATTCAGCTATTCCAATCTATATTATAGTTGGAAGACATTATAATAGAGCTATATGAACATAATATTATTATGATATGATATAATATCAAATAAATAATATCATAAATATTTCTAATATTATTTTTATATTACATATTTTAAGAGCTTAGGCATATGAAATAGTATTTATATCAAAATTATTATAAGTCGTTGCATACCTGTAAGCATCAAGTGTGCTAAAGGGAAATTTGCTATGAAATATAGGGGTATATCACACTGGTAAAGAATGGTGAATCACTATAAATTGGTGATTCACTATAGATTAATGACTTATACTCAGTCAATTATCCTATATGACTTTCAAACTTATATTCATCATATACGCTCTTCAATTTATACGTATAGATGGGTTCATGTGGACTAGGTTCATAATTGGGTTTACTATATAATCTACCTAGTATAAAATAAACTAATATTTTATATAGTCACTGCTAACCATGTGCAATTCATTATATAAATAGATTAATTTTTGTATAAATAGAAATTATGTTTTAAGCCCATGTAGATCTCTATATTACTATCTTTTTTCTTTCTTTCACTCTATAGAAAATTGATGCATGTGTATACAAGTCACTGCATCTCCCAGTAGATTTCTAGACTAGTCACCATAATACCATCTGTCATTATACCCAACATGTGATAGAGGAAATCTAGGCACCATATATTCAAATTGACACAACCAAACAAATTATCATATAGGAATATAAGTAATAATTTTTATAAATTGTCATAAATAAGCATTTATATATATAATATAATATATCCACTATATTATGAATCACTCCATATATACTTATACAAATTTCCTAAATAGATGTGTGTGTGTGTTTTTTTTTACAATTTGTTAAATTATATACAATTGGTTTTATGCAGGTGGCTCTATACTATGCCAATCACTATATGGTTGAGTTCTAAATGTTTGAGTATAATTCAAGTATTGAACTATAAATCAGCACACATTACCATATACTTGAATTTAGACTTTTTCATGATATCAAAACAAAATTTAATGCAACATTTACTTGATATCGGTAGTAGACTCTATCAAAGCCTCTCCAATTTCTTTCTTCTCAAACCTTTATTTCTTTGGTGTTGCTCCCTTTTTTTCTCTTCTACGTTCATCTACCTTTTTCTCTCTTCTTGTTACACCCTGCTTTAATCTATTTTTATTTCCTTTTAAAATATGGTGCTTTACCTTTTTTTTATTCTTTATTCCTTTCTCTTAATTTATTATTATTATTTATTTTCTTATATTTTTTTCTCCAAATTTTTGACCATTCTATTTCTCTTTTCCATTTTAAATTTCACTTTATTGGAAATTCTTGATTTTTATTTATTTTAACACTAATTGAATTAGCACTTTAAATTTCACAAAAGTTTAATTATAATCTATTAATCATTAACCTTAAATTTTCATTAATTATGCAAATCATGTAAGAATAATTCCAAATAACTATTAAAGTATGCTATCAAAACATAAGCAAACAATTATATAATGCAAGTATCATTAAATGCACTAAGCTAAATATTTTATTATGCATTCTATCATGTGTTATCTAATGCGGTATATGCAGGATTCTATTTGGTTTCTTTGTCATCCTCTGACATCTCCATCTATGTCACCCTCTCTAATGATGCTCTCCTTATGTCATGCTATGAGGGATAAGATATCTTGCATCAACCTCACAATAAATAAGTAGTTATATCATTACATCATGATATACATACATTATAAAATATAACTAAAACAACAAATCAACATATTCATAATGAAAACACATACACTGCAATGAACTCATAGCAAAGAAAACTTGTAACCTAAGCAATATCATACTATCCCATAACAGTATATATCTCAAAGCTTAGCCAAAATTAAGCAAATCAAATGTGTCAACTATAAATATCCATTGATAATCAAATAGTTTTCTTAACAATAAATTGGGATGTAACATTAAATACATATATTTAAAATATACTGAGATATCTCAATCTCAAGGTTCTTATTTTAGATTATTCACACACCACATTGATTAATAATTATATTACTTTCTCCATCAACTTTTCATTGATTTTTAATAAATGGCATCAAACTAGAAACACCACTGTGTCGAGCTAAACAAAAGATCCAAAATCCAACATATGGCCAAGGTATTATGATTTTTTTATTGAATTCTTCATGAAAGAAGAAAAAAATTATCGGTGATAGTTAAATATATGACATTTCAATGGTGAAATTTCCCTATTTTGATCAAATGGATGTCAAATTTAATGTTGAATATAATTGTGTACAAATCAAGTATTACACTCTAACATCATTGCGATGATAGAAAACCTCTAGGCATAATTATTATGAATGCACACTCTAATTAAGGAAATTATTAGGGTGATGATTGACAAAAATTCATCTCCGACCAATGCAAGCCTTAAAATATGGTATGTCATCCCCTTTAATAATTTTACCTTTATTTTGAAATTTTATAAAAAAATGTTTCCCTTCATAAACGACAAATGAAATTTTTAAAAAGTGATTTTTAAAAAATGGTTTTTAAAATTCCATTCTAGGATAAGTTTGACCCATATTTAAGGTGATGGGAAGAGTTCAATATTGATCAATGGTGGACATAGGATGCACTCCAAATGGTTGGTTAATTATATCATAAAAAATAAGTATGGGGGAGGATAAATGAATATTAGCAAGTATAGGTTTTATAAGTAAAATTGTGTTTCTACACCCCATTCTTCCCTTAACCTCTCACTCTTTGAACCCCCTCTTCCCACCTTTTCATTATCATTATTTAAGATAAAATGATTAATGATATGTAAATATTTTCCTTTTTTAAACAAAAATTTAACATTTCAACATCTTAATTTTTTTATTGAGTTTGTATTCTCTTAAATTTATTAGATAATTAAAATTAACCTCATCCTTTTTTAGTATTTATTAAATTTTATACTTTAATAGCTGGCAAGGTATTGAATTTTACTATTATAAAATCAATTAAACTTCACCCCTTTCAATAAACACTTTAATTTTTAATTTTTATTAACTTTAAACATATAAAATTAAACAAAAGACTCGTTGTCCCCAAAAGCTATCACTCATTTTGGGACAACATTTGAACTATTTTGGTCCTACAGGGACAAAATTACTTCTTCCCTTCTCATAAATTTGTTCTGAGCTTTCAATTTCCTCATTTTTCAAGCTTTTTCAGTAAAGAGACTAGTAGGTTCAAAGGGTTCAATAGCTATAACAGGCGAGTTCAATCAAAAAGAGCAAGTTTTTAGCACTTAGGCATTTTTAGGATTGGTTCAATGCCTTGGTTCAACCAAAAGGGTTCATCGACAAGCTTCTAAGCAAGCATTGAACCATTGAACCTTGAACCTTGAACCAAAAAGGTTCAAGGGTTCAACAGGTTCAAGGTTCAACATCGTCGGCAAGATTCAAAGAGTCAAGCGCTTTGTCAAAGTTCATCAAGTTCAACTGCTTCATGGTTTCATGGCTTCAAACACTTAGCAAAAAACAAAGGCTTGAACCATTAAACCAATTGCTTCAACAGGTTTAATGACCAAATGGTTCAACGCATTTGGTTCAAGAGATCAAAAGGACTTATCCAAATAAAGAGATTGAACCGATTGAACTGTTGAACCGTTGAACCAAATTTAGTTCAATCAATCAATTCAATCGATGGGTTCAAGGGACTGCCCCAAAGCCAAAGGAACAAGTGCCCTTGTAGAGGGTAAGGAACCAAGGCCAAGTGCCCCTGCAAAGCGCAGTGAGAAAAAGTGGACAAAGTCGAAGTTCCTTCAGAAAAATGACTAAGACTGGAAGAGAAGAATCATTCAGACTTTTTCCAAAGGAAGTGATTAAGTGAAAAAGGCCAAAAGAATTCCTTTGGAAAGTTTTTTCCATAGGAAAATGACCAAGGCAAAAATCCTTTGAACATTTTGTCTGAAGGAATTCACCTGGGAAGAAAGCCCAAAGAAATTGAAGCCCAATCGAAAGCAAGGGAATAAGCGACTAAGGAAAGGAACCTTTCCTTTAGAAAAATGTCTGAAGGATTTTATACAGACTTTTTGTCTAAAGGAAAAGTCTGAAGGAAAAAGCCTGAAAGCCAAAGCCCGGTGGAAAAAGACAAAGCCAAGGAAGATTTCCTTTGGACAAATTATCTAAAGGAATTCCTTTAGACATTTTATCTGAAGGAATTCCTTCAGACATTTTGTCTGAAGGGAATCAAGGCTAAAGCCCACCAAAGGAAGTGAAGCTTGAAGGCCACCTGAAGGATCTCAAAGGGTAGGTACCCTTGCAGAAGGCTCTTAGCACCATCAAAAGGACCTTTCTCAAAGACCCGAATGGATGCCTTCCCTTCGGGGCATTCCAAAGGCTGAATAAAGATGTAGAAAAGAGCCTTCAAAGACTTAGCCAAAAAAGGAACCATTGAACCTTGAACCAAATGGTTCAACGAGTTTAGAGGTCCAAAGGTTTAACCAGTTTGATGAAGATCAAAGGGCTTAAAAAGAACAAGAAACAATGGGACGAAGGATGAACCAATGAACCGATTGAACCTTGAACTGAAAGAGTTTAAAGTTTAATGGTTCAATAAGTTAAAATGGTTCAAAGACTGATCCAAGCAAAGGAAGAACATGGATGATTCCAAAGACCAGTTTAAAGGATGGTTCAACCAGACAAAGCAAAGAAACGAATGAACAAAGGTAGTGATTGAACCAAGGGACTGATAAAGATAGAATGAACTGATGAAATGATGAACCAATAAACTTTCAACAAGTTCAAAGGTTCATGGTTCAACATGGTTCAAGCAGCTAACAACCATTGATGGCCATGTGGATGTCAAATTTAATGTAATGGAATATCCGTTAATATTTGAATATGACACAGAATTTGAAAAGTAAACAAAGAAACTGACTGAAAAGAGATCCTAAGAGCCCAAATTGCCACAAGGAAGAGAAGAACAATACAAAAAAATAAGAAATATCCTTAAAGGAGTTATTTTTAGTAGGTGAAACAGTGGATCAAGTGGTCATTTGAGCACACCAAATCAAGGACATGGCTTATTTTTCTTCCATGAAGTAATGGCAAATTAGATAGTTGTGCAGACATCATAAAAAGGACCAGACAACTCATGATAAAGAGGAGACATATAAGATGGATAGGCATGCCATAATTAAGGCAATACATTGTTCCTAGTATGGCCCTCTAGATAAAATTGAAGGCGCATTGAAGACATTGACTACAACGTAGGCCATCCCATGGGAAAGATTGCGTGGCTATACATTGTAATTTCTCTCATTATGCAAAGGGAGACTTTTCATTTTTATAGAAGTAAACCTCTGCCCAAATTGAAAGGTGAATACTGAGACTTTGAGCTCAGATTGTTGTTCATATTATTTTATTGAATGAGAAAGTAAGACACTTGTAGACTTTGTGTTGTTATATCTTGTGTTATTTTAGAGAATTGTTCTCATGTCTATTTCCTAGGAGCATTTTTGTTTATTTAATCTAGCAAGTAGAACTTATGGAAGTAATCAAGGTGTCTTGAAACCAATTGTGAGGAAGACTTTGTGCTTTAACAATTGTTTTCAGTGTGTGTTTTCATTTTCTATTTATGTGTGAAGGATCTTGGGATGACTTTGTGCCCCCATTATCCTTTGTTTTTCACTCTTTGGGTAGTTGAGGTGTAGACTTTGTGTTACAGTTCATTCTGCTGGTTACTATGCCCTTGTTACCTAGTTCTTTGTCACTACCTGAAAAAACTCATGTGCCTTGCTACAAGATCACTTCTAAAAGATGAGAAGTACATTCAGTATTGTCACCAAGATTTTCTCCTTTGTCTATGAATATCATCTCTGAAAGAAGAGAGATGGATGGTGTATCCCACCCCTGAGTGTTACTTTTTGCTTATATATATAGTATATAGCTCCTGCATAATCATAGGGAACCTCCCCTTGATGAGAGGAGAGATTTGTCCACCTCTGATGTAGTAAACCTACACATTGGGCTGACCAATCTCCCTTGCTATGGATGATAAGACCTATTTTGCTCACCAGTTGGTTGGTTGATAAAATATTCACCCAACAAGACTGAGTTTATGAATGTGCATTGGTGGTTTAAGTATGATGAGATATAATTAAATATTATTTTCATATATACAATATGTGAATAATACTTAATTATATCTCATCATACTTAAACCACCAATGCCCATTCATAAAATTAGTCTTTTGTTTAATTTTATATTTTTTAAGTTAATAGAATGAGATATAATTAATTATTATTTACATATATGTGTGTGAGAATATTCAAACTATATTTATGATGTAAACATATAAAAAAATTGTAACATTTGTTTTCTACTATTATAAACATGTTAATAAATAGATCAATGGTCAAAACTCTGAATAACACTTAACTTATGATAGATAAGTTAATATATTTCGACACATTGTTTGTAATGGATAATATAATTGCACATAGTTTACTCCTAACACAGTGTTATTAATTCATTTGGTGGAACTTAAAAGAGTAGATTAAATTCATTATTTTTTATAGATAATAATAATGGAAGAGGAGGACCTTACCCCATGATACAAAAGGATTTGGGTAGAAAATTTAGCTAAGAAAGACAAACTAAGCCTCTAGGATGACATAAGGAGATGGGCATAAAGCCAATACACCAAGTAGTAAGAAATAAAACACATCAATTAAAAGTGAAGACCAAAAAACCAAATTCCAAAAAAATTACCTCAAAGTAGTTCTAAAGTGATGGAGGGAAGATCCACCATGGAACCACTCTTAGATTGAAATAAAATTCCAATAAAAGAATATTTGATCACCAGTCACCATATTATCCTTCAAACACAAAACCAAGAATACTACACAAAAAACTTTGCTAACTAGAGAATCCATGGATTTTGGAAGCCTCTCAACCATAATTGATCTAAGATTCTACAAAAAGGAGGAAGCCCTGAGATTTCAAAAAAAAATCAAACTCTAGACCATTGATTCCCTCAAAGACATTTAGAACAAAAGGTAGGATGTCAGTGGGTACATTTTTTTCTAGTTAATTCTATAAATTTTTCACATGTAAAAAGCTCCAATGTTAACTATGAAATCCATTGTAGGGTTAGTCTCATGATATTTTTGGGAGAAAAATATATCTTTAAAAAAATTAATGGCATGGAGGATATCTTGAATGATTGAGTTGAGTTTCCATTGATCAAATCTTCTTGATCTTAGAACATTGATAATCAAGAGAGAATCACCTTCTACTAAGTTATTAAAATTTGAATCAACAATGATTCTCAAACCTTTAGTAAGATCTAGATGTTTAGCCTATTTTTTTAAGACCATGTAATATTCAAGGCAAAATAAGAAATCACTTGTCCAAAATTATGTCTGAAGATGCCTCCTTCTCTATAAATACTTGGGTTACCTTTGGATGCCCCATTGATATTTAGCTTCGCATAATTTCTACTTGAAGGCTTCCAAGAAGCTAATAACATTTTTGTTCAAAAATTTTAGGAAGGAGGATAAAGTTTTTTTTTTACTAAATTTTATTTTAAGATAATGTGAGCATCCTCTCTAGTGATTTTATTTTTAAGAGGAGGCACTTTAATCTTAAAAACCTATTGATGCAGTGCCTCAATTTTAAGAATGAGAAATTATTTAGAGAGGGACACAAGTTACTAAATAATTTATTATTATTTTTATTTCCATAAGCTCCAAATTATAAGAAATGGAGCCATAGACCAAATAATTCCAACTCGATCTACTCCTCCTTCAATGCAACTAATCAAAAGATCATGAATAGAACTAAATATTATCTATATTTTTTTCATTTTATTAAATAACCAAGACCAAATTATCTGCATAAAGGACCAATGAATGAGGGCATGGTTTGGGGTTTTATAATTATATAAAAGATGCACCAAGAGGGCCCATAAAAAACCAACCTTTTGGAATTTCTCCCAAAAAAGATATTTTGTCTTCATGATAAACCACAGATTAATTCTAGTTTTTGAAAGTCCCTAAGGGATCCATACTTTTTCAAAAGGCCATAAATGTGTATTAATATGATATATAAACTTATTGTAGTTTTTTCCATACAAATGTTGTCAAAAGGATCTTCAATCCATTTAAATCCATTTGTCTTCTATGAGCTACTATTATGGTGAGAGTTCAAGGAGAAATTAAAAGAAATGAGAAGATCAAAGGAATAATTAGATACAGAAAGACTTACATTTTTCCATATTCTATGAAGGCCCTAAACACCTTAGGTTTAAACCCAATGATTACAAACTAGTGGTTCCCATAGGTTTGAAAAGTACTCTTCTAAAATGCTAGAAGAAAGATGATCCCAAAGTGGACCCACATTAAGCCAATCATCTTTCTAGAAGTTAATAAATCTAACAATTTGAGTAAATTAAATTCATTTTTATTCCCTTCTACTAATAAATCCTTAAAATACATATATACTTAATGAGTCTTCCATACCTTAACATATGATTATTTAAAAAATTGTGAAAAAACATAACAATAAAATAATAACCACTTCTAAAAATCATTTAAAATAATCTAGATTGTATAAAATAAAACAAAATAAATAATGAATCTTAACATAAGTTAGTGAATATTTTAAATATTAAAATAAATCTTAACATATATTTTATATTACTTTAATGAGTGCTCAGAATTCGTAGCAGTTATGGCCACGTGGGAAGCTTGAAATCTACAAACCCCACATTTTAGTGAATCTTCAATTAAGACTAGTGTAATACTATAGTTGATCACCACTTACATTTACCACATGTAATATATCAATTATCAATAATTTTTTGAAGTGCACTCACATATCATTAAAAATATATTATTGAGGCACTTTTTTTTTCCCAATTGTAGATGATATTATGTGATTATGTAGCACCTCAGTCTTGTACACTTGGAAAATTCAGACCCTAGTTGTTAATCTTAGTTCTATAAAAGCCTTGCATTTGTATGCCTCATATTTTCTCTATCTTGTACCCCTTGGCCTATCTTTTAGTCTAACTAGCCTTATATTGATGACACAGACATCCTATCTTACCTAGAGTGCTAAACGTACTTATATTACACCTCTGTAAGTTTGATCATGTGCCTACTCTCCTTCTCCCTAGACACTAACATCTGGGATAGATAATATTTTCAAAACTATTATCTTGACCCGAAGTAAGTGTCCAATGCCTTAAAATTGTCTAATTTATAAATAAAACATATTACAATAGTAGACTTAAGTGCTTTAATGCAAGTTATCTCTTGATAGGATTGGTATAAATACAATATCAACCCTCATTCATTCCACACCTAGAAACACCTAGGAATTAGACCAAAAGATCACTCAAGAATCACTTAAGTTACCAAAACCTTTCCTATTCTGACCTATTTTGATATCAGTCAAAGGAACAAACCATCTAAAGGTCAGAAGCACTAAAGGAGGAGTTGTAAGGTCATATTTTCTATGTTACAAAATTGATCACTATTTTTCTTGCTTTACACATAATTCATGATTCACACAAGCCAACATATAGGGGAGAACTACATGAGTTTGAGGCCCTCTTCTAGAGTATTGGCTATGTAGGCAATGCCCTTTGATAGTGGGGTCATTTCAGGTCATATTGACACCATGTGCCCACTAACCTATTTTTTTCCCAAGGTCACATTAAAGATGGAAAGTTAGGTTTTTTCATTTTCACCAAGAGTGATAGTCCATAACCCATATTTGGATACACCAGAATGAAGTTGAAGCCAAACCTAGAAGCATATTGGTGGTTGCATCTTATTTGAGTAGATATTCCATACAATATGTTAGCATTAAACTCAAAGACTAGTATTGATGCAACCATCCCAAGTTGACATAAGTGTCCAGAGAGCCATAGGTACTAGATCCATAATATGATAACTATTCCAAAATTATCTTCCTATATGCTTCCTGCTACACCATAGCTAGCATTGTATTAATATTAAAAACAACCATATAATTTATTTTATGTCATTTATATATCTAGCATAGCTATACTTTCCATCAATAGCCAATAACTATTTTATAAATTCAAAATATGGTATATCTAAGTTTAACACGTTAATTGGCTTACTATTGATATGATATTCACCTTTGTGCATTATCATTTCTATATCATTAACCCTATCTACCCAAATAGGATTCCACAATCTAAATTTAGGGTTAATCATTTGGTAAACATAATCTTTGAACATCAAATCCTAGGCTACTTAGGGTTTTCTAATTTTTTTCTAAATATTGTACTTTTTCATTTTCTATCGATACTATTTTACATGCAACCTAGGCATAGCCCTAGATTGTGGGGTGTGTCTATTGAAAACTTTGAGATTCCTTGAAACCCATGTAATATGTCTCAAACAAATGAGGGATCTCATACCTTGGATCATGATGATACCCACATTGACAATGAAAAAATCCTAATAAGTTTATCATAAAAGAAGATTTTGATAATGAAAATTTGGAAATAAATAATAATGACCAAGTAGATAATGACCAAATGTATGAAATTGTAATGTTTCATGAGTGCATTTGACAAAACCCAAAAGATCTTGATAAAAACTTAAAAACTATACTTGAAGCTAAAAATACAAAAACTTTATTGGATACATCCCTCTCCTTGAACACATTACAACTTAGTACATCTAATGTGTGAATGGATTATGTGTTCCAACCTTTGTTCCCTAAAACTACTATAGATATATCTATTATAAAATTGCTTATTATTTCAACATAAATACTAGTTTCAAAGCCTATTACTAATTAAAACATGTTTCCATCCTCTTTGGTGACTGCTCAAATTGTTAATTAAAATCCCACTTGGACTATAGTTTAATCACTCCTTCAAATCCAAAATACCTTACAGGATAAGGTTATAAACATTGATCAAAAGCTTAAAAGTCTTCACATGATATAGACTCACAAGATGCATTGCATAACCCTCTTGCACTTGAGATCTCTTTTCACACTTTTCCAACTAGATTTGTTGTACCTAAGTTTACATTTTATGATGGCAAGGGTGATCCTCAACAACATATTCAAACCTTCTATGCGACATGCCTTGATTATGCTTCTAATGATAAAATTTTGACCAAATTATTTATAAGAAGCTTCAAGGACTATGATTTAAGGTGGTTTTATGACTCACCTCCCCAATATGTGAAAGCATTCAAACCTCTTGTAAATTAGTTTTTGGCACACTTTTCTATTAACATTACCAATAAGGTTTGTTGTTCTCAAATTAGAAAGATCAAAAAATAAACCAATGAACTAGTTAATGAAAATGTCTTGAGATATAAGACAATGCTAGCCAAAATGACCAATCTTATGGCAGACAAAGAGTTTCAAGACATATTAAATTAAATTTTGCTTATTCCTTTACATGATTCCATTATTTTCAGAAAAATCATTCTTTTGATGACTTATGTCATGTTGTAAGGGATGTTAAAATGAAGTTTATGTCATTAAATAAAATCAAGTATGTAACAAACACACTAGTTACATCTACATCTAGTACAAAATTTATAATTAAACCAAGTTATAAGGTAAAACCTCCTAATCTTAAAAATTAAAAAAGCATAATGCTTGACAAAGTTTCAAAACAACCTAATCATCTCGTCCTATCTAATGCACAAAGGAAGCAGTTTACACTTTTAGTTGAGCATCCTGCTTCATTACTCCTATAGTTTCTAGAGTGTCATCTTATATCTCCCCCTGATCTTATAGATTTTGATGTAAATAGACCTCTACCCAAAGGATATGATGCAAATTCTTATTGTGACTATCACCAAGGCCCTGAACATTCTGTAAAAAGAAGTTTTTCCTTAAAGCATAAAATCTTAGACCTCATCATGACAATTAGATTACATTTGATAATCCTCCAAAGGAATCTAGTTTACAACCTAGTGATCACCATAAAAAGAAAATATTTAATAATCCTTTGTAATATCATTCAAAAAATGAACCTGAAGTTCAAATGTCATATAATTCACATCCTTCTCCATCATATTATGGACACCCACTATATGGGGTTTTTGGTACTTAGATGAGACATAGACCTCTTATGGTTTAGAAATTTACCATTTCCTTTGATGATAATGAAATTAAGGATGATGACTCTAATATGCATTCTCTATTAATTCAATCATACCTTGATAAATACCCCATAAAAAATGTTATGATTGATAATGGTGCAAGAGAAAATGTTTGTACCATAACATTACTTATGCATTTGTGTTATAATCGTCATGATTTATACACCTCTACTAGATTAGTCAGAATATTCGATGGACCTCCCAAAAGGTTTTTTAAAAATATTAATCTAAATTTATAGGTTGGTCATACATATGTGGTTAATACTTTCCCAATTATACCTTATACGGGTTCTTTGACATGTTATTGGGATGACCTTAGATATATACTCTTTAAGCAGTAACTTCTACAGTGTATGGGTGTGTTAATTATTACATATGAGCATCCTCTGGAATAATAGTAATGCATATCTAGGATGTTAATTATCAAACCTCTTAATGCTAATACATTGCAAAAGGGTAAACAACACACAATCCCCTTTACTAGGCAAACAGTACTTAAGAAACCTTTACATCAAAGACAGATTGTGGATTCCATGAAATCCTCATATTCTATGAATGATATTCAAATATATAGATCACCAAGACATATTCCTACTATTTTTATCCCAAATAAACCACATAGTACACAAAGATGGGTTCTAATAACCCTTATTCTTTCTATTGGTAGTTCATGATGCCAAAGTCCCATTATACATACGCTAAACATCACAGATACTAAAGTGACATATATTTCACATATACATGCTCCTTGGAAGTACCACCATTTTTTTACACTATGTTATAAGTGTGGAGATACCTATGATCACCATTTGTATGAGTTCATAGGATGATCTTTGTCTCTTCAAAAAATACCAAAAAAATCAAAAAACTTTCAAAAAATCTAAAAGAATTTGTTACCTACATCTTTTATTGGCTCCTTAGAATATATGTGTTAGTTCCACATTAATAAATAACATATCATTTACTCCTACATACACATACATAGGCATACATAGATACATGATACACTTATGGGTGTTGGTCTTTCCCTCTAATCACATCTCTAGGATGTTAGGGGCATCCATCTTCTATGATCTTGATACACACAAGTTATATGATTCAATGATCACTCTACACTATCATGTTTGATCTTACATATGAATATTATCCATGATTATATATTACACACGGTACTTGATATGCCATGTATTGGATGTTTTTGACCAACACATTTGATTCATGGGCTAATAGGACATGTTTATGTTGGTTGCTTATAATTTTATTTTACACACTTTCTTGAGAGTTTTTCCTTGATATTATCTTGATTTTTATATCATTTGAATATGATCCATTGTATTAAGTCCATGTGCCTATGTGTAATCACTTAAAAGTGGTATTTAGATGGTAAGAGTGTTGCTTGAGACATCTTATTCCTAGTTTAGCCCTAGACATAACATAGAGCCTTTGTCCCACTTTTCAAGACATTATAAAGATCACAAACATATTTTATCATCCAAAACATAGATCCAGAACAAAATTCCCATAAACCAACCTAGTGTACCCAACAGTCTGCCAGTTGATTACAAACACTAGAGCCACATGGTGCTAGTGTCCCCAACATGGCGCTAGTGTCCCTTTCCCTAACTCTCATTAAAAAATATATTTTCAAATGTTTACCCATCATAATTTTGACCTAAGTACATTTTAGCATCCACGTAAGCTACAAATCACTATAAATACAAGACTATTTGACCTATATTCACTAGATGGAAAATAAATGCAAAAAGCCTATTCAAATAATAAAAAAGTTGAGCAAAATCAAGGTAATTGATCCCTATTTTGCTCTACTTATGTATATTACCATCTATATCTACCCTAAGCCTAGATTTCAAATATTTTTAATCTCAATCATACTCAAGGCACTCAAGACCACTCTCATTCTAGCATTCACTTGCACTAGCACAAAGCACTAGGTAGGAGAACTACATCAAGCTCAATCCCTCCTCAAAGTATTTGTATGTAGGAAACTCTCTTTAAAATGGGGTGTTGAAGATGTCCAGCATATCCTACTAATGAACACCCATTTTTAGCTCATGCCATACTTTCAAGGAGGATTAGGGTTTACACACTAAATCAAATATTCTAGGCACAATACAAATTTATAGATTTTGTTTGCATAGGAATAGAACCCAAAAACATAGGTGTAGGTGCTCCTAAAAATTAGGAATAGTCCTAAAAATAGGACATTAACACCATTTTTAGAACACAAGAGTAGCATGGTTCTACTAATCCAAGTGGGGCACTATTGTCCAGTGAGGAATCAGACCCACGGACCCTATTAATGACACTCAAACTTGTATAGAACCCAATTTTTAAAACCCAGATCTTTTGCAATAGTCATTTTCTAGATAATTCTCTATTTACTTATATTTATCACTAATTTTAAAAATTCAAAATAAGTCAAAAGCTATAAAATATTAGTGGTTAATTACTACATATTATTTAACTGATTAAGACATCTCAACCCTTTAATTTAACTTAGGAATTGCATAGCAAAAAAACTTGAAAGGTTAAATCATTTGGTAAACCTGACTTACTTTGAATATTGCCTAAAACCTTAGTTTGCCTTTTCCAAAAAAATTTGCACTAAATTAGGGTTTCAAACTTTATTTTTTATGATTTTTTGTCTTAACCTAGATCAATAAATCAAATCTCACATTAAAGTTTCATTTATTTGAATACAACTTAAATCTAATCCTAATTCACACAAACCCCAACCTTATATCACACTAGGGTTCACATTTATAGAATTTACTCAATATTATCATGATATAAACCATATTTCACTTCATGGTATAAAGCTTTGTACTTTGCTTAACATGTTTATTACCAACTATTTGGAAAAAAGTACACATGTATACTCCTCCTATCATGGATTTGGCTAGAGCTAAGCTCATTTTACATATTGTTCCTCCATTATGTAAGATCCATTTGTATGTATATCATTGTTATATGTCTCACTTTGAGTTACCTCTAATTACTACTAGACATCAACAAGCTCAAAGGACTCATTTTGTTCCACCTTCACCTAGACCACTTGATTATTTATGCTCCCATCTCACCTTTACTACTCGCCCATAAGAAATAGTGGATCTTGCAGTTTGACTTGTCAATTGGAAGAATAGGGTTTCTCCTTAGCCTATACAGGAGAAACATAACCCTACCATCCCTCCTCATCCCTAACACACTACAATATGACCCAAATTTTAGCAAATATAATTTGATATAGTGGATCAATTGAGAAAAACACCAGCCAAAATATCTATATTAGAATTACTTCAAAAAGCAATAATCTTCAAAGATATTATGTTTCAACATTTAATTACACATCTATGCCTAATGATACCGAGCCATAATATTTTTCATCTATCATGAATACAATAAAGGATGTGGAGGATGTGATATCTTTTTCCAATGAGGACTTGCCTTCATAATGAATTATTGATCAAAATTTGTCACTTTTCATTCAAGATCAAATCAATAACATAACTATTAAATGAGTTCTCATTAAGAGTGGCTCAGGACTCAATATATATAACCTCTCATTTCTCAAACCATGGGGGTCGATATAACATCTATTTAATATACATATAAGAATATCTCAGGGTCTGATGACATTCCTTGATAGACTTTTGGGTTCAATCACATTAGACATTACAATGGGACCAGAAACATTATCTACACATTTTTAGGTGATGCCAAACCATTTACATTATAAATTTCTACTCGAGAGACCTTGGATACATGTTATGGATGTTGTACCTTCCACTCTTCATAGATGTCTCAAATTTTTGCATGATGGGTACCTATACACATGTCTGGTAGATAATCATCCATTTAGATAGTATAGACTCACTGAGCCTCCTACACTAAGTACATCATTAGATAGGACACCTCATGTTCTCATCAAACACCCACCTCATAAGATTCCCATTGAGCAAACACATACATATGAGCTAGGGGATTCTAGCAAGACTGTTCATATACCATCTTTAGAACTTTCTACAAAACAGTTACCCTCACTAATTATTGTTATTTAAAGGGGTTCAATTCCTTTATTCATGGAGTTTAGGCACTTATCTAGTTATCCAATTCATTCCTCAACTTATTACAACTGGGTGTAAACAAGTTATGTTCCCATAGTGATCAACATTTATCACTCGATTACACTAGCATCAATTCATATAAGGCATAAGCCTTATGCACTCATCCAAAGTGCAGCAGAGAAAGAACTGAGACCCACATTGGGTTAGTCATGTCATGGTGTAACTCATCACATAAAGGAATTGGTCAAAATAAAGAAGGCTTTTGGTGGATTAATGGGCACAATCCTTTCTAGGCTAAGACTAATGATCTATAGGCACAAGCTTGCTCAAGGAACTCATTTTGGACATATGGGTGAAAGCTTATATTGTCTTGTTTTTATTTTCTCTAAGGTGTAATCATTTATTCCTCTAAGCTTAGTGTCATCTGATACTTTGAGGGGTTAATGAAATATTTTAGCTCAAGTTCATACTAAGTTTGTGTTTCATGTAGGGATATCATTATTAGGCATGGGTTCTTATCTACACTTAGGCTATTTCATGTAATATGTTGACATCATCTATTAAATAGGGATACCATTAACAACTTAGACTAGAGCTTCATTGCAACCTAATCATTCATATATTAAAATTACACTATTGTAACTATTGCATTCAATGATCATTACCATAACCACATAAATTAGATCAAGCTCAATTAGGTCTAATGTCATTTTGCATTAAACAAAGTCTAGTAAATAGATTACATGACAAGTGAAGCAGATCAAATGCTTATCTAAAGCTACTAATGGATCAGAGGCTCATAGATGATCTTGGGCACTACAATGTGGATCCTAAAAGGTATCCATGCAAATCTTAAGTTTTAATGGCATTTAAATCACTGTATCTAAAACCAATTTTTTAAGGCTTTGCTATATCAAATCGTGTCTCCTACTCACTAGTTGGAGCTTGACTTTATAGCACATAGGAGCATCTTCTACTAGGTTAGAATTGCACATGTCAGGTGCTGAGATAGATATTTTACAATCATTCTATCATATCCATTACTTTGTTCCCTTTGCCTTGTGATTTCCATGTGTAGCCACTCCTTGAAGACACCCAAGACATCATGGAATCAGTTAGTTGCTTGCTAGTTGGCACCAAGTGTGCATAAATTCCTCTAGTTGGCATAAAAAGGGATCAAAATAATAATCATACCAAATGATTACCTCATGTTGAGATCTCAGTTGAGTTGGCATGGGTCCATACTTAGCTAAAATAAGGGCCTAACATTACCCCATACAAAATTGCTAGCCCACCCTCAAACTAGTCTTTCAAATCTTTTGGTGAGAAGAACTTGGATGTGCTCTCCTTCATCTCAGTGTTAAAGTCCTCAAATCCCTTGATATAAATCTTGAGTTCCTTAATAGTTCTATCTATCTCTATAGAGGTGGCACTGAGCATGAGCACATCTATCTTTTCTAATTCCTTCCTAAAGGCCTCAAGACTTTCCTTAGATTTTGTCACTCCTCCATCCAAGATTTCCCTTTATTTTTAGGCCTTAGTCTGCAAGGTATGAAAGAGTGCTTCTAGGTTTTTCTCTTGGTCTTTGATTTGGGTGATTAAGGCATTGACCTTCCCCATTATTTGGATACTCTCTGACCTACTTGTAGTCTATACCTACACCATCAACTCCTCCCTCTCCCCCTTTACTTGCTTGAGGTGTGTGCTTATGACTGATGCCTAGTTGGAGAAGCTATAGAAGATGACATTAGTTGTATCTACACCCTCTTGAAGTTTGGTGAAGAGTTTTTCTACCTCTTCAAGTTTTACAATTAGTTCCTTTTTTAACACAATGAATGGGTCCTCCTCTTCTTCTTTTGTTGGCTCTGACTTCAACTTCAGGAACATCTACTCCACTAGCACACATACTTTGTTAACCTCTAAGAGGTTTGATGTGTCAACACCATCTAATATAGATGGATCAATTGTTTTCATGTGCTTAGCTAGTTTTTATAACTTAAAATTCATGTCCTACACTTCCTCCTTTGCATCCTACATGATTTTATTTCATATCTTCACCCTAACATCATTAATGATGTTTTTAATGCGACTTCATTGGCCATTTAGATGAGTGCATTGGTATACCTAAATAGGTTCATGACATGGGGATTCAAGATAAGTGTGTCTTACCCCTCAGGTTTATCTATACCCAAATAACCTTTTGAGTTACCTCATTAAATTTTCTAAATGGTATTTTTGGTGAAGTGACATGTAGTTCAAATAGTGACTTCCCACCTAACTTTAGGTGGATTCCATCTTGTCTTGATGATCTTCCCCCTATGCTTTTTTTACTTGACATGACTTTTGCCTTCCTTATGGCAACCTCGGTATAGTGCTTCACATGCACACAATTCATCCTCCAAGGTTCCATCTTCTCTTCTTTTTGTGCTTTCATTTCAAGTGTACTTTCTTCTCTTGGTCAATTTCTCTTTGCTTTCATCTCTTTCCTTGGCCTATCTTACCCCATACAAATCCCTTGTGTTATTCCTTCAGTGCTTCTCTTTCCATGTGTCTTTCAAACTTAGCATCACGTATGCCTCTCTCACATCTTATGTGCACTAGCATCTTGTGTGCCTTTTTTCATAGCTTGGTACTCATATTTTTAAAGTTTGATGAGTTCCATGTGCCCAAAAACATAGGTGTCTAGCCTCAGGTGCTTAGAAATCATCTGTGCTCAACTCACCCAACTGGAGTTATGCATGAAAGTGTTATAATAGTTTGTTTATGGGCCTAAAAGTGCCTCACTTATTCACTCATCACCAACACAACATAAAATAACACAAAACATAAAGAAATGTTTGGCTTGAACCAAACTTTATTTTGGTTAGCACAACACAATTGACTTGTGATTGGAAATTTGATGTCTGATGGTACAAGTGCCATCCTATTATATATAAGGCTTTAATAGGTTGTCATTAAAATTCCCAGGGAGCATTTCACCCAACAATGTGTACAACTTACATGCACCAATTTTCAACATGTTATGGATGACATATAGACCCATCCACCTAATTTTTAACTTTCCTAGGTGCTTGAGGTACTTGGATTCATAGAGAAATACCATTAGTCCTTCAGTCAATGCCTTGTGCTTAATATGATTGTCATACCATAAAATCTAGCACACATTCTCTATCTTTTGGCTCCACCTTGCTTGGGTGTGTACATGATCCAAATGCTTCAAGTCCTCTAGCCTCACACTTAATGATTCTTGGTCATTCAAATGACCAATATGTGTAATATACAATGATGGCACAATGACCTCTATTGGTAGAACTATCTTAGTGCCAAACACTAATTGAAATGGTATATCCTTATTTAGGTGCTTATAGGTTGTACAATATGCCCATAGTATTGTTAATACTTGATCATCCCAATCTTTGTAACCAACGTTACATATCTTCATGAGGCACATCCTTAAGATCTTGTTGAATGCCTCACTTGTGTCATTGGCTTATGGATGATAAGGTGTTATCTTATGGTGCACCACCATGTATTTGGTCAATAGGATCTGTACAATTTCATTGATGAAGTGTGTATCTCAATCGCTAGTCAAACTAAGTGGGCACCCATAGAAAATAATGATGTTCTCCCATATGAACCTTATGGTTGTGGTGGATGTGTAGGCTTTTATTAGCACTATCTCAGCCCACTTGGTGAAATAATCAGTGGTTACTAAAATGTATCTTGTGATTATGTGCCTTGATACAGGAGTAATCAGCCCAATGAAATCAATGGCCCATTTTTTAAATGGTGCCTATGTAAGAATAGGAATGAGGGGCATCTCATCCCAGTATTTGGGCTTTCATGTGTGTTAGTAGATGTCACATGCCCTAGTGCACTCTTTTGTATTTTGGGATAGACTTGGCCACCATAAGCCTAACTACTACACCTTGTACGCCATAACATATTCAGTGTAATGACCTCCTTCCATCCCTTCATGCACTTCTCATAATATGGAGTCTCTTTCATGTTCTAAGACAGATCGGTGTAGGACATTGCCTCAAACTAATTTATATTGTTCCTTGTTAATGAGCTAAAAGGGAATGGTGCAAAATACAAGTTATTTCTTCTCTTTGGTTGCCATGGTCTGGGGCACAGATTTTGATGTTATAAAAGTGAATATATCTACCAATTCCTTAGGGATGTGATGGAATATATATATTTATGTATCTAGGATGTCATCCCCAATAGGTGTTAGTGCATTACCAGAGTTGATGCAAGATAAATGATCTAGGCTCAAGTTATATTTTCTAAGCTTGATGACAACAAAGAACTAGAATTTTTGAAACAGAACTATCCATCTACAATTTCACCCATGGAGAATGGGAATATTCACAAGGTAATTAAGCATCTCATGATCTATGAAGAAAATGAATGGGGTCACCAATAAGAATTGCCTAAATTTTTGTAGGGCATAAACCATGTCTAGTGCTTCACACTCAGTGGTTGTATAATTCTAATCTACTTGGGTCAATTTTTTTCTTGTGAAGGAGATGGGATGATCCATATTACTTTCATTGGGCTGTGACATAATAGTTCTAATTATAGATATAGATGTGTCAAGATGGATGTGGAATGGAGTTATTTAGTCAAAAATTTGTAAAATAGGTGCACCAACTAATTTGAGCTTTAGGGTTTCAAAAGCATCTTTTTGCATCAAGGCCCAATATAAGGGGCCATTATTGTATAAAATCTCCTCTAGTAGTGTCGTAATCTCTACATAGCTCCTTATAAATTTCTTATAGTATCCATAATGTTCAAGAAAAGTGTGAACATCTCTCTATGTTGAGGAGGTTTGGAGCTGAATGATTATTGTAATCTTCATAGGATTGATGAGTAGACCATATTTACATATGATATGCCCAAGCAAGGTGTTGGGTGAATATTTTGTCAACCAGCTAACTGGTGAGAAAAATAGGTCTCTTTAACCATAGCATAGCGAGATTGGTCATCTAAAGTTACAGGTTTACCACATCCAAAGGGGACAAATCTCTTCTCTCATAAAGGGGAGGTTCCCTATTAAATATAAAGCACTATATACTATATATATATATATATATATAAGCAAAAAATAACACATGGGGGTAGGGTATCACCATCCATCTCTCTTTTTTTAGAGATGATGCTCACAGATCAAAGGAGAAATATTGGGTGATTGGTGAAGGTACTTCTCTTCTTTCAGAAGTAACATTCAGCCAAGAGCCAGATCCCTTCCTGGATAGTAGAAATCTTAGTGAAATGATAAAAGGCACTTCTCTTCTTTCAAAAGTGCTTGTTCTTGCAAACAACGGGAATCTTTTTGATAATGACAAGTAACCAAAGGTGTAGAGTAACCAGCAGCTTGAGATGTAGTGCAAAGTCTACACCTCGACTGCCCAATAGTGAAATATGAAGAATAATGGGGGCACAAAGTCATCCCAAGGTGCTTTACACAGAAACAAAAAATAAACACACACTGAAGACAATTATGTCAGCACAAAGTCTAAAAGTAGCTGACTTCAAGACACCTTCCTTATCACTTCCACTAATTCTACTTGTTAGATCAAATAAACAAGAATGTTCCTAGGAAACAAACATAAGAATAATTTCATAAAATAGCACAAGCTATAATAGCACAAAGTCTACAAGTAACTTTCTTTCTCATTCAATTAAAGAAATATGAAAAACAATCTGAGCTCAAAGTCTCAGTAATGCCTTTCAATTTGGGCAAAGTTTTTCTTCTGGTAATAGGAAGATCTCCATTAAAACAATAAAAGAGATTACAATATATAGCCACCAAGCAAGGCTTGGCGATCTCTCCCATGGGATGGCCCATGCTACAGTCAATGCCTTTAATGCACCTTTAGTTCTATCTAGAGGGACCATGCTTGGAATAGTGCATTGCCTTAACTATGGCATGTCTATTCATCTAATATGTCTTTTCTTGGGTCTGGATCATCTGGTATGTCCCCTCTGATGTCTGTGCAGCTGTCCATTTTGTCTTTACTCCAAAGGAGACCAACAGGTTATGCCTTTAATGTTTGCAAGCTAAAATATTTGCTTAGTGGACTGTTCCACCTACTGAAATTACTTTTGCATAGATATTTTAGGCTTTTCTCTCTTTTTGATTTTGTCTTTTCAAGCTTTGTCTCTTCTTGGAATTTAAGCTCTCGGGCTATCTTCTTAGCTTTGTCGACTCTTTCAGCTCCTTCTTCAGCTAGTCACTGAGTTTATTTTTAGGTTCCATGCCACATTTAAACTTAACAGATATTTCATTACCTTAAATTTGATGTCTACAGGGACGTCATTGGTTGACTATTTCAATGGTTTGAGAGGCCTTCTCAGCTCCTTAGTTCAATCACTTTCTTTCTTCAATCACTTTATTGGTTTAATCACTTTCCTGCTCCTTGGTTGAACCATCGCTTTCATTTGAACTTGCCTTTGGAATCATCCATATTGCTTCTCTCTTTGCTTGAGGCTGCCTTTGAACTGATTGAACCTATGAACCATTGAACTTTAAACTCTTTCAGTTCAAGGTTCAATCGGTTCATTGGTTCTTCCTCTGCCCATCACTTGTTCTTTCTAAGCTCTTTGATCTTCATTGCACTAGTTAAACCTTTGAACCTCTGAACTTGTTGAATCTTTTGGTTCAAGGTTCAACGGTTCAATCGGTTCATTCTTTTTATTTGGATAAGTCCTTTTGATCTTTTTGAACCAAACGCATTGAACCATTTGATCATTGAACCTGTTGAACCGTTGAACTTTTGAACCAAAGCGGTTCAATGGTTCAATTGTTCAAGCCTTCTTCTCTTTGATAAGTTTTTTGAAGCTGTTGAACCTTCAAGCGGTTGAACTTTCAACCTCAACAAATGCGCTTAACTCTTGCTGATGACGTTGAACCTTTGAACCCATTGAACTAGTTGAACCAAAATGGTTCAAGGTTCAATGGTTCAATGGTTCAATGGTTCAATCCTTGCTTAGAAGCTTGCCGATGGACATTTTGGTTGAACCTTGTCATTGAACCAACCTTGAAATTGCCTAAGTGTTGAGAGCTTGCTTCTTTCCTGTAGAGTCTATAGAACCTGGCCTACAGAGTCCATATATTCAAGCCTGTAGAGTCCATAGATTCAAGCCCACAGTGTCCATAGATTCAATCCTGTAGAGTCTGTAGATTCAAGCCTGTAGAGTCTGTAGATTTTTTAGAAAGCTTTGAAAAATGAAGAACCTAAATGCTTAGAACAATTTTTGAAAGGGGAAGAGATGATTTTGGTCTGTAAGACCAAAATAGTTCATAGGTTGTTCCCAAAAAGAGTGATATTTTTGGGGGACAACAATTGGCTCCAATTGGGGAACTTCCCTTAGTTAAAATTTTGAAACAACTGAGAGGAGTAGAAACCAGAATCTCTGGTGCCTTGAAGTATGCCATTGGGCTATGGAGTCATGCTACCCAAAAAAGAAAGGTGCCAAAAATGAAAATGAAAAGCATAAAGCAGAACCAGAGACTATACAAATGTACATATGTACAGGTGAACTTATTTGACACTTCAAGAATTGAAGTGATTCAGATGTTACCCATTGTGAGACAATAAAGATGGCATTTTGTCTTAATAAACCAGGAGGAAACCATTTTATCCCCAGAATCAATTATAGGTGAATGGAACTCTCTACCAGGAATCACATTTCTTGTGCACTCCTTTTGGTTTTCTCTTCTTGCACCATGGCAAGACGTGGTCTCCAATATAAAAACCATAAATCTTTGCTCTCTTGGTGAAGAGTTCTTTTTGCTGACTTTGGAGTGTAGTAGTATGGTCCACTACCATAACTCGTTGATCTACTAGTTCAGTCCAGCACATGTTTTGATTGTCCCCCTCAAACTCCTAATAAACCATCAGCTCAGCATCTCTTTTAGTGTGAAAGATTTTGGCATCCTGGTCTTGAGCAGCCTTCAATCCAAGCAACAAAGATTCACATTCAGCTATGTTGTTGGTGTTGTTAAACTGCAACTTGTATGAAGTAAAAATATCTCCTTGAGGAGATATCAACACAATCCCAGCTCCAGCATTAGTGGAAGAATTACTGCCATCAAATTTTAAGATCCAAGCATCATCAGAAGCTGATCTTCTATTAGATTTTTCTTCATTGGAGATGGAAGATCCTTCTTCATTTATACTACACCCTACCAATTCTTCTAATGCCTTGTTTGGATCAAATCTTGGATTTCCAGCTATGGGACTTTCATCAGCTGAGACATGAGCATCCTCTGTGGTCAAGAAATAATTACCCTTGCCTAAAGGCTCAAATAGAATTTGAGCTGCAGGGGCTAACATTTGGGTGACCACAATTTTTGCCTTAGACAGGTCCACACTTGGTTCTCCACCAATGTTTAACTGCTCATGATTGGCTTACAGGAATTTAGATTTAGTCATTTGAATTTTGGATTTCTTGACATGATCAATTATGTTAGATGACTGAAATAGACTTGGAAGAGGGGATGGGAGTTCATCATTTTGGTTTTTGGGAGGGGGAGGACTGGTCTGTGAATTTGAAGTAGAAGATGCAGAAATATTTGATGTACTTACCTTTTTGGCAATCATTGGGTCCTTTGACTAGAAAGGAAGAGGGGTTCTCTACTTAGCAATTGAAATTACTGGTTTACGTTGCTCCTCTATCTTTTCTTTGTCAGCCTATTGGGCTGATTGATTCTTGGACTGGGTGAATACTGCGTATGATCCTTCGACTGCTTCATCTTCACTTCTAGGTTCATCCTGGTAATTTAGGAAACTAATGTGGGAGTCATCAGCTAATTCTTCTTGATCCTCCGTGAAGAGATTAACATCATTTTCTTACTCAACTTAGGTTGGAAAAAGAAAGCATGTTCTATTTCCAGATATCCAATTGTTGATCTGGTTGGAGGTGCTTCAAGGGCAAGGTTCCTCTGTGGGGGAGAAAGATGATTTGGTTGCCCTTGACTTCTGGCAGCATTGCCTTAATATGGCTGATTAGGGAATGTCCTCCTTGGTACATTTCTGTATGAAGGAGTAGAAGACATACCTTGTGCCATTTGCCTTTTCAAGGCTAGTAATTCATTTTCCAACTTTTGTACCATTTGATCAGTGGTGGTTGTGGGTGAGTAATCAGAAGATGAAAAGGGTTTACTTCTATTAGGATCTCTCCTTATCTTTCCTACCAAGATAAGGTCATCTTCAACCTCAATATCCAAGTCTTGAGTAGTAGCAAGGTCTATGTGGCCAGCACGCCTTAGCAAAAAACTCACTTCAAGTAGTTGTGAGTTGATGAAGAAGCATTTGAGGTTTTCAGGTGTTGGTTAAGCAATTGTAGGAATCCTATTTCTTAGCTTGTCAAACTTGGCAATGAAATCCCTCATAGGCTCATGAGGCTCTTTCTTCATCTAGGTGAGCTAGGCCAGCAAGGCATGGGCATCCTCTGTGAGCTTGAACCTTGCTTTAAACTTGGCTTTTAGAGTATTCCAATCTGTCACTGATCAATCCTGTAGATGGTAGAACCACTCTGCAGCAGCACTTTGTAGGGTCTCCACAAAAACCTTGACTATCACATCTTCAAATTCCACCGATATCACACCATAGGCTATGCTGAAGGCTGCAATGTGTTCATCAGGGTGAACTCTCCCATCTCCAAATAATTTGAAGAAGTTCTTTCTTGAGCTGCATGGAAGTCATGCAGAGGTGGATTCAAGTTGAGTGGGCCAAATGAGTTACCCCAGGGGCCTTGAACTACCATGATTTAATTATGAAAAATAGGGATAACAAATCTAGGTGGAGTGGCCAGATTGCAAAACAAAAATGGAAAACAACTGGCCCTGCTTCAGCTTGAGGCTTGAGGCTTCAAACTGTGCACTCTTTCCCAGCAGCTCTAGTTTTGCAGACCAGATAAAATAATGGAGATGGAGGAAAATGGTAAGGCTATAATGATAATGGGTAAGACACATAATGAAGTCACCAGAGTCTATAATGGATAAGGGTAAGGACTGCTTCAATCTAAAACTTGAGGCTTCAAATTGCACGTTCATCCCCAGCAGAGTCACCAAAAACTGTTGGGTGAATATTTTGTCAACCAGCTAACTGGTGAGCAAAATAGGTCTCTTCAACCATAGCATAGGGATATTGGTCATCCAAAGTTCCAGGTTTACCACATCTAAAAGGGACAAATCTCTCCTCTCATTAAGGGGAGGTTCCCTATTAAATATGCAGCGCTATATACTAAATATATAAACAAAAAATAACACATGGGGGTAGGGTATCACCATCCATCTCTCTTTTTTTAGAGATGATGCTCACATATCAAAGGACAAATCTTGAGTGATTGGTGAAGGTACTTCTCTTCTTTCAGGAGTAACATTCAGCCAAGAGCCAGATCCCTTCCTGGATAGTAGAAATCTTTGTGAAATGATAGAAGGCACTTCTCTTCTTTTAGAAGTGCTTGTTCTTGCAAACAATAGGAATATTTTTGGTAGTGACAAGTAACCAAAGGTGCAAAGTAACTAGTAGCCTAAGATATATCACAAAGTTATTAGGAGGTGGAAGAAAATCCAAGAACAAACACACCTGTTCTAATTCCACCTGTTAGGATCTTGCTCCTCAGAAAGAGCACAGTATGATTACCAAATATAAGCAATTGAATATGCGGAAATAACCAAAAATACAAGTAACTAGAATTCACCAATAGCACAGAATATGAGAGACAATACACTATCTTGTATTAACACTATACAGAAAAGAATACAACAAAGAGCCGCCACACTCTTTCACCTTACAGAGATTTGCCACACCTCAAGTGTACAATAATTCTTCTCACGCACACTCTCTTACACAAAAAAATGGTCCCAACAACCAACTCACACATAGAATTGGTGTTCACCTCACCAACCAGTCAGTAATAACTCTGCCGATACACCAAGCACTCTATAGCACTTCAAGTTGATCTCTCATGAACCTACAACCTGCAATTCAAAGACCAAACTTACATGTAGATCCCCAATGAGCTTGCAACAACCTGCAACTCACAGATCTTACAACTAGAAGGAACTCTTTCTTTCTATCTCATGCATTAAACAATACATGCCAATGGGTCTATAAATAGATCCCTAACTTAAACAATAACTTAGACTCTTAATTTAGACAATTATCCTCGCAGCCCAAGACTCTAACTGGTCTCAACATGCAAACTCTTCGTTCACTTAACTAACTGTCTGTGAAACGAGCAGTTCGGGAACACATAGGTGACCGACGCCAGTCCCTGCTAGTCTGGTTCTGCCAACATCGGCCGACTTCCTGCCATCGCCGATGGCCTTCTGCACTGCTCTCTACCGACGTCGGTCCTGCTGCCGACACCGGTGCTCCTAGATCTCAGCAACCTTCTGTTCCACTATTTGCAAAGGGTTGAAGCTTTTAGCTCCACAACCTAACAATCTCCCACTTGGAGATAAACAGCTGCAACCTGTACCTGTACCTGTACACCGTTTAGTTTGTTCCCTTAGCTATGTATCCCTCCTCAAGATCACTCTTGAAGACCAACCACCACAAATCTTATAGTGCAAAACCTATCATCCAAATTACCTGCCACATCCGCATCTACAACAATGTAGAAAAAAGAACTTGACCCTGCATAGCATGTGCACCTGTTGCTAGTCCCACTGAACTGCCCTTCAGTATTACTATCTTGGATTGACTCCAAACTTGTGACAACTCCCACTGCTTGGAAAAACTCAGGTTTAGTACATACCATGCACTCAACCTCATTATGTGAATCAAGACACCTGTTATGTGAACTGTCTAACCATCGGCGTGCTAACTGGCCTCACACAATCATCTTGAAACAAAGTCAACAAGACCTCCATGTCTCTAGAACACACTCATGCCAAAGAATCTTGCTGCTCCCAGATTCTCCATGACATACACCTGAACTAGCTTTACCTTTAGTTCAGCAATACATGTATATGTAACCCTGCAACAAACACATCATACAAAAAATAGGATAATGTAGCTAATATTATCCAACCTGGTAAAGAGAAACACAATGATCAAACCTCCATTGCCCTGCAGCTAATACAAGATCATATACCCTGATCTTCCATCTCACGTATCCATTTCCGCTCTTCTTCATCCTCAACATCCATTCATCTCTCAGTGCTTTCTTCCAGCTGGCAACTCTACCCAAAACACCTATTTGGTTCTCCTCCAAGGAATCACATCCTCATCCATGCCAGGCTCCCACTATTTCCTGGATCTACCTGTTCTACTTCTTTAACAACTTCCTGGTCCTATGCCATAAGTGAGCAACAAGTAGTGTAAAGAAGGGAAATGACAAATTTAAGAACTTACTTACACCTTCAGTCCTCCATATGGGCGCTTGAGACTCCATGACAACAAGCTATCCACCCAAAATTTGTCTCAGTGACCGATGCCAGTCACATCTCAGTCTACAGCCGACCGATGTCGGTTCCCTGCGACTGCCTCCCTGTCGACGTCAATTTCTCCTGGCCGATGCCGGTCCTTATCTACCCTGACTCACCGACGTCGGGCTGCACATAGCCGACGTCGGTCCCTGTCTGGACACCGATGCCAGTTTTCCTGCCGACGTCAGTCTCTGTGTTTTTTCTTGTGAGACCTAACTTTTTCTCGTGAGCTCCTTTTGGATCAAACGCTTGTCCAAATCACCCTTGCTCTGCTCAAAATTCCTCTACATCTTGTGCTGAACTCTATCCGTCACTTTCTCCTTGAAAACCAAGGCTTTCCTGTTCTTGTCACTAACATCGGATTCCTCAAGAAACCTCACCTTCTTCTTCTACATACAGAAACCATGATCCATGCCTTCCAAATCCAAAAGCATACTCTTTGACTCAAGAACCAGCATCTCCTTCTTATCTATGTGACCAAGCCTATTAAGCCACATCTCCGAATCTACAGCTGAAGTAGATAACCCAGAAAGAGAATCAGTAAAACAAGTAGATAGATAAAGCGTACCTACTTTCTTACCTCTAGATACAACAAGTGTACCCTTGGTAACCTTCCAAGATTCCACTGTGAGAGTTACTGTGCAACCCTCTTCACCCAAACTTCTAACAGAAATCAGATTCCACTTCAGAACTGGGACATGCATGACCTCCTTTAACACCCATGTGTCACCTGTCTGCAATTTCAGCTTCACTTTGCCTTTGCCAACAATCTGACAAGGCTTACCATCCCCTACACAAATTTCTCCAAAGTCTCCCTGGACATACTCATGAAAAAATTCCCTATGTGGGGATGCATGAAAAGAGGCACCTGAATCTAATACCCAAGATTCTACTTTATCCAAAGAACATACCAGAGCATCATGTGCAACGTAACCTACAACATCTGCTTCTTCTCCATGTTCTTCATGCTGATCTTCACTCGATCTGCAATCTCTCTTTAAGTGCCCTTGCTTTCCACATTTCCAGCAGGTTATTCTGCCATACCTGGACTTGGATCTCCTGCCTGTTTTCGACCTTGATCTCCCACGCTCTGTCTTCTCTCTTGGCCTTCCTCTTCCTTCAACACTCAAAGCATCTCTAGATGATTCACCTGTGCTTTTCCTGCGTATCTCTTCATTCAAGATCACACTCACAACATCATCCACTTTTAAGACTTTTGAAGGAGACACAGTATTAGAAACTACCATTACCAAACCTTCCCAACTTTCAGGTAATGAACACAAGATTAAGAGAGCTCTAATTTCATCATCAAATACAATATTGACTGAACTTAACTGGTTTACCAAACCATGGAAATCACTAAGATGGCTATGAACAGATCCACCTTCCAACATTTGCAAATTAAATAAACGCTTCATAAGAAATACCTTATTAGAAGCCGAGGGTTTTTCATACAAATTTGCCAAAGATTTCATCAACTCCACCATTGTCTTACACTGTGATAAGCTGGAAATCACAGATGATTCAAGACTCAATCTAATAGATCCCAGAGCCTTCCGATCAAGAACCTCACATTCTTCATCTTTCATATCCGAGGGTTTGCTAGCAACCCCACCCAACGGTAAGTACAAATCTTTCTGATACAGATAGTCCTCAATCTGCATCCTCCATAATTGGTAGTTCTTGCCATTAAACTTTTCCATTCGTAGTTGACTATTTTCTGCCATTGCTCAACTCCCACTCAAACAGAAACCCTGTGAGTAACCTGTAATCAAAACACACTACCCAGATCTACACCAATCTGTTAGTATCCCAACCAAAAGCTCTGATACCACTTATTAGGAGGTGGAAGAAAATCCAAGAACAAACACACCTGTTCTAATTCCACCTGTTAGGATCTTGCTCCTCAAAAAGAGCACAGTATGATTACCAAATATAAGCAATTGAATATGCGGAAATAACCAGAAACACAAGTAACTAGAATTCACCAATAGCACAGAATATGAGAGACAATACACTATCTTGTATTAACACTATACAGAAAAGAATACAACAAAGAGCCGCCACACTCTTTCACCTTACAGAGATTCGCCACACCTCAAGTGTACAGTAATTCTTCTCACACACACTCTCCTACACAAAAAAATGGTCCCAACAACCAACTCACACATAGAATTAGTGTTCACCTCACCAACCAGTCAGTAATAACCCTGCCGGTACACCAAGCACTCTATAGCACTTCAAGTTGATCTCTCATGAACCTACAACCTACAATTCAAAGACCAAACTTACATGTAGATCCCCAATGAGCTTGCAACAACCTGCAACTCACAGATCTTACAACTAGAAGGAACTCTTCCTTTCTATCTCATGCATTAAACAATACATGCCAATGGGTCTATAAATAGATCCCTAAATTAAACAATAACTTAGACTCTTAATTTAGACAATTATCCTCGCAGCCCAAGACTCTAACTGGTCTCAACATGCAAACTCTTCATTCACTTAACTAACTGTCCATGAAACAAGCAGTTTGGGAACACACAGGCGACCGACGCCGGTCCCTGCTATTCTAGTTCTGCCAACGTTCGCTGACTTCCTGCCGTCGCCGGTGGCCTTCTGCACTGGTCTCTACCGACATCGGTCTTGCTGCCGACGCTGGTGCTCCTGGATCTCAGCAACTTTCTGTTCCACTGTTTGCAAAGGGTTGAAGCTTTTAGCTCCACAACCTAACAAAAGTCTACACCTCGACTACCCAAGAATGAAATACAAAGAACAATGGGGGCACAAAGTCATCTCAAGGTCCTTTACATAGAAACAGAAAATAAACACACACTAAGACAACTATGTCAGCACAAAGTCTGAAAGTAGCTGATTTCAGGACACCTTCCTTATCACTTCCACTAATTTTGCTTGTTAGATCAAATAAACAAGAATGCTCCTAGGAAATAGACATAAGAATAATTTCCTAAAATAGCACAAGCTATAATAGCACAAATTCTGCAAGTAACTTGCTTTCTCATTCAATCAAAGAAATATGAACAACAATCTGAGCTCAAAGTATCAGTAATGCCTTTCAATTTGGGTAGAGTTTTGCTTCTAGTAATGGGAAGATCTCCCTTAAAACAATAAAAGATATTACAATATATAGCCACCAAGTAAGGCTTGGTGATCTCTCCCATGGGATGGCCCATGTTGTAGTCAACGCCTTCAATGCACCTTTAGTTCTATTTGGAGGGACCATGCCTAGAATAGTGCATTGCCTTAACTATGGCATGTCTATTCATTTAATATGTGTTTTCCTGGGTTTGGATCATCTGGTCTGTCCCCACTGACGTTTGTGCAGCTGTCCATTTTGTCTTTACTCCAAAGGAGACCAACAGGCTGCACCTTCAATGTTTATAAGCTGAAATATCTACTTAGTGGATTGTTCCACCTATTGAAATTACTTCTACATAGATATTTTAGGCTTTTCCTTCTTTCTACTTTTGTCTTTTCTAGCTTTGTCTCTTCTTGGAATTTAAGCTCTCGGGCTATCTTCTTAGCTTTTCTGGCTCTTTCGGCTCCTTCTTTAGCTAGTCACTGAGTTTGTTTTTAGGTTTCGTGCCACATTTGAAACTTAGCAAATATTTCATTACCTCAAATTTGACGTCCATGGGGACGTCATTGGTTGATTGTTTCAATGGTTCAGGTGGCCTTCTCGGATCCTTGGTTCAATCACTTTCTTACTTCAATCGCTTTATTGGTTTAATCACTTTCCTGCTCCTTGGTTGAACCATCGCTTTCATTTGAACTTGCCTTTGGAATCATCCATGTTGCTTCTCTCTTTGCTTGAGGCTACCTTTGAACTGATTGAACATGTAAACCATTAAACTTTGAACTCTTTCGGTTCATTGGTTCTTCCTCTGCCCGTCACTTGTTCTTTCTAAGCTCTTTGATCTTCATCACACTAGTTGAACCTTTGAACCTATGAACTCGTTGAGCCTTTTGGTTCAAGGTTCAATGATTCAATCAGTTCATTCTTTTTATTTGGCTAAGTCTTTTTGATCTTTTTGAACCAAATGCATTGAACCATTTGGTCGTTGAACCTGTTGAACCATTAAACCCATTGAACCTTTGAACCAAAGTGGTTCAATGGTTCAATGGTTCAATGGTTCAAGCCTTCTTCTCTTTGATAAGTGTTTTGAAGTCGTTGAACCTTGAAGTGGTTAAACTTTGAACCTTGACAAATGCGCTTAACTCTTGCTGATGACGTTGAACCTTTGAACCCGTTGAACCAAAATGGTTCAAGGTTCAACGGTTCAATGGTTCAATCCTTGCTTAGAAGCTTGTTGATAGACATTTTGGTTGAACCTTGTCATTGAACCAACCTTGAAATCACCTGAGTGTTGAGAGCTTGCTTCTTTCTTGCAGAGTCCGTAGAACTTGGCCTACAGAGTCCGTAGATTCAAGCCTGCAAAGTTCGTAGATTCAAGCCCGTAGAGTCCATAGATTCAAGCCTATAGAGTTCATAGATTCAAGCCTGCATAGTCCATAGATTTTTTAGAAAGCTTTGAAAAATGAAGAACCTGAATGTTCAGTACAATTTTTGAAAGGGCAAGAGAGGATTTTGGTCTGTAGGACCAAAATAGTTCATAGGTTGTTCCCAAAAAGAGTGATATTTTTTGGGGACAACACAAGGTACCAAAGGATATCACAAAGATGCACTTATTGATTTTTAAGGATATATATATCTACCTACACCTTTCAAACATCAAGCATAGGTTTTCATAATAGTCCTTTACTAGCCCATATACTATCTAATCATCCAGGTACACTTAGAGGAACTTATGGATGAAGTCCTTAAATGTGGTGATCACCACTCTAGAGAACACAGTTGTTATATTATTGAGTCCAAAAGGCATCACATTATACATGAAACAACCCCATTCAATTACAAAATTATTTTTAGACTTGTCCTCCTCATCAATCTAGACTTGATGGTATCCTAAGAACCCATCAGTGAAATTGTATATTTTGCAACCTGTGATGCCATCCATGACTTCATTAGTGAATGGGGTCAAGATGGGGTCAGTGATGCAATTGGTATTCAAAATTATATAATCAAGGTAGATATGTATATACCCATCCTTATTGATGTTAATAACCATGGGGCTTACCTCTTATACTGGGTTGATCACTCCTACGGCTAGTATACCATTAATTTATGTTTTGACCTTGGCATAAAGATTTGGGTTCATTCTATAGGGGTGTTTATTGATAGGTCTTGCATCATCCAACAAATTTATACTCATCTTCACAATGGATGGGTGGGTATCCTTCATGTCTTGATAATTCCAAGGGAACAAGTCTTAGAATTCTTTTAGGAGATCCACAATTTATATCAGCTCTATATCAGACAATTATGCACTCAAAGTAGCCATATTTGATTCCCCTTATGAGTTGATGTCTACCTTGGTAGTTTTGAGTGGAAAATGGTAGGGCTCATTCCTTTCCTAGTGTGATTCCTCAACTTGATGAGTTCCCTTAGTTTTTTTAATGCAAAGATGAGTAGCTTCTTCCTCATCATATTTGTTATCATCCACTTGGTGCACAAGCTTATTTTTATCTGTCAAGGTCATCTAGTGGCATGCCTTCTTAGGTATCATCATCTTCTTCACTCGAGTCACTATTGAGCACTTTCTCCTTAAATAAAGTCAGGAGAACCAACCCTTTTTCCCTGAACATATCCTTTAGGTGTTCCTCTAGGATTGTAGTGTCCTATAACACTGCCCTTCAAATTACTTGTAGTGGTTTGATCAATTTTAGGTTCTATAAATAAAAGGAGAAGGTGTGCATGAACCTCTCCTTGAGTGCATCCTAATTTATTATCTCATGGTGTGTCTCATTGACAATGTACCATGTTCATGCCCATGTATTTAAGGTTCTATAGAAGGCATGCACCCATAAGTTCCTTGGGGTATTTACACCTCAATCAATCCAAGTTTCTTCACATAAATGCACATGCATTATTGGGTTTGAATTGCTAGAGTATGTAAAATTGTCTAGATCCTAATTGATTTTCCCAAATTTGGTGCATATTGTTGCTTTTACAACTTTCTAAGTTGTAAATTTAGGCCTTTGAACTACCCACCAATGAGTGGCAATGCTCCTTAAAGTATACACAAGTGTGCCCATTCTATATATCTTCTTTGGGACACATGATTCTAGGTCCCAGACATACTCTTCCACAGGATTGATCCCCTTATATCTTGGGAGTGTGATAAGTTTACCTTTTCTCAGGTGAAATTCTCTCTTTCCCTTCTTTATATCATAAGGACCCATCTCTTTGAATTGTGATGAATCTAGACCCAGCCAGTTCTCATAGGTTTTAGCACCTTCATGCTCACTAAGCAGCACCTCTGACTAGTCATCTCATAAGCTTATTCGACCCATCAATCATAATCAACATTGGTGGTTTTTGAGGCTGACTATCCATCATCCCTAAAAAGCATTCTTTGGTCACTGGGGTTGAGAGTCTCAATGCCTTACACCATGATGTTGTAGATATGGTTGATCTCATACTCTAGATCAACACTTTCTACATAGGGGGTCCTTGGTCACTTGAGACGGGGATCACTACCCTCTCCTTGACATTTTCAAAGGTCATGTAACACATCTTGAAATGCATATTAGTGTTATTCATGTATCACCATGGCCTTCCCAAGAGCATTGGATAATTATCTTTATTAGCTAACTTGATCACTTTAAAATCAGCATGAAACTTTGTGCCCATGATATATACAATGGAAATTTTTAGAATTCTGATTGGGTGCATCTTAGATTTGTTGGCCATGAAAAGCACATGACAAGAAGGCCTCAAAGTTAGCTTACCCATCTTTTATCATGTGTTCTTTGTTAAAATATTAACCTCGGTGCCCATGTCCATGAGGACCTCACATACAGACTATCCATAAATGGTGGCATTCACCAGGAGTTCTTAATCTTAATCCACATTTTGTGTATTCATAACTTCTTGTTCCCTTTCTATGCATGGTAAAGCGACTTCAATTAGATTATGTCTTGCATGCTCTAAAAGTAATTTCTTTAATAAGGGCAGCATCCCTTTTGTTTGTAAGATGTGCAAGACCTCTGTTATCTCTTGTACCTTAGCCTCTTGTCCATCTTACTTCTTCTGAGAGGTAGCAACTTGTGTTTTTAGGTCTCACACTAGTTGAAGCTCCCCTTATAGGTTCTAAATCACACTCATAACCTATTGTAATACATCATTCTAGTTTCTAGGGTATGGGTAAGGTGTAGCTTTAGGTTCAAACTACATTATTCTCTCAGTGCAACTTTGTTCCCCATATTCTAGGCACAACTCTCGTACTAACATAATTGACAGTTGAGTGGTGAATCCACTATGAGTAGTTGATTGCACTTTGATTGGCTTCGTATGGGTCAAGTATGACTTCAGAGTCCACTTCTTCATTTTTGGTTCATGTCTAATCATTATTACACCCTTATCTATTCTAGGTCAGCCTTGGGTTGGTATTTTTACAATTTGGGGCATTTCTCAACCTTATGTGTTCCTCGATAATACCCACACATTAGATGTGCATGAAAGTTGCACTAATAGTGCTTGGTCAAGCTACACTTGTAACATGATCATGGTGGTAATATTTCTCCACTACATCCTCCACCTCTCCCTCTAGCACCTCTTTGCATTCCATAGCCTACATTTTTTTGGCCATAGACCTCATTTCCTTAGGTCACCTATCCTCTGGTTGTTGTAATTGCCTACTTGGTGCCTCTCTCCATGTTTTCATGCATCTCATCAATCACATAGCAAATAGCTATGGCATGGGTGTAGGCATCACACAACTGGTAGTAAATGGTTATGATAACCTAATTATCACATTGCCACAAAGGGAATTTATGAACATCATGTGCTTTATGACAAACCTCATAGCTTAAAATTAATGTGTGCACATTCCTTCAAGGCCAGTTATTCTTATTATGGCCCTCTATCTCATAATCGTTGCACCATAATCTACTTCGAGTATACTACAATGAACTAAAGGTTATTTTTTGGAGTTGAGAGGCCATAAACATAATTTTCACCTCCATGAATGGTTGATTCCCTTATCATCACTCCCAAATACCTCAAATCTAAGTATGACTTCAAGTGCATCATGAGGGTCCATGAATGTCTTCATGGAAAGTGTTCTTCTGAATGGAAATAGAAGTCCTCCAAAAAACCATTGTGAATGTTTGGAGGGGTTAATGTCATAAGGAAGCTTGGAAAGGAGAGTCTTGAATCTTTCATCATACAAGTGCACACTCTTTGAGAGTCCTTGGTTAATTTTTTTTAGCATAGTGATGATCTGATTTTCAAACTTGGGTATGTCAAATTCCTTTAGGAATACATCCTTCAAGGTTTCATAGTCAACCATAGCCTAGTTAGGATCAAATTTCCTATATCAGGTACAAGTGCAATCAAGCATAGTTGTCATCAATTGTGTTTCTTTATGCTCTAACTAGGTTATACCCTGAGCGTGTCATTGTAGTTCACATTTTAGCACATGCTCTATAGCATTTTCAACACCATGTTATTCTAGCGAGTACATGGCCATTTCATAGTAAATTTTATGCGGGGGGCACTAGCATCTGAGGTGTTTATCCCCCTATCCTTGTCTTGGTAGTGGCCTTCCAATACCTCTAGCCATTGGGTTAGGTGTTGGTCCCATTGTTATTGTTGGCATCCTAGTTGACGATGGCATTATACTACTTACTTATGGCATCGGGCCACTTCCTATGGGTTTTTTCCCAATCTACGTAGCTGACATTGGTTGAACTAGAATTTTTGTGCTTATGTTTTATATTGGTAAGCTAGAACCCAAAGGTCTAGAGGTGTCTTAATTTAACTCTTTGTAAGGAACAACTTGTTGACTTATAAAATTATATTTCAAGTCTGCAAAATGGTCAAATTTTATGTGGACAATAAGGTCAGTTATCACTCTTCTTTCTTCACATGGGGTTTCCATCACATGAGCTAGCACCACAAGTTCAAAGATGGTAGGCTCTTTTAGCACATCTTCAGTGGTTAAATTCTATAGGGACCCAATGCATTCTTCACCCATCAATAATTGAGCTCATTCGATGGCTTCATTATTATTCTCCTCGTGCTACTACAATTCAAAATATCCTTCCCCATGCCCTTCCCACTCAATACAAGTTCTTTCAACACTTTAAATTTCTATATGTTCCATTATCCTATGCCTCCTCTTATTATAAGTTTGTCTCCTAAGCTCTCAGGTGTCAATCTACCCATCCCCTTCCATTTCACTTCACCTATACATCCCCTTCTTCCCCGTTATGATACTCATACATGAAAGTAATTTAGCCTTCCATCCTCATGGTTTCAAATCCATAATCCACCATCAGTTTCTTAAGATCTATACCAAACTCTTTCACAAATGTGCCTATAAGTTTGCATTAAAATTGATACTCTACTTCCTCAGGGTAGGAGTATGTTAACATTACAAACTCAAGCACGTAATTATTCAGTATTCCTTGCCACCATTGGTTTAAAACTCTAGTCCAAGTGGCATCTAGGTTTTCAAGACTCTCTAGATGCTCTTTTGTCCACTTAAGGTACTACCCATAGCTTTATCTTTTATGGTCACATAGGTAGCCAACCATCATTACACATGCTCAAGTAGTTTATAGAAGAAGACCTCATATAGAGCATCATGTAGGTTATTGTAGACCCACTTCCTTGGTTTTTTTCCTTTATAGGATGGATGATTTAGTGCAAAGCTATGTTTAACCTGTTGTATCTAGTGCTTGATTATCTCAAGGGAGAGTCATAGCATTATTCTATTGCACCATTACAACAATAAAATTCAACATGGGTCCTTATAATAGAACCAAAATGTTGTAGTTTAGGGGGCTCAATTCCTTTATTTATGGAGTTTAGTTGCTTATCTAGTTATCCAAGTCAGTCCTTGACTTATTAAAACTAGGTTTAAATAATGTATGTTCCCATAACACTCAACATTTACACTAGACTACATTGGCATCAATTCACATAAGGTGTAAGCCTTATGCATTCACTTGAAGCATAGTAGAGAAAGAACCAGTGCCTATATTGGGCTAGTCGTTCCATGGTGCAACTCATCACATGAAGGACTTGGTCAAAAGAAATAATTATTTTTGTGGATTCATGGGAACAAGCCTTTTTGGCCTAAGATTGATGATCTATAGGCATAATTTTGCTTGGGGAACTCATTCTAGCCATACAGGTGCAAGCTTATATTATCTTGGTTTTATTGTCTCTAGGGTGCAAGTCTTTGTTCCTCTAAGCTTAACTTCATTCAATGCCTTGAGGGGTCAATGGAATATTTTAGCTCAAGTTCATACTAAGCTCGTGTTTCATGCAAGGATATCATTATTGGGTATGGGTTCTTATCTACATTTAGGATATTTCACAAAATATGTTGATGCCATCTATTACATAGGGATGTTTTTAATGACTTAGACCAGAGCTTTGTGGCAACCTAATCATTTATATATTAAAATTACACTATTGTAACTATTGGATTCAATGATCATTACCATAACCACATAAACTAGATCGAGCTCAATTAGGTTCAACACCATTCCTCATTAAACAAAGTCCATAAAATAGAGTACATGACAAGTGAAGTAGAGAAAATGTTTATCTAAAGCTACTAATGGCCTAGAGGCTTATAGATAAGCCTGGGCACTACAATGTGGATCTTCAAAGGCATCCATGTTAATCCTAAGATTTAATGATTGTTAAATCACTATATCTGGAACCATTTATTTTGGGCTTCACTACATCAAATCACATCTTCTACTCACCAGTCTAAGTTTGGCTTTATAGCATGTAAGAGCATCTTCTGCCAGGTTGGAATTGCACATGTCAAGTGTTGAGCTAGAGCTTTTGCAATCATTATGTCAGATCTATTACCTTGTGCCCTTCATGATATGATTTCCATGTGTAGCCACTCCTTGAAGATTCCCAAGACATCATGGAATCATTTAGCCACCTGTCAGCTAGCATAAGGTGTGCATCGATTCCTCAAGTTGGTGCAAAAGGGGATCAAAATAGTAATCATACTAAATGATTACCTCACACTGAGATGTCATTCAAGTTGGCATGGGCCTATACTTAGTTGAAATAAGGGACCAACATTGACAATATAGGAATACCCTCTCCCAGCATACTTACCTTCATTGATGATAGAGGAATAACCTCTCATATTATAGACATCCTCACTTAGGATAGATGATGAGATCTTTATAGCCCAATTACCACTACTTGTTAATTTAAAATAAGCTTACATTCATATTTATAACATAGATTCATATGCCACTATAGAGGATGATAAACCACCTATAGATATTGATGATTAATTATGTGGATTGAGTTTTACACTATAGAGGACAAATATAATTCAAAGGCACTTATACCTCACCCTACACTAGTAGAAACACTTGTTTAGGAAACTAAAACTACAAGATCCCATACTCAACTATAATTAGTAATATATCCCTTGATCCATTTAGTACATATGGTCATATCTATGGATATCAATTCAGTCCTACAAATTTAGGCAAGGAGTTCATAGGACTGACCACACTAGATTTTAGAGATACTACTTGATAGAGGATTGATAATATTACCCACAGTCCAAACTAGATTAGTTAGCATATTATCACCATAGGAAGGGAAACCCTTTTTCCACTTTCATAGACTCACAAAACATGATACAGACACATGCTCAGCACTATATCATAAACTCTAGATCATACAAACTCAACCTCCATAGGAACTGCCACCACAAGTGATACGAGCTACTTCACAGATACAAGCACCATGATAGAGTTTTCACTAACACAAATATTATTTACATGATTCATTGACTATATAGATATTTTTAGCAAATAGATATCTTTCCCATGTGGCTATAAATGAGGATTTTGATCCTAATTCTTTCACTTTAGCATTTTTACAACAAATTAGTCATTAGGAAAGTGAGATACAACATGTTATACACTATCAGGATTTAATTGTACATAATACATTACCAGATGCATGTGACCCCAAGGTGTCAATTACATTATTCTTTATTTTGAGCAGAGACACTCATATACAGGTTACACTTGATAGTATATGGTTACAGGCAATGGCTACCATAGTTGATTGGTTAGACAGATACTTGACAATCATTCATGATGGAAACATGGTTCACATATTACATGATGACATAGATGAGAACCATAAGTTTCACATAGATACTCTGCAATCTAATGTGGTTTATCATGGGAACATGTGAGAGGCATCATACATATTTGAGAATCATTCTATTTGGATTCACAAACTCCAGACTCATGCCAAGAATAAGGCCCTACTAATACATACAAATTGGTATGATGATTGTGATGATGATGACTTATTTGAGTTTAGACAGGTTCAGTATCTAATTAGATGATCTTCCACCATATCCACCATTTGATTATCCACATCCCATAGATGTGCTTTTGGGTCTATAGAGACAATACACTTTACTTGTATACTATTTCATTTACTTTTTTGCTATTTACTTGTACATAATTAATATTTTCATTTACTTGTACATAGATTATATCCAAAAAGTACAAAAATAATATAACATGTCAAAACACAAAAATATTCAAAGACTACTTAGAAAACACAAAATTTAAAAAATTTATGCATTTATATATTTACATTTCTTCTACTTTCTAGATATTACTTATACTAGATATCTTAGTATAGTTAGTTTTATCATACACATATGCTTCACTTGTTCTTGTTGAGTGCTTTCAGATTACATACAAAATTCCAGTCCACTACACTAATCTAGACTTATTATTATCTACCCATTGGGGGTATATACACTGATCCAAGTTTATTCATTTGATACATTTACCCACTTGGGGGCATATCATACACAATTTCTATTACTAGATTATATCCTTACATTATATACATTCTATTTTATGCATTGATATATATGTATATTGATATGGATCATTACTACTCATTGTTCATATTTTTTGTTGACTATCGCTAGTTAAACTCAGTATATGTGCATCCTAGCATTTACATAGATTTATACTACATAATTATACATGTTATAATTTCAAGTTTTCCTAGTTTAGATTTTATTGTGTTTCCTATGCTTCTTCCAATTCAAGGGCATGTGAATATGCCATTGCTCTTTGGCTCTATGCCACTTCTATGTTTTTATGCCTTGAACATGTGTCCATGTTGCTTGTGTGTGATTTTCTGCTTGTTTATACAAATATTTGAACATGTATTTTTATGTATCTCTAATCCAAATTACTTGTTGATTACATATGTGGACATTTGATCATGTCCTTGTATGTCTTATATGTTTAGATTTAGTGGCATGTGCCTATGTCCCTTATATGTGGCCCCTTGACCTAATTTTACATGCCTCATGTGTTTTATTTGTATGTTTCCTCGTATACGTCTTCACCATGGAACTTGTCTTTGCTTGTTACACATACACTAGTTTTTTATGCCATGAGGGACCTCATGCACATACCCTTCCTACTTGGGTGTCGTGATGGACATCATGCCTCATCCCCCTAGGTAGCAACTCAATTTTTTGTTATACACATTGATTACATCTATCTTGACACCCTTGTGCAATACTAGATAAAACATACATCTTACTACATACTTATACTCAAATACATATGTATTATGATGTTATGTTTGCACCTTGCATTGGAATATCACGTAGTTATCATATATATGCTCTGACTAACACATTTTATAGAGATACTTCTTTTAAGTACATTTCTTACACATGTTCCATAACTACCATCAAAAGAGGGAGCATTCATAGGGGTTTGTTACAGAGATCAAGCTCCTACATTGCTATTCTTAGATCATTTTTAGCATACAATCTTAGTTTCAAAAATTAGAAATAGCAAAAATTAGGGACTCAAAAAGTAGTTCAAATTACTCAAATTTTAGACCACATAGACATCAGTGCCTAAATTGGGAAACTAATGCCATAGGGCACTATTGTCCACTACAAGGTGTTATTTTTTAGTAGCCTCAGCTTTAGGGTAGTCTAGATTAGCCAGACTAGTACCCAAGTACAATATAGACTTATACAAATATAGTCATAGGTTGGATAGTTATGTTTAGATTTTGCTTAGATACACTCATTTTAGATTAGATTCATACTAGTTTCTTAGATTAGGGGAATCATGTGTGGCATGATCAATTCCACATTCAGTTCAGATACATAGATACATTTATTACATACTCAATTCAAAATTAGAATACTCAAATATCAGACTAGGGGCATGCGTATGGTACATAGTGTCCATATGCTCAGTTACATACATGTTGATTAGATGGAATGGAAAACTCTATGTCATTTTATAAGTTGTATACACTTACTAGCATATTCCAAGTTGTTACCAATTTCATGTCTTGCTCCATAAGTATTTGTTGGCATTCCCAAGTGGCCCAAAATCACCTAATGCACCTGAGTGGTTGTGGAGCTAACATACATAGTTAGATATACCCATTTAGATAATTTTAACACTGTGTAGTTCAATTTCATATACATCTACTTCACACAGGTGGTAAATGATGGAATCATAGCATTTTTGAGTTCTTGAGCCACCCACATGAGAGGTTTAGACACACTTACAATCTTATCCAAACTATTCAAAGGCCATGATCCATCGATCAGGAGTGGGTAATGATGGACTCATAGCCTACTTGAGTTCTTGAGCCACTCACATATGAGGATTGAGAAAGCTATCAGCTTAGTCCAATCTATTTAATTATTTCATCACTATGTACACTCACAAATACAAGTTGTCACCTAGTTCATGCATTGGTTTGCATACCCAACAAGGTGTATTCATTCCTTTATTTTTTATTATCTCTTTACTCAACTTTAATTTGTTCATTTTTTTATCATAGTCTTTTGCTTTTTATGATCTCTTAAGTAAGGACTGATTTTTGAATGTTTCATTGTAGGTCATTGGTTTGGATCATGTTCCACATATGCAAACCTAGCTTCACATAGAATTAGGTACATGGGCTTCACTTCCTAGATAAGTTCATGTATGTTTTTTTTCCTTTATATTATTTATTTCACTTTGTTGCATTTATAACATAAAGGGGTGGGGGGGGCATATGTAATCACCTAAAAGTGGTATTTGGATACTAAGAGTGTTGCTTGAGATAACATATTCCTAGCTTAGCCCTATACCTATCATATAGCCTTTATCACACTTTCCCAACCATTATGTAGACCATAGACATCTTCTGTAAGCCAAAACACAGTCCTAAAATATCATTCTAAGATCCCAATCCAATGTGCCTAGTATTCTACCAATTGGACACTAGCACCACATTAAGGACACTAGAGCCACATGACACTAGTGTCCCCAACTTGGCACCAATGTCCCTTCCCCTAAATCTCCTGAATGGATATATTTTCAAATGTGTGCCTCTCCTAAGGTTAGTCTAAGTACATTTTATTATCCACACATGTTATATATCACTATAAATATAAGACTATTTGACCTTTATTCATTAGACGGAAAATAGATGCAAAAAAGCCTATCAAATAAAAAATAATTTGGGCAAAATCAAGGTAATTGATCCCTAATCTTCCCTACTTATACATACTACCATATATAACTTCCCTAAGCCCAAATTTAAAATATTTCCAATCTCAATCACACTCAAGGAATTCAAGACCACTCTCATTCTATCATTCATTTGCACAAGCACCAAGCACTAGGTGGGAAGACTACATTGGATTTGATCCCTCCTCAGAGTATTAGTATGTAGGTAAATATCTTCATAGTGGGGTGTTGAAAATGTCCATCCTATCCTATTAATGAACACCGATTTTCAAATTATGTCATACTTACAAGGAGGATTAGGGTTTGCACACTAATCATATATTCCAAGCACAATACAAATTCTAGATTTTGTGTATGCAAGAACATAACCCAAAAAGACAAGTGCAAGTATTCTTATAAAATAAGAAATATATTTCAAAGAGGAAATTAACACCATTTTCAAGAAACTATAGCAACATGGTACAATTGTTGAGGTGAGGCACTACTGTCCAGTGAGGAATCAGACCTAGGGACCTTATTGATCACACTTAGACCTATCAAGAACCTAGTTTTACCCAACCCATATTTTCTATGACAGTCATTTTTTAGATAAGTCTCTATTTACTTATATTTAACATTATTTTTAGAAATTTAAAATAAGTCAAAATATATAACAAATTAGTGGTTAATTATTTCATATTATTTAACTGATTTAGACATCTCATCACTTTAATCTAACTTAGGAATTATATAGCAAAAAAACTTAAAAGGTTAAATCACGATGTTTTCTTTCTTAGACATTTGAATATGTCATTCCTTGATTTTTTGGACATTTGACTAAGTTGTTTCCATTCAATTTTGTAGCATTTAAACATGGCCCTTATTTGTGTTCTCCTTACACCATTACCTTTTGATTTGCTTTTGAGTGTTCTTTTATGTGTGCTTGTTTGTTTGTTAATATTGTATTATTACTATCTAAATGTTTTCATAACATTTATCATGCATCATAGGCTTACATATGAACACATTTGTTCTATGTGCTTTAATGTTACATCTACCTAGACATATTTCCTTCTATATGTTATATGGTTACTGTTGACCAAATTTGACTTTTAAGTCAAATTAGGGCACCCCTAGTAAAAAATTTGATTTTTAGGCCTATAAGGGGGTATAGTATTTTTTAATGAGGTGATTTATAGGTCATTTGATTTCAATTAATGTTTTACTAGCTTTGGTCAATTAGTTTCTAGGTTCATTTATCATTTTGGATCATTTTAAGGGTCAAAAATAATGCATTTAATGTTTTATATAGGTTTTCTAAAAAATGTGAAAATTTTAATAGATTATTTCATGCCCCATGTGTTAAAAAAGGTCTTAATTAATTGATAAAACTCAAATTTGTAGTTTCATCAGAAGAAAGGTTAGTTTTATTAAAGAAATGGAAGAATTTTGCACTTGTACAGCCTCTTTGGGAAGTGTGCCACTTTGAAAATGGTGAAAAGTGTCTCTTAAACTTAAATAAATTCATATCCATGTTTTAATTGGTCTATAATTTCCATTTTATTCCCAAAACTATTTTGTCTTTTTTTCACCCTTCTTGGCATAGAGAAGTGACTTGCAGTTCTTACTTGGTACGGTCAGCACAGGGGGTTTCAGGTAAAATTATCTTAAGGTTAGACATTTAAAAAATTAGATAAATTTTCATAACAATAAGTTTTATTTTGGTCAACCATGCTTTATGAACCATCCATTTTAAGTTCAACTTCCAAAACTGCTTGCTAGTCTGTGCACCCTATCAATTTTCTCTTAGTTTCAATATTTCTATAAAAACTATTTACTCATATTTTATATATATATTATTTTTGACATGTATTATTATACTTCCCATGATTTTTTTAAAATTTTAATTTTTTTTTATGAGTTAATAACCTTGGGTTTGCAAACTAGTCCAGTCTATGTTGTGGGCAGTTGTTTCACCATTTATATAATCCTCATGCTTGAAAATGGTTTCATAGGGTTAGAATAGGTCCTTCACCATGTTTCCAAATGTAATTATTATTACATTCATCTTCCAAGCTCATATTATAAAATAATCTCCATGACTATAGCAGCCATATGCAATATTCACAATCTGATAGCCATTTATGAGCATGTTCAGGTGTTTTCATGAATGAGTTTATGTTAAAGGGGATATGTAAATACTTGTTTGACATCGATTATGGTATGGTTATTAATTTTTTAATAAGATAAGAACCACGGGGTAGAACATGCATATTCCTTGCAATCGCATACTTGATGCTTGTGTATACAAATAGCCACCTATAGGTGGTCTTGACAAGAGATTGAAAAGTCATTTTGGAGCATTAAAACATAAAAATTAAACTATAATTGTGGTCCATTAATTAAGGTATATCATGATTTCATATTTGGAGAGGCTATATTGGCAATTTGAGTGAAGAATTACCTTTTAGGACCTTATGACTAATTTTTGGGAATCTATCCCTATTTTGCCAAAATGGAGAACCCTTTAATTTTGTGAATATCATATGACATGGTGATAAGAGCTTAAGATACATTCTTATGGTTTTATTTTTTGGTCCCTAGAATATACAAGGAGTTTATAAATTTAGAGGACTGATGACAAAAGGAAATTGATTGTTTCAAGGTCTAGAGAGGGCACTCAAACCACTATTTGCAAGCAATGTTCACCTACAGGACTAAGTCCTAAATGGCCTTTTATCTACCTAAGAGTCACCAAATTAAACCATGCCAACCATTAATATATTTCCAACGATTTAATATAACATTCATGGCATAATTAATAATCAATAGGAAAGGGTAGATGGTTTTGTTTCCTTTTTTGTACTTGCAGTCTATACATTATGAAAATGTGCACCTACAAGCAGGGGAGAAGTGTCTCAGTCCAAGGAGAGTACAGTTTAGTTTTCAATGAAACACACAAGTAAGTTAAAAATGATATACATGTTATATGACCTAAAATAGATTTAAGGAAAGTTCTCAAGCATATTTTCTAAGTCCAAAAGAGCTCGGGAACACCTAAAGCTGAGAAAACAATAGTGAGTAGAGAATTAGTGTCCTTAGCATGAATAGGACATGAACTTGAAGCAAGTGGACCTAGGTCACTATTTTATCACCATGATAAATTTCAAGAGGATTTTATAAGTATGTTTCATAAGTCCAAATGAGCTCATACACACCTTCAAGGAGTCAGTCTAGACAAGGTTTCTCAATCAAGGTAGTGGACTCATTTTTTGTAGATTAAAGGGCATGGGTAGTATTGATAGGAGTTCACACATGATGGGGCAAACACAGTCATAGTCAAGTCAAGACTCAATTTAAATGGGAGGCAGTGTTTAGAGGGATTAATGCAAGATGATAGAAAAATTGAATCCAAAAGGTGTAAAATTATATTTATATATTCTAAATGGATGTTTAATTTATATCCAAAGGTCTAACCCTATACGGAATAACCTACAGGTAGGCCTAAAGTACAGTAAGGCAGTGAGTTGAGAAGGAAGTCCTAATTGATGATCTAGGGTTGCCCAAAAGTGAAGAATGGTTATAACATATGTTTTTATAATCCTATAATATTGAAATGACCCTTATTTATTATTTATAAATCCAAATTAATCATCACACACACCTATAGGTACCCCTATATCATAAAAACACATTCATAATCAATAAGCCTGCACACAATTCATTTTATGGAACTGTCTTTAGGTTTTATTGAGGATGAAAGGTATATACATAGGTTAAGAGGATTAAATTTGGTGGATTACCCAATTATTAAATTAGGATTCACATAAAATATTAATATTGGTCTAAATTAATAGGGGAGTGCCCACTATTTTGTCTCAAACAGAGGGCACTCCCTTTGTGCTTATAACCTGCAGTCTTGGACAAATTGGGATGGCTAGATGAGTTGGAAGTTCATAGAACCATTAAATAAGGTTTTTAAAGTTTTTCAACATATATTATAACATGATAAATATCCTAAAATGGTATTAATTCCATCTTGGAGGTCTAGACACTCAGGTTTATAGGCAGCCCTACTAGGCATGACTAAACCTAGAGGCCAAATGGAGGGTCATTTTTAATTTTGGAATGAGAAGATATTTTTAAAATATTGGATACATTAATTGGATTATATAAAAAAAAAATAACCTTTTGGAGGTAAAGGAAACCATCAGATATTATTTTGAGTTCAAGAGTATAGTCAACCCCATTAGGCAAGGACTAAACCTAATGAGCAATGAGGATTCACTCACATTTATAACATGATATGAAGATTAATATGAATTTTAGTATGTTATTTTGTATTATATAGAAGTTTTAAAACTATTTTTTTATAGATTAAACCAAGGATAAACCATTTTTGGTCCAAAACCAACTCAAACTTGTGTAAAATGGTGAAAACAAGCTTAATAGGCCATCGTTTGAAACTCCCATATCTCATAAGGATTTTCATGGAGGATAGAGAATATTGGATGAGTTTAATAAGGTCCTAAAAAACCTTTTTTTTAAATTATTCTACAACTCCAAGTCAAGTTTTTATGAAACAAGCTGAAGGGTCAAAACTGCTTTAAAACCCTTGTAAACCCTCAGCCAGGACCAGTTTGAAGAAATGGAATTGGAGTTGAAATAAAATGGAATATTTGGAATATTAAACCTATTTTATATTTAATTTGACTCACTCAATCCCTTTCCCATACTAACTATGTGTATGGACTTGTATGGATGAGGGGAAAAATAGGCTTTTTCTCACTATTTTGTGTGGTTTGTAGGTTGTAAGAAGTTTCAAGAGATGAAAATAACATGGATGGAAATATTGAGACTTAATATGACTCCCAATTTAATTTTCATGACTTTAAAATTTTCCTAAGTGTCTCAAATATGTCCTTCAACTTAGCTAGTCAAATTTGGCATATTGGGCAAGCTAGAGAGAAGAGAGAAAATCTTCAAGTAAAGTTATCTTAAGGTGCCCCTAATGCTTCCAAGGACATGGAGTGTCTTGAAACATTTAAAATTATACATTTTATGTACTTTAATGAACAACTTAAACCAAATTTGAAGACAAGTGTGCAAGGTGCATGACAAGGAGGTTTCCTAGAGTGCAGGTAATGATGGCTTTCTTCCAGGTGATTCCAAAAGACCAAAAAAAAAATTAATGAATGTAGAGAAATTTATGAGATACTTCCCTTAAATTTAAATCATTTTAACTTCCCTTTATTAGTTACAACTCACTCAAATAGGCATAATCATAAAGGCAATTTTTTTGTGCAAAAGGATGAGTTTTGTGCCACTTTACAAGACTTTGATGATTTGGATTGACATTTTTACTTTATTACCTTGCATGTTTCAATGTATATCCTATTTTCATGCATGTATAACTTATTTTATTATCTTTAAAAGTGTCCTTGTGACCCTTGGACTTATTTTCTTCTCTCTCTCTCAAACTCTATATGAGTTAGCCATTTTGGCTATTAGAGAAAAAGTCCATCTGAGTATGGTGAAGCATTGATCATTTGTATACCTTTTTATCAATAAAATGATTAATTTTTACGTATTATATTAATTTTAATATTTTTTTTCATTTTAATTATTGATTTTGCTTAAGTGACACTCTTATTTCCTTAGCATGTTAGCTCATTCTTGCAACCTATTTGTAATTGGAAAACTTCTTCTTGTAGGGAATGTGAAGTGTTTTGGGATATGTCAAGGATTAAGTGAGTTTGTATCTTCATAATTTATATTCAAGGCCTCTTTTTTATTCCTCCTTATCTTATATGTTCATCTTGACTTCACGATGTAACATTGATGTGAGAAGTTGTAGATTGGAAGAGTGTATGTTTAGTTTGTTGCTTGGTCTCAAATGTAATATACATATGGTTGGATATCATTAGTCAATTCAGAATATCACCTCCATTATTTTATATTTTATTTTAGTTTCTTTCTCCCTTTTCACTCCCTAAATTTAGTCTTAGTTACAATCCATAGTGGTACATCAAGGGAGTTAGCCCTATCTAGAGACTCACCTCATTCCTTAGGCTGCCCACAACCCTAGAGGTGACTCAATTGTTCTAATTGGATTATGAGATACTTTTCATCTCCTTAAAGGGTGAAAATCCAAGTGAAAATATTTTTTGACACACTTGATGGAACTCTTGTTCCAAGAGTTGGAAGATTTTTGGTGTTGTCCTTCAACACATCAGCGTTTGGAGGCATCTTTTAAAGCATCAATGGTGACTCTAAAGATACATCAGCTGGTCAAGCAGCCCAGGTATTCTATTTTAATATTTATGATAACATTTTATTTTGTTCCTACTTCCCAATGAATTTTCATAGTTGACCTTGGATTTGAGTTTTGTTCTCTACAAGTTGGTGAGACATTGTAAGCTTGTGTCATTCCCCATCAATATAAACACGTCCTTGGTCAATATTATCATGACCCTTAACAGCCCCAATATGACTTTAATCAGCCTAAATATGATCATATCCATCCCATACATGATCCTTACGAGTCCTATATTCAACCTTATCAATGTCTTGTTCCTAGTCAACCTAATCCTTTCTCCAATCAGCCCATTTCCACCTTCAAACAAGCACTTTTGGGCTATGAAAGGTATATGTTGGAGCTTGATACTCTAAGGGGATGTGGTCAAAATATTCCTAATAATTACATACATCAAGTGATAAATTCATTAGATTTAGTTAAGAAAGAGTGGGTACCTATTGAAAGATCCAATTGGAAAAGGCTCACGAGTGATATGATAAATGTGAGTGGTTTGATTGCATCTTTGAAAGAGAAGCTAGACATTCATGAGGCAGCCTTATAAAGTATATCAACCTTCATACCCACTTCTCCAATTTCTCTATCAGCCATGCATGACCCCTACTCATGAGCCAAATCAAGTATATTAAAGTCATCCTTTTCCCAATCAATTAGAGGAGAGAGTTGAAAAGAGAAATCTTGTGTTTGAGGCAAATCTTGATGGTAAATTGAGTTGACTAATATGCATTTGCAATAGTCTAGGTTGGAATTAAAAGAATTAGATTTAAATCCTTCATTTCCCTCTTGCATCTCATCCCCACCACCTCAAAAAGAGACTCACAATCCTAATGTCCTAAGTTGGAACAAAATAGTGGAATCATGGGGAAAGGGGGAGAAAAGTCTTGACCAAGAGTGTGAAATTGAGAAGACATCTAATCCTAACATCCTAAGTTGGATCAAAATGGTAGATTCATGGGGTAAGAAAGAAGATATAAGCATTGTCCAAGAGTGTAAAGTGGAGAATGGAGTTGATCCTTTGCAAGTCCCTACCACCGTTCCTCAAGAAGTTTCTTTTATTCCATGGCAACCTTCATGCAATCCTTATCCCCATGATGATTCCTATCAACTTCAAGAGAAGATTTTCTAAGAGAACCTATCCAAGCAAATAGAGAAATTAGAAGCAAAGATTATATTGATAATTCAAGGTGAGATGGAAGGTTTAGACCCAAAATAAGATCATATGCCTACACACACCCCATATCCCCTTTCTCAAGAGATTCCCAAAGAGTCTCTTACCTTGCATTCTCAATCTGACTTTGAGATTTATATTCCACCTCCACTAACTAGTTCATATCTTCCTTACCCCATCACCTTTTACCTTCATGGACCTGTGGTGTGGGAACCAAAGGAGCATCATCTGATTGATAAAGAAAGAGAACTCTTGCTTGAAGAAAACCTACCTCCCTAGCAGCCTCATTGGGCTAGATCACATGATTTCAAAATGCCTAGTCTTGGCATCACCATGAAGGATGTTGAAGATCTTGCATCCCTTGAAAAAAGAGATCAAATTATGATAAATGAAGTTAATTTTGAAATCCCTCAAGAGGTATTAAGTGATGAAGAGAAGGTAAGTCCTTATGTTGAATCTCTTTGCTTGGTTGATGATGAAGAATGTTTTCTTTGTGTTGAAGAACCTATCTTGAGAGAGGAAAATGAAGAGGAATGTGCTCAATTAATGGCTGATAAAAAAGACCTCATGAGAAATTATGAGGAGGGGATCACCATAGGGACTCCCCTTGGTGGAAAAAAATACAAGTCACAAGTTTTTGCCTCCATATATGAAGTAGAATTTGCAATCAAGGAGGGAGAACACTTTCAAGCCATCCCTCAAGAAGTGGCAGTCTTGGGAGAGTCTCATGACACCAAGATAGATGAAATATCCCTTAAAGATGATCTGATCAAAGATGAAGAAGAGGTGATTTCTTTTGTGGATATGTCAGATTGGGTTGATGAGGAAGGATGTCTTCCTTTTTCTAAAGAGGAAGAAATAATCATAAACTCTTTCATCACTTTGCAAGATATCATGGATGAACATGGACAAGTTCTTAATCAATATTTATATTACTTGTTTTAATTCATTGGGTCATGTTATACTCCTCTTCAAGGAAGCTATGAGCCGGTCAAAGATGGAGAAGGTAGCATTGGTACAGCGTAATTATGCAAAGGAAAAGCATTCTTTCAAATCTATCCTTTCAAGAAGCATATGCATTTGATGATGACATGTTTGAAGCCATCAAGATGGAATAATTATCTCAACTAGTTGGGAGAAACACATCAGGTCTTGAAGGATGGGACAAGCTCCTATTGGCCTCAATCTTCTAAGGAACAAGAAATCAGTCCTCTTAGAGACATGCCTACGAAGGGGATATAAGTTGACTATGAAATGAAGAGTGGGCAACAGCATGAAGTGTGTGAACATGTTCAAGAGGAGTATATATACAGTAGAGAATTTTTTAAGGGTGATCTACTTAAGATTGGACCAAGTGAAGTGCCAAGGAAGAGGTCTGATCCACAAAGCATTCAATCTAAAGAGAAACATGCTTGGCACTATGTTTCATCTCACCATGAAGATGATTCAAGAAGTTTTCCTTTTGATCATAGAAATGAGGTATGTTTATTTGTTAGTTTTTCATAATAGGTTGTTTCTCAATTCTCCTAAGTGCTTGGAGCACATGTGTGTGTCTTGCGTGTTTGTTATCTTTGTTGTGTGTGTCTTTTGCTTTGTGTGGTTGAGGTAATCTTGTAGTGTCTTATCTTGGTCAAAGGTTTGTGTTCAATGGTAAAATTTATCTTGTTTGTCTCATTCCTTAGATTAATTCTCAACCCAATGGACTAATAAGGCTACTGGTCTAGTTAGTATAGCAGGCATACTACTCCTATGAGTCACCAATTTGTTGACCAAATTTGACTTTTAAGTCAAATTAGGACACCTTTAGTAAAAAACTTAAGTTTTAAACCTATAATGGGGTATAATATTTTTTCATGAGGTGATTTATAGGTCATTTGATGTCAATAAATTTTGTACTATCATTGGTCAATTAGTTTCTAAGTCCATTTATCATTTTGGGTCATTTTAAGGGTCAAAAATAGTGTATTTAATGATTTATACGAGTTTATTAAAAAATGTGAAAGTTTAAATGGGTGATTTAATTCCCCATGTGTCCACAAAGGTCTTAAGTAATTGAAAAAACTAAAATTTGTATGTTCACCAAAAGAAAGGTCAATTTTCTTAAAGAAATGGAAGAGTTTGGCACTTGTACAACCTCTTTGGGAAGTGTGCCACTTAAAAAATGGTAAAAAAGTCTCTTAAATTTCCCTACATTCATCTCCATGTTTTAATTGGTTTGAAAGTTCCATTTTATGCCCAAAACTATTTTATCTCTTTTTCACCCTTCTTGGCATAGAGAAGTGACTTGCATGTTCTTGCTTGGTACGGTCAGCACAAGGGGTTTTATGTAAAATAAATATAGGGATAGATATTAAACTCATATAAATATATTTTCATAATAATAATTTTTATTTTGGTCAACCATGCTTTATGAACCATCTATTTAAAGTTTAGCTTTCAAAACTGTTTGCTAATTTGTGCACCCTATCAGTTTTCTCCTAGTTTGAACAGATCTATACAAACCAATTGCTCATATTTGATTAAAATTATTTTTTACATGTCTCCTTATACTTCCCATTATTTAATTCAAGTTTTAATTTGTTTTGATGAGCTAATAGCCTCAAGTTTGCAAACTGGTCCAATTTGTGTTGTGGGCAGTTTTCTCACCATTTATCGAATCATCATGCTTGATAATGGTTTCAGAGGTTTATCATAGGTCCTTAATAATTTTTTAAAATGTAATATTTATTCCCTTCATCTTTCAATCTCATATTTTAAAATAATCTCCATGAGTATAGCAATCATAAGCAATATTCACAATTTGGCAGCCATTGATGAGCATGTTCAGGTGTTTTCACGAATGAGTTCATGTTAAATAGGATGTGTATATACTTGTTTTACATCCATTATCATATTTATATGAATTTTTTAATCAAGATAATAACCATGGGGTATAAATCATGTATATTCCCTACAATATCATACTTGTCGCATGTGTATACAAATATCCACCTACAAGTGGTCTTCATAGGAGATTGAAAATTCATTTTAGAGCATTCAAACATAAAAAAGAAACTATATTTTAGGTCCATTTATTAAGGGATATCTTTATTTCACCTTTGGAGAGGCTAGATTGGCAATTTGAGTGAAGGATTACCTTCTAGGACCCAATGACTGATTTCTAGGAATATATCCCTATTTTGTTAAAATAGAGAACCCTTTAATTTTTTTAATATCATGTGACATGGTGATAGGATATTATGATACATTATTAGGGTTTGGGTTTGTGTTCCCTAGCATAGACAAGGAGTTCACAAATTTAGAGGACTGATGACAAAAGGAAAGTGATTGTTTCAAGGTCTAGAGAGGGCACCCAAACCACTATTTGCAAGCAATGTTCACCTACAGGACTAAGTCCTAAATGGCTTTTTATCTACCCAAGAGTCACAAAATTAAACAATGCCAACCATGAAAATGTTTCCAAGTATTCAAGATAAAATTCATGGCATAATGAATAATCAATAGGAAAGGGATGATGGTTTTGTTTCCTTTTTTCTGCTTGCAATCCATACATTATAAAAATGTGCACCTGCAGGCAGGGGAGAAGTGTCTCAGTCCAAGGAGAGTACAGTTTGGTTTTCAATGAAACACACAAGCAAGTAAAAAATTATATACATGTTATATGACCTGAAATAGGTTCAATGAAAGTTATCAAGCATCTTTTCCAAGTCCAAAAGAGTTCAGGAACACCTACAGCTAAGCAAACAATAGTGAGCAGAGAATTAGTGTCCTTAGCCTGAATAGGACATGAACTTGAAGCAGGTGGACCTAGGTCATTGTTATATCACTATGAGAAATTTTAGGATTAATTTATAATCATGTTTCATAAGTCACAATGAGCTCATACACACCTTCAAGGAGTCAATCTAGACAAAGTTTTTTAGTCAAGGTAGTGGACTCATTTTTTGAAGATTAAAGGGCATGGGCAGTATTGATAGGAGTTCACACATGATGAAGCATTGAGTGACCATCTCAGTGGGGTATGGGTGATCTCACTAAAATATTTCAATAGGAATTAAATCTTTCATATACCCCTAAGACCCTATCAGACACCTACAGCAGGGTCTAAATAAGCAAACGTAGTCATAGTCAACTCAAGACTCGGTTTAAAGGGGAGGTAGTGTTTGGAGGGAGAAATGAAACATGATGGAACAAGTGAATCCAAAATGTGTAAAATTATATTTATATATTATAAATGGATGTTTAATTTATCTCCAAATTTCTAACCCTACACGAAATAACCTATAGGCAAGCCTAAAGTATAGTAAGGCAGTGAGTTGAGAAGGAAGTCCTAATTGATGATCTAGGGTTGCCCAAAAGTGAAGCATGGTTATAACATATGTTTTGATAATCCTATAAGATTTAAATTACCATTATTAATTATTTACAAATCCAAATTAATCAGCACACACACCTGCAGGTACCCCTATTTCATAAAACACATTCACAGTCAATAAGCTTGCACACAGTTCATTTTGTGGGACTGTCTTTAGGTTTTGTTGAGGATGAAATGTCTATACACAGGTTCAAAGGCTGAAATTTTTTGGATTACCCCCTTATGACATGATTATTCCCATAAAATATTAATATTAGTCTAAAGCCATAGGGGAGTGCCCTTTATTTTGTCTCAGACAGAGAACACTCCCTTTATGCTTATAACCTGGTGTCTTGGAGGATTGGGATGGCTAGATGATTTGGAGGTTAATAGAACCATTAAATAAGTTTTTTAAAGTTTTTAAATTTATATTGGAACATGATAAATATCCTATAGAAGGATTAATTCCATCTTGGATGTCTATACACTCAGGTTTGCAAGGAGCCCTACTAGGCATGACTAATCCTAGAAGCCAAATGGAGGGTCATTTTTAATTTTGGAATGAGATGAGATTTTAAAAATATTATAACACATTAATTGGATTATATAAAAAAAAATTGAACCTTTTGGATGCAAATTAAACCATCATAGATCATTATGATTTCAAGAGTACAGTCAACCCCATTAGGCAAGGACTAAACCTAATGAGCAATGAAGAGCCACTCACATTTATAACATGATATTAAAATTAATATGAATTGGATAATGTTATTTGGTATGATAAATAAGTTTCTAAACTATTTTTGTATATATAAAACCAAGGAAAAACCATTTTTGGTCCAAAACTAGCTCAGACTTGTGCAAAATGGTAAAAACAAGCTCGACAGGCCATCTTTTGAAGCTCACATATCTCATGAGGCTTTGAATGGAGGCCAAATAATATTTGAGGAGTTTAATAAGGTATTTAACAACCATTTTGTTTAATTATTCTAAAATTATAATGTTATATTTTTATAAAACAATCTTAAGGGTTAAAACTGCTCTAAACCCCTTGTAAACCCTCAGCTAGGACCAGTTTGAAGAAATGGAATTGGATATGCAAAAAAATGGAATAATTGGACTATGAAACCTATGTTATATTTAATATTACTCACTCAATCTCTTTACCATGCCAACTATTTATATGGACTTGTACGGATGAGGGTAAAAACAGGGATTTCTCATTATTTTATGTGTTTTGTAGGTTGTAGGAAGTTTCAAGAGATGAAAAGAACATGGATGAAAATATTGAGATTTAAGATAAATATGTAAGTAAATTTAATGCCTTTAAAATTTTTATAAGTGTCTCAAATAGGTCCTTCAACTCAACCAATCGAATCTAGCATATTGGGTAAGCTAGAGAGAAGGGAGGAAATCTTCAAGTAAAGTGATTTTAAGGTACCCCTGATGCTTCCAATGCCATGGAAGGTCTTTAAAAATGTCAACCATTACCTTTTATATACTTTAATGAATAATTTAATCCAAATTTGAAAACAAGTGTGTAAAATGCATGAGAAGGAGGTTTCCTAGAGTGCATGTAATAATGGCTCTCTTCCAGGTGATTCCAAAAACCAAGCACGTAACCAATGCATGGAGAGGCATATATGAGATCCTCTCCTTCCATTCCAATCATTTTAATTTCCTTTTATTAGTTAAAAATCACTCAAATAGACCTAATCATGAAGGCAATTTTTTTGTGCAAAAGGATGAGTTTTCTACCACGTTGTAAGACTTTGATGACTTAGATTGACATTTGTACTTCATAACCTTGCATGGTTCAACCCATATCCTATTTTCATACATAGATAAATGTTTTTATCATCTTGAAAATTTTCTTTGTGACCCTTGGAAATCTCTTCTTCTCTCTCTCTCTCAAACTCTATAAGAGGTAGTCATTTTGGCCATTAGAGGGATGTTCCACCTGAATATGGCAAAGCCCTACTTATTTTTATACCTTTTAATCAATAAAATGACTAAGTGTTACCTATTTTATGACTTTTTATAGTGTGTTTCATTTAAATGATTGATTTTTATTAAGTGACACTCTTGTTCCTTAGCATGTTAGCTCATTCTTACAACTTATTTGCAATTAAAAAACTTCTTTTTGCAGGGCATGTGAAGTGTTTTGGGATATGTCAAGGATTAAGTGAGTTTGTCTCTTCCTTAGTGCCATTCAAGGCCTCTTTTCTAGTCCTCCTTAGCCTATATGTTCATCTTGACCTCACAATGTAACATTGATGTGAGAAGTTGTAGATTTAAAGAGTGTATGTTTGGTTTGTTGCTTGGTCTCAAGTGTAATATGCATATGGTTAGATGTCATCAGTCAATTTGGTTTGTCACCTCCATTATTTTTAATTTGATTTTATTTTCTTTCTTCATTTTCATTCTCCAAAGTTAGTCTTAGTTGTAATCCATAATGGTACATCAAGGGATCTAGCCCTATGTAGAGACTCACCTCATTCCTTAGGTTGCCCACAATCCTAGAGATCATTCAATTGTGCCACATAGATGAGAAGAGCTTATTCATCTCATTAAAGGGTGAAAATCCAAGTGACAATAGTTACATTTATAAATTTATAGTTGTCTTACTCTTTTGAGGTGTGCTAACTACTAAACTACTTTTCCCTCACATCAAATAGGGGTTATATTTGTAGGTGCATGTTAGGGTGCAATGGATTAAACATTTTCATAGTTATTAGATTCAGTGGGGGAATGATTTGGAAGCATGTTCTCCACACTCAAACAATATATAGTACTTACATTAGTTTGTAGATTCAGTGGGGACATATCATGATGACATGGATTTCACACATTCACAATTTTTAGATTATAGTGGGGGAATGATTTGGAAGCATGTTCTTCACATTCATTCAGTATGGTACTTATATCAATTTATAAATGTAGTGGGAGAATATTTTGGAAACATCTTCTCCACACCTACTCAGTATTCAACATCTCTAATTTATAGTGGGGGCATGTTTTAGAAACATGTCCTCCACATTGGTACTTATATTAATTTCATATTTTTCCATATATAGTGGGGCCATGCTTTGGAAGGATGTCCTCCACACTTACACAGTTTTCTATTTTAGCCAAAGCACATAATTATATGATTTTGATACACATTTATGATGGAATTCTATACATGGTACCATTTTTACACATGATTTCAGAATGAGACATATCTAAGGTGCATATGTTATGCAACATATGCCTAATATTACAAAATTAAATCAAATTTTAGATTCAAAAACTATTGCACATGTTGATACCCCATGAACTTTAACGAACTTTGTTGAACTAATATATTGTAGTAGTTGGCTCACCTTTTGATATGGTTGAGGTGATTAAATAATTCAATTTTACCAAGTTTTCATTTTGGATTTGATCATCCAAACTCACTAAGTTATGATTATCATTGGGTTGCATAGTTGAGATAATCTCAACTGCCAAGTGGCAACTCATTTTTGCTCCAAAGTTGAGGGCATGTTGATTTCAACCCCCATACCCTCTCTCTCTCTCTCTAGATATATGCACTTTAAATATTTTTTTATATTTATCTTAATATCAGTTTCAAATCCTTACAATGGTACATCTTTTGAAAAAATAACTTGCCAATAGGCAAGGCAGTTAGATCAACACATAGGTGTACTCTTAAGCCTTTCTCTTTAAATTTCAATATATTTCAAGTAATTTTAACCCATATTATATGCAATAATTATACATTGTAACATGTTTTTAGTTTTAGGTCAGTCACCAACAAAGCACTCAAATCTAACTCCAGCAAAGCACTCAGATTCAACTCAAACCAAGACAAGGTGTGTATACACACCTAGGTGCCTATTTCTTTCCTTTAAAATAGTAAATTCATTACTATATTTTGGGTGGGAGAATTTAGATGATATTTTGTGATTATGTAACACCTCAGTCTTGCACACTTGGCAAATTTAGACCCTAATTGTTCCTCTTAGTTCTATGCATGTCTTACTTTCGCAAGCCTCACATCTACTCTATCTTGTGCCCATTGGCATATATCTTAGTTTGACCAACCTTATATTGATGACATAGACATCCCATCTCTCCTAAAATGCTTAAAATTTACTTATCTTACACCTTTATAAGTTTTGAGCCTGTGCATGCTCTCCTCCTTAGACACTAACGTCTAGAATAGACAATAGCATTAACGTTATTGTCCTGACCCAATGTAAATGTGTAGTGCCCTAAAGTCATCTAATTTTAAAATGAAACATATTACAATGGTGGGCCTAAGTGTTTAAATGTGAGTTATCTCTCAATAGGATTGGTATAAATACAATATCGACCCTCATTCATTTCATACCTAGGAACACCTAGCAATCAAATTAAAAGAGCACTCAATTTACTAAAATATTTTCTATTCTACCTTATTCCGATACTAGTCAAATAAATAGCTTAGATACAGGTTTGAAGTACCAAAAGAAAATCATAAGGTCATATTGTCCAAATTACAAGCTAGGTCACTATTGTACTTACTTTACACACATTACATAATTCACACACAAGCCAACACGTAGGGATAAGTAATGAGTCTGAGGCCTTCTTCTGGATTATTGGCTATATAGTTGGTGCCCTTTGATAGCAGGGTCATTTCGGGTCAGCTCAACACCATTTTCCCACAACCCATTTTTCTGCAATGTCGTATTGATGGAGAATGGTAGTCCATAACCTGGATTTGAATACATCAAAATGAAGGTAAAGATAAACTCAAAAGCATCTAGGTGGTCACATCCTATTTGAATAGATATTATGTACAGAATACCAACATCAACATAATTGTCCTAGGTTGATGTAAGTGTCTAGAGAGCCAAAGGCACCAAATCTAGAATCTAATCATTGATCTAGAGCTATCTTCCTTTCTCCTTCCTTCCTACACCAGATTTATTAGTATCAAAAATATCTGAGTACTTTATTTTATGTCATTTTTATATCTAGCATAATTATACTTTTTACTTATAACCTATTTCAATTTTATAAATTCACAATATGGTGCATTTAAGTTTGGCACATTAGTTGGCCTACTATAGATCTGATATTCACCCTTGTACCTTATAATTTATATATCCTTAATTCTATATAACCAAGTAGGATTTTATAAAACAAATTTAGGGTTAAAAACCAAGCAACATTCAACCATAAGTACTAATTATCATGTATTCATAATGTTATAGCCACTTGAGATTAATATAAATATATTCATGGAGGGTTAAGATTTTACAACTTCATCTATAATTAAGCATTGTGATGAGTCAATTTTAATAAATTTTGTGAAATGTGTATGACATTTGATTGAATCTAATAGAACCGACCCATTGTCAATCTTAAAATATAATTGTACAGCCCACTCATACTTATAACCTAGTTAGTGTGAGTGAACCATGTCAACTCACACTACAAAAATGGTGAGGTTAGATGATATAATCAATTCCAACCTATAAACTTGGCAAGATTGTGTCATTTAATCACCTCAACCATACCAAAGAGTGAACCAACTACTAAAATATATTGGCTCAAAATAGTCCATAAAAGTCTAACCCAATGGGTGATGACAGTACCTAAAATTATTTGAAATCTAAAATTAATTTTATTTTGAAATTTAGGTACCATTTTCATATCATATGCACCTTATATATGTCTCATGTTGAAAGTAAGTATAAAAATGGTACCAATGTATATAATTCTTTCACAAATATGTATCTAAATCATATAACTATGAATTTGACCAATTTAAAAATTGTGTAAGTGTGGAGAACATGTTTCCAAAACATGCCCCTACTATAATCTGAATTTGAGAACTAATATAAGAGCCAATGTGGAGGACATGTTTTCAAAACATGCCCCCATTTTAATCTGGGTATGATGAATATTGAATAATTGTGAAGAAAATGTTTCCAAATGATACCCTCACTATAATCTAAATCTTTGAAGTAATGTGGAAGTCATGCCTCCATGGCATGCCCTCACTAGTATACCTTCCCCCCCTTTGAGGTGAAGGAAAATATCAACTAATATTTACCTTACCTCAAAAGGATAAGCTAACCATGTAAATTATGAATGTACTATGTAGCATATAGATGTAACATATCTAGGTAGATAAATCATTAAATCACAAAGAATACAATCACACCAAGTCCTAAGATGCATGGTGTAGATCATGGCAACATCTAGAAAGTAACAGTACAAGCTCAACAAGAAATCAAGCACACATACAAAAGCACTCAAAATAAAAATAAAAGATAATGGTCCAAGGAGACCTCAAGTAAGGATCATGTTCAAATGTTGCATAATATAAGGGACATGACTTAGTCAAATATCTATAAAATCTAGAATGACATATTCAAATGTCAACATATAACAAATATTCAAATATTCAAATGTCAAATAGGTAAACAAAGGCATGGGAGATGCAAACAATGGATCATATTCAAATGCCAAAAAAGAAATAAAAGTGCAAGTAAAGACACTCAATGAAGTGCATGAATGAAAGCATAAACAACTAGCATAAGTATAACATACTAGCCCCTAGATCATGTGTTAGCAAAAAATGTTAAGTACATAGCATATCAAGTACATTGTGAAATATATAAGCATAGATAAAGGCATGTGTAAGTACATATATAATCTTAAACATGATAATTTAAAGTGACTATACCATGGTATAATTTATATGTATCGTGATCATACAGGTGGATGCCCCCAATGTCTTGGTGAAGTGAGTAGAGGAAAAACCCAACATCCAAAAGTGCATAGATCATGTCAATGTGTATACCTGAGTCACACTTGAAATATGTGTGAAACATGTGTATATAGAAAATAACGATATACCATCTACCAAAATGGAACCACAACATATATGTCAAGGAGCTAATAGTGTAAATAAATACCAAATAGTTTTTTAGATTTTTAAATTTTTGGGGATTTTTTTGTTATTTTTGGAATATGTGAAAGGAAAATACTATCATATGATTTCATCCAAATGATTCTCATATATATCTCCCCATTGTAAACCTGGTGTAATAAATTGATGATACTACCATGGAATATGCATAGGTTTAATATTTGGCATCATAAGATTTGTTATGCTCTATGTTTGTGTAATAGGACTCTATGGCCTGAAGAAACAATAGGAATAGGGGTTTATGAAATCCATCATTGATTAGTCTAAAATTTATTTGGAATAATAGTAATAAGAACATGTGTAGGTGTTTTTGATATCTGAATATGGTGTGTAGTAGATGAGGATTCTATGGAACCCACTGTCAATCTCTTATGCAATGATTTCACAAGTACTAGCCACCTAGTAAATAGGATTTCCTATTGATTACCATTTATGGAAGATTAACCTTAGGAGGTTTGACAATTAATTGCTTGGGTATAAATTTATCTTGCTCAAGAGGATGTTCATATGGAATTCTAGAAAATGTAATTACCCTATTGGAATGAATGTATTTAACACACCCATGAACTGTAGAGTGTCCTACTTAGAGTATATGTATCCAAGGTTGTCCCAACAACATATCAAAAAAACCCATGGAAGGTATAACTTATAAGGTAGTGACCACATGTGTGTTACCCACTTATAAAGGTAAGTCGGTCTCACCAAGAACCTGATGTGAGGTCCCATCAAATGCTCTAACCGATCTGGTCAAAGGATGTAAATCATTATTTGTATAATCCAAAAACATAAGTAATGTCATAATACAAAGGTTCTCACTTGCACCATTGTCAATCATAACACTATGTATAATTTGGTGGTCAAGGTATGCTCTAATTCATAAGGAATAAATATCTAAGTCATCATTCCTAATCTCACAGTCATCAAAATTAATATAAGGTATATGAACCATAGGAGGTGTATTTCATGTTTAAGTACCAATAATCTAATCCAATTGGTGCTCATGATGAGATGGAGGAGGGTGCGCATTATATGCCATCGGCATTTTTGGATCTTTCTTAGAATGGTCTTGCAAAGTATTAATAAATATTTTTTATTTGTGGTGATCAATGGGTTATGAACCTAATTACTTTGGAGGATCATCAAAAAATATTTTTTGATCATCGATGAGAACTTGGATCTTATACTTCAAGGTAAAACACTTATTCATAAAATTCCTAGGGCCTTGGTGACAGTCACAATAAGAATTCACATTAGACCCTTTGGAGAGAGATATACCCATCTCAACCTCTATAGAATGAGGGGGAGATATAAGATGACACTCTACAAGCCACATAAGTAATGAAGAAATAGACTCAAGTAAACATTAAAATTGTATCTACGGTGCATTGGATAACACAAGTAGATTAGGTGGTTATGACACCACATTAACCATGGTGGTTGTTTCTTTTTTAGGATCAAAAAGTTTGAACTTATAACTTGGTTTGATATTAAACCTGGTACTAGATCTAGATGTAGTCAATTTATTTGTTACATACTTAAGATTTTTCAGTGAGACAAATTTCATTTCATAATCGCGAATAATATGGCATAAATTATTGAAGTATTTTAACTTTTTTAATATAGTGGACTCATGTAAAGGATCAATAAAAAATTGCTTGAATATGTCTTGAAGTTCTTTATCTACCATAAGATTTGTCATTTTAGCCAACATTTTCTTGTACCTCAATACATACTCATAAATAGATTCATTTGTTCTCTGTTTGATCTTTACAATTTGGGCATAGAAAACCTTTTTGGTAATGTTAATAGAGAAATGTGCCAAAAATTGAACCACAAGGCCAATGATATGTGGGTGAGTTGGTTAATTGTATTGGTTGTTTCAAGCCCCACCTAGATTTAAATCTCATGAAAGGCATGAATCTGGTTTTGATCTTTGCTTGTATGATCAAGGTTGTTAACGGCCATTGGTTATTATCGATGTGGGTGGTGGTTGTTATTAGAAATAGTTGGTAAAATCTAGTAATATCTAGTATACAACTAGTATTTAGTTGGTTAATAAACTATATGGGGATCTTAATCCTCATTATGTCCCAGACTGATCCATGCTCCGGTCAAAATTTGTTACCTAGCAAAAAAAATTGTTCCACAAGGGGTTTGAAGGAGTTTACTGATTGAGTTGGTAAATCATAAGACCGCCTTAAATCATAGTATTTTAAGCTCCTTCAAAATAATTTGATCAAAAATTTATCATTAGAGGCATAATCAAGGCATGTTGCATAAAAATATTGAAGATGTTGTTCAGGATCACCCTTTCCATCATAAAATGTGAACTTAGGTGTAAAATAACCAATTGGCAAGAGGTACAAAGTTATATATGGTGCAAGAGGGTTATGCAACACCTCTTGGGAATCGCATACGGATATTTCATAGAATTTCATTCAATATTTTTAACCTTAGTTGGTAAAAGTTTTATAGTTTGGACAAGATCTTTCACCTCTTAATCTTTTAAGTTAGATATTTAAGAAGTTATCAAAGTGGGTGTACCCATAGGTTGGGTAGATATAGGCATTGAAACCAGTATTTGATTTGAAGCATTTAGGTTTCCCATGTAAGATGTGAAAATAGTAGTTGCAAGGAGCAAAGGTTCAAAGACATAATCCATGCATCAACTAGATGTATGTAGATTGATTGGTATGAAATCTATTGTAGTTTCCTCTAAGGATTCACCATCACTAGGTGAGGAAGCCATACACTTATCATGCTTACTATTTCATATCTTGTAACTTGCAAAAATGCATCTATTAAACCCTTTTTATTATTCATATGAGTGATCAATGATTCTTTATCTTCCATTTGAAATCGTGTTTTTATTACTAGTTTCCATTGCTTAGAAATGAAAAGTTCGCAGAATTTGAACAAAAAATGGAGGCCTTGGCTAGCATAAAACCCTAGGAATTAGAAAATTTTGTATTCATATGAATTGGGTTCACCAAATGTTTAACCCTAAAATCTAGATATGGAGAATTTAAGGTTAAATCAGTAGAGATAGCCTAGGGCACAAGGATGGTAGATCATCTCTAAGTTAGACCAATTATTTATGAAACTCAAATAGAACATATACTTAATTTATTATGATGAGATGCTAAAGATATAGAGTACAATTATGCTAGATATTGCACTAATAATGAAGACAAGATACTTAGCTAGTTCTTATGCTAATACAAATCTGAAACAAGAACCAGAGGAAATTAAAATGGATTTGAATTATGAATCAATTGCCTAATTCTGTAAATTGTACCTCTATAGCTATAGACACTTGCATTGACCTAGGATGGTTGAATAGATACTACTGTCTAAATCAGACGCATGTATATAGTAAGGAATCCCTAATGAAATAAGATGCAACCAACACTATAACAATTAACTAAATAGATCTATACTACATGTTAACCGATTCCTACCTAAATTTGTATCAAAACTATACATTCAAAATGGAAGATATTTTGTCGAGCAACAAAAAACTCCAAAATTCATTTTCTGACGAAGATTATGATGGGTATCTAATGGAAAGAAACATTTTTATTAGTCAAACCTCCATCAAAATTTCTTCCGATGATGTAGGTAGGAAAGAAATCCCAACTGAGATCACAAGCACCTAATGGAATGTCTGAGGGATAATGACCCAAGATATATAATTACCATAAATAAATAAAAAATCTTAATTTTGTAAACTTTTAAATTCTTAATTTAAAACAAAACATGTTTTAAATACTTCAACATAAAGACTTCAACCCAAATAAAATCTAACTTGTAATAGAATTACCATTAAATAAATATAAATAAATTTTGTAACACATTAAATTATTTATCAAAAATATATAGCATTTATAAGAATCAAGTCAACTTTAAAATCTTGATTTGACACATAAATTTCAAAACCTTAAAATTCATGGATTGATACTAAACAATGTTTTAAATGCTTAAAATCTAATTTGGTATGTTTCAATTTCAATTGTTTTTTCTAAAAATAACTAGAAAAAGATACCCATTGGGACAACAATAAATATTGCACCTTTTACCAAAATTGAATTAGGGAACTTACAATATATTTTTTATAAAATATTTCCTTACCACTTTTTCCATACCAACCGCAGTCCTCATAACCTGGAAATTTTAAAGCAATACTCAATTTAAAAACAAAAAAAGACTTCTTTGCCTCCTTTAATTTAGTCAATCACAATCCATGACCTTCTGTTTCATCGCTATGAACCTTTTCTAATGAACATGTCAAAGAATTTCTATGATAAAGAAAAAGAATGTGTGCGCTGGATAACAAAAAATTGTACATCTTGATGTGCATTTTACAAACAAGAGTCAAGAGTAAAACAAATCCAAAAACTTATTTTTAAGTCATCCAAGTGTAGTCTCACAAAGTACAACAAAAGCTAATAAAAATATATTTTTAAGGTCACTACAAAGCCAAAATCTATTAGTGATAAATACATGTGATGCAACAATTACCCTTATCATATAAATGAGCATCAGGGAATGTGATTCTCACCAATAATTACAATTATGAAAAACCTTAGTGGAGGAGATGATAAAATGTAGATTTGACATATTTGGTTGATTAAATTTACACGTCATTAAGAATATGCTCTATCCATATATTATATTTGATTTTATCCATAAGCTCCACACACTTCTTTTATTTCTATATGCAAGTTTGTTTTCATTCTTTTATATCAAGATAAGAAATTGAGCAATAACATATTTGTAAACAAATGGCCACAGTCAAACTAATTTTTCAATCATTTAAAATGAAGCTTTTTCTTTCCTTTATGTAATTTATGGATCAATATTTTAGAGCTGCCTTCCGCTATCAAATCTCCCATTCTTTAATACCTTTTCCTCACCCATATTATTTGCATTTTTTGGTACATCTAAAATATAGGTGAGTATAAGTTATCCTAAATCATCCTTGAATATTCCATTATCCCTGTAGGACCTAAACTACATTTAGCCACAACATGAAAATTTAGTTTAAACTCACGTTTTACATACACAACCCAAACAGCCCTTAGCTTTGTCTTCCTCCCTTTTCTAGTTAAAGCCAATTTAACATCATGCCCTTTCAAACCTTACATGCTTTATATTCTATGAAATGATCCACCAAAAGAGTAGTAGCAACAATGCTAAAATTGCTTGATTTTTGTCTCCAACAAAAATATATATACCATTAATATCACAAAAAGTAGGAGGAAGGTCAACTTAGAACATTGATTATAAGAATAAATCAATTAACTTGTAACCATATTGGAAGCATGCAATATATATATCTTCCTCAAAGCTATGTAATCCACAATGACATTGACACCTTTACGTTTGTAATATTGCAACCAGCACAATGTATTAAATCTTTTATCCAGCATACCACAAATAACTTTAGAATAGATTTGTTAAGATAACAAGTTCTAATTCTCTACAAAGTTTAATACCAAGGTGTCTCAAGCCTATAATTGAGGCTTTTAAAACTTTTGTATCTTTAAAAATACTTATGACATGCCAAATGGGATATTTACACCAGCCAACTATAAATATTTGTACACTCTATACATTTGAAACAAAATAACAATATATGAAAAACATAAAAATAAGATATATTTCAGAAATTTTAGCAAAAATTTAAAAAATTATAGTACAATCAAAAAGTAGCTTGAAAATAAAATTGAGATGGCAACTAAGGCTGAAATCCCTAATGATATGCAATCCAAGAGTTGGCTAAACAATGATCAGTTATACCGAAAAAAAATTACAAAGAAGAGACAGTCTAGATGCACCGAAAAACTAGATCAACATTTTAGTGTAGAAAAGCTTTGTGCTTTTCATGTTCATTAAGTTTACAAATGTTCACACGCCCTTCAAAACTTTAAAAATAATAATGCAAAGATGTCAAAATTTAACCCTATATCTTTTAGAGTTCCACCAAAACTATTAATTGTTGCTTTTCATAATTCACTAGCTTTACAAATATTCACATGCCCTTCAAAACTTTTAAGACAATGATGCAAGGATACCAAAGATTAACCCTGTATTTTTTAAGAGTTCTCATGAAACTATTAATTGTTATATTTTGGTGTTCATAATCATGTATGAAGTCCACAACATCGTCCATATGGCAATTTGAATCAATATTTTAAAAAAATACCGAAACACTAGGCCACCTTGATGAAGGATTAAAAACAGCAAAAACTCTAAATAACTTAATGCCACATACAGCTTAGATCTTGCTCGACAATCACAAAATATGGTTTTCATAAGCATGCATTTTGACCAAGAAAGTTTGAAGATAGGCCGCCTTGATGAAGGATTAAAACAGCGAAAACTCTAAATAACTTAATGCCACATACAGCTTAGGTCTTGCTCGACAATCACAAAATATGGTTTTCATAAGCATGCATTTTGACCAAGAAAGTTTGATCCTCAAAAAATCTCCAACTGGCCTCAAAATTGTTTAAAATTTCAAAAAGGAAAAGTTATAAAAACTCAAAGAACCCAAATTTGTATTTCAATAAATCTTATGTTGCAAAAGATCCTCTCCCCTTCAACGAGGAGCACTTGTCACAGAGTTGTCAGATTTAATGGCAAGTTGTTTCCCCTTTTACATTAAGCTTTGTTTAAGCCCCAGTCCCATGGTATTGCAATTGCAAAAATATTTAGTGAGGGTTGCATAGATTATTTAAGAGAAATTATGCAATAAAACAATTTCATAAATTACGATCTCATAGATTTTTAAAACTGCATAAATTCTCCATGCACATGAAATTTAAAAGGTTTAAATATAAAATATATATATATAGCATAAATTTTCATTGGCTGTAAAATATTTTTTTTTGTGCCAGGTGCTGCAAATTTTTGCCTCCAACGTCTACCTATCTCTGAAAATATTTCTTTTTCAATAAAAATATTCAATTTTTTGCAGTTGAATAATTTTAAAATTGCATGGAAGCACCTACAACTGCAAAATAATTCCAATTGCCCCCTCCATGGACCACCCTCAAATGCTAAAAAGTAGTTAAAAAGAATTTTTATTCAACTATAAAAAATCATTGCATTACTAGCTTCATATTTCTTCTGAGAGACTGCTATTTCCTTGCAAATTACTCCATTTTTCAATAAAGCTTCCATATACATTTCAAATGTCATTTGTGATGCTTGCATTCATCTCCTTTATTTTGGTTGATTGCTTTCATAACTTTCTTCAATTCAGATTTTTATCCACCGAAGTAAGAATTAAATTGAAATCATAAATTTCAATAAGAAAAAAACCTGAGACCAAATAAAAAACTAAGATAAGAAGGTAGTCAAAGTCTTCAATACCAGAGTATTTCAAATAGGATATATGTAACACATCGAATGAATAACCTTGCATGGGATAAAAGCATTCTTCCATTGGAATATTTCACTGGACACGTCACAATTATATTTCCAAAAAAAATTGTCAACCTACCAGCAAACTGTTTCGAGAGCAGTAACGTCACAAAAGGTCCAAAAAAGAGTAAGAAAGTTATTGGCAAAACGATATTTGCCAAAAACAAAAAAAGACGTCTTGTACAACAAGCATATGAGAATAATCAAAATTTCAACCAAAAACAAAACAGGAAACTAAAAAACACCCCGTCCCCCCCCCCACCTTCCAAAAAAAAACACTTGGAAAAAGCATCACTCTGCGAGTGACATCAAATTTACAAAACTTAAAAAAAGAATAATAGGCCCAAATTTGACAAACAAAGCCATTTTTTCAAATACTGAAAAGAAGATTCAAGCTTGAATATGAAAACAAACTCTTCAGTAAGTACTAATACAAAATGTACAAGCAATCCGTAGATAGCTTTATTTCCCATCGTATAAACATTTCCAGAAGTAGAAGACTCCCCCAGACCTTGCTGAAACCACCCAAACACTCATCTAGTCTCGCTAAGTTCCTTAACGTGTTTGATCAATTTTCCATGTCTCCTACCAAAGAGTTTTTCAAAGAAAAAAATTCAGTAACAGTTCGCTGGTATCTCTTTCATACTAACTTATACAAACCTTATAAGTTTGCATAAAGCTTAGCATAGCTAAAAACACACGGCATTTTTAATTATGAAGTCTTTATCAAAGATCATACCAAAGAAAAATATATTTTCATCACGTCTAGGATGAGGATGGTATGTACACATGTCCAGTTACATATTTTTCCCTCAATGCTTTACCTGCCTTCGTGCAAGTAAAAAGCAGACCACAAACAAATCAAACAAAAGCTAGCCATCAAATAAAGTAAATCAAAAGAATCCTGCAATATCATAATCTCAAAATCTAGGGAAGAGGAAATTTGTATCTACCGTATTCAGTTGAACTTCCCATCTGAATGCCTATTATTTCAAGAAAATGATTAGAAATAATAAAAGTAGCAATAATAAAGACAATAGTTTCATTATAGATTCTGCTAGGAACTCAAAAATTGGCATGTATTCATTGTCCCAACGTTCCTACAAATGACAAAGAATACGGAAATTCCACCATTGTCCAAAGCCTCGGTTTGCAGTTATATTGTATAAATTTCTAGAACTCGAATACATTTCAAAGCTAGATTCTTCTCAAAAAAGACCAAAATAAGGAATAATGAAATTCACTTCTGCCAGAAAAATAAAGAATTTTTCCAATATTTATATCCTTCGGCAGATTTACATCATTACAATCATCCAGACAAAAAAATTAACCATCGTCAAGAAAAACATGTAAAATCTCCAGTAACATTTATGACAGACTCGAGTCAAAATTGCACATTGTATTTATCATAAATCCAGTTCATTAAATAGAAGGAACACGATGAGGCTTGTCCACCTAGTACAAAGTATAAGAGTTACCACAATAGACTTCCAAAGCTAAAACAATGGCAGCAACTCATCAAATTTGTGTACAAAGCAATAGATATATTTCATTTGGTTTTTGACCTTCCCTGGAGCACTTAAGCTGTACAAAAGAATGTAATGTTAGTTGCAAACTACGTTGAGTACAATAATCTAGCAAGCTACATCAAAAATGCACATATTCCACACAACCTTAACATGAATACAATTAACGTATATACAATTCCCCTGGTCAAGCCCTCCCGCCCCATGTTAAGTGTTGTGAGATTTTGCATAACTCAGCCTCAAAACAAGAAAGGTATCAGTAACTTCAATCTCTGATTAAATATAATTATTCATAAAAGTATAAAGCAACCAATTTTTACAGTTAAGCAAGGTCATATTTGTGCAAGAGACCTGCAACAAGTAATCAAACTTAGAATAGGTGTCACGCTCTAGAGACCTGCAACAAGTAATCAAACTTAGAATAGATGACATGCTCTTTTTCCTTGTCATTCATATTAAGTACTAGCATGTTATGGTATTTAGTAATCATGCATTTATACCTCATACGCATGTGTAGAAACTACACCAAATTTCCCCACAATTCAATGAATAGATTAAAATCAGGACCAGATTCACTGTAACTACCACTCTTCACATACTCCTGGTATAAACACCTCATACTCACGTGTAATAACTACACCAAATTTCCCCACAATTCAATGAATAGATTAAAATCAGGCCCAGATTCACTGTAACTACCACTCTTCAGCCTTCACATACTCCTGGTATAAACAAAATCGTCTATTTTTTGTTGCATAGAAAGTATGTCATACTAAAGTTTAACACACTAACTAAATATTTGCTAGCATATGGGTAGCATGTGGCCCACGTTCTGCCAAACTCCCATATTTTATTTCAGTTGGATGGCCAATTCATAATCAGGACAAGTTTGAGTAATGCTCATCTCCACAACTCATGTCACTCTCAGAATCAGAATAGATTCTTATTTATTGAATTGCAAACTGTCACTTAAAATATTTCAAGGGCATACAGGTATGGTTCTGCAAGTACTCACCAGAAGACATGAGAGAAAGATACAAAGATAGGGAATGGGACATTATTTTGAAATAAGATGCAGGAGTAATTAATTAAGGATACAGCTATATTACAGTTTTGATAGTCACCAATAGATGTGGATATGGGTAGAGGGACAGGTCCCCAACCATGAACCCAAGTTTCCTGGTGACTGGTTTTGCAATCAGCGAGAGTGTGCCATGTCACAATGTTCTGACATAGTTTATCCCTTCTCTTCTTGTGCCTAACAAGAATTAATCTGGGTATAGGTGGATTGGCAAGCCCAAGTTTACTGCTAAGCTTGCCCATGATGTCAAAACCTAGGAGTACAAAATTTGAGTTCAAAAGGCAAATGGAAACCAATATCCTTTTTAAGCTTTCACAAAAGGGATCTAAAACAACAAATTGGTGTCTCACTTGGCGGTGACCTATAAACTACCTTTAACTTCTACCTTACATAAGATTGGCTTTACCTTAGACACCAAACCCCCTATATTTCACTCACACTTCACTTTGACACAAGTGTGGAGTCAATTTACTAAAAATGTGCAGCACTCTAGCAATGCAGTTCAACTTAAAGTATGAATTACATTAAAAATATATAGTTCTGTTCCATTTTCCTTCTTTTCTACAGTTACCTACCCTAAACAAAGGAACAAAAAAAATTGGAGGCAAAAACTTGGCATTGTATATTTTCAAGGAAATCCACATTCTCTGCAGCCTGAACTGTGAATTGGTGATTGCAAATAAAAACTACGCGTGTATATCAAGATGGTCGCCATCGAGTGAAATTGTTTGCAAAGATTAAGCAAAACATATAAGTTATAACTAACCTTTGGAAGAAGAATCTTCTTGAGGTTTCATTGCTGGGAAGAGCAAAACTTCCTGAAAATGCCACCAAAAATTAGCTTCTATATCAAAAGATTGTGCATCTCCTAAACAACAAAATCAAGCAAACAAAACTGACCTTGATATTCTGGGAGTCTGTCAAAATCATGGCAAGGCGATCTATGCCCATTCCCCAACCACCAGTTGGTGGCAAGCCATACTCTAATGCAGTACAAAATGTTTCATCAAGGGCCATTGCTTCATCATCACCTGATTGCCTGTCCTGAAATATTTAAAGGCATGGGAAAATGAAATAGAAAACATTTATATAAAATATTCATCTGTGGTAACAGAACGTTCAGCTACCTGCCAATTTCTGACAATCTAATGCTTTTAACCCCAAAAAATTCGATTTTTATAGTAGTCATATGTCCTTAACCACTCACCAGTTATACCCATATTTTACCTTGCAAATAAAGAGCTCAGAGCTAGACCAATATGTACCTTGTTCAACATGTCCAGCACTAGTAAATACATTAACACAACACCAAAAACATGGATTCACTCCATTACAATAAGAAAAAAATATATTACTATATCCATGATTAGATAAAACTACCAACATTGCTAAACAACATTAGCCTCGAATATTATTGAACGACGAAGCAAAAACCAATCTATCCTCAATGAGAATGTTGGAGATGCATAAAAGGATCATTCAGGAAAGGCTTGTGAGGTTGATGCCAAGCCCTATAAAATGCACTGTCACCAGAAATGAATAGACATTTCAGAAATGGTGTTTCAGAAATGGGGATGGCATCTCTGGGAAAGTCACGATTAAAAGGGATGTTAATGTTTTAAGCTCACACACACATCACTTTTCAATGCTAATCAATGCCCCTACTAAAGATAAATATAACTCAAAACCGAAATGCTATAGATGCTCACAGTGCACCTAAGTTTCACAATGCATGACAAAACTTGTACTCACAAAGACGTTAGTATTGTAACTAGTATTGTAACCGCAGAATAGAAGTTCGATTGCTTTTGATTTGATTAGTTTTTGCCGAAGAAATCCAATTGTTGTAATTGTTTTTTCTATATTTTGAATTGATATAACCACACTGGCATCTTAAGAACATTTGTTATCCAGAATTAAAATTCACGTTCAACTCCAAACATGGAAGAAATGTCCATTCTTCCAACATTCTTAGGAGTTAGAAAGTTGACACGACCTTGACAATCAAGTCGAAATCATTTTACTTGGTGTTAAATTAAAAAATAAAAAAGAAGATTTCCTTTCTCATAAGCTAATTTCCAAAGATCAATGATGATAGCAAATCAATTCAATAACAAAAGTGCCATTTTGCTTTGATATGTTACTACAACAGAAATGTGTTCCTTGCAGGCCTTTGTAAGAAAAATGTGATGTAAATAAGAGCATTGGTGGAGAAAAAATCGTAAAACCAACAGCTGCATCTGCGGAAGTTCACAAATGGCAAGAGTTGACACCACAAGGCCACATTTTTTAGGTTCTCCCTTCAACTCCCTATCAATTTGAGGAGCCATCTCCTCCAGTCAATTCCAAGTAAATTGGTAAGGTCATGGAAAAAAACAAGTCTATGCCAAAAATATAGAGTTTAAACTGCAGGTAGTCAATGGGCACAACAGTTAAACCATAAAACGTTGACATAACATGCATGGCCTGCAACAATAATAGGCATTTGGTGTTTTCCTGACCAAAAAGGATGTTTAAGAGTGACGAGGAAACAAAAGTGGTTTAACCCAATAAAAGAAGCAAAGGTGGTGTATTGGCTGGGTCTTCTTCAAGTTTTTACCAAATACAAGTTGTACCCTTACCGTTCAGCCACACCACGTGGTTGCCAAGTCCCGGTCATGTGACTTGGCAATGGAGAATAAGAAGATAAAATGTACATGAAACCATATCAGTCACCAACTAAATATGAGGTATTATTTCTTGGGACTGAATGAATGGCAAAACATACCCAAATATTTATCCTCATGTTTCGGCATTTTACACACAGATCTGATCTCTTGACACGTTAACTATGACATCATTCGTCAGATTAAACACCCAAAACATATTAAACTGAAGGCTGGCTTAAGTTAACATGACAAGCATTGAAACCCCTGAGACAGATTGTTAAAAATGTTACCTAACGAGAGACCATAAGTGAACACATTGAGCAGTGAACAACATGGTGAGAGACCAATGAAGTCAATCTCCCTGAGTAGTGGCAGTGTTTGGAGGATATTCAAAGAATGTGACAACATTATGAGAATGAATGTAAAATGAGACCATGAATCCAGGATTGCTCCAGATAGAGAACTCAGAGAAAATCAGTCTAAATGAACGTTTCCTACAGTACGATGTCCACCCAAGAACATATCAAGATTCCTAAATTCTAAATATGAAGAGACCTTGGATTCCAAACTTACAAAGGGGAAGTGAACCCGGCAAGATAATCTAAGACCCCTTCCAACTCAATGGGGTGTTAGGATTCAGGAACCAAAAAGCCTGAACCATCTACGAGATACTCAGTAAATACATCTGCTGATGTAATATTAAAAATATTAAAAGACCAGAACTTCCGTGAGATAGGGAAATATGGATGACCAAGAAGGTAAATAAGGCACAGAAAATTTCCCGATATGCCAATATGTAATAGGAGATCCACAAAGGCAAGAAGCATTTCATGACGCATAAAGTACAACAAAGCCTAATCATTGTTCAAGATTGATTTGTAACAAAACAGAGGAATTATTCAAAGAGTCAGCATCATCAAGAGCGTTGGAAGATTGAGTAGATGGCACCAACAAATGCACTTTTGAATCATTCAAATTTCATAGTAATAAAGTCAGTGTTACACAGGGTATATCCCCTATATTTTGGCAAACTCCCAGACATTCCAAAAATATTATATTTTTTTAATTTTTGTAATGCTTTTTACTTTAATAAAGGAACCTGCCTCCCAAAAGGCTGTGATTTTTACAGAAACATTGAACCCTAATCCCAAAAGTACCCTAAAAAAACATTAAATATAAAGTTTATACCCCTAATCTCATTGAATAACGTTAATATATTCATATATTGATTTTTATATATTATTTTTATAGCCGTCTGCCATCCCCAAAATTTGGGATTTTTTTTTCCATCCCCAAAACCCTTCCCCCTGTCCTCAAGACTTCAATAACTATGAATAGTGTAGACCTAAAAGCAAGAGAAGGGGTAAATTCTCTTTAAGAAATAACAAGTATTTAAAAAAAAACTATTTACAATGAATCAGGGATGTGTAACAATAAACATCCAACCATCGAGAGACTAACTCTCCAGTAGATAACCTGGCTAACTTCGGAGCTCCACCTTTCTCCTAACGAAGATTGGCATTGCAAAGGTCCCTCTCCTTGGGAAGAATGCAAAGAATAAATTAGCAAAGACTTGACCTACTTGCAACTTCCCATTTGATCAAAATGTCGTTGAAGGAATTGGCGACTTGGCTTTCAGACAGTTTGTTGTAGTCTCAAGATTTCCTCCCTATTTTGGATTCTTGGTTCGATTGCATCTAGGTTGCCAATAGAGATCCGGGAACGAGAATCGGTTATGGGGATACGTGTTTTTTTTTGTTTTTTTGTTGTTTTTTTGGGGGGGGCAGGGGGGGGTTTGGATACGTTTGGATACGGCCTTACAAAAATATATATAAATAAATTAAAAATATAGCCATATAAAAAAAATTAACCACTTAATATACACAAAGGAAACAAAACAAGTTAACTAAAAACTTCCATATGACATCCACCGCTGTATTTTGAAGTCCAAGAGTGAACAAATGTGCAATATGTTAGGAGGTGAAGTGAATATCCAGACCTCCAACAATTGTAATGGTGTCACGTCATGTAATTCCCTTGGCAATATTATTTGCAGTACAACAAGCCATCCGGCATAAGGGGGGTTGTTTAAGCCCCCCCCCTGCGCAGGGGTTCGGGGGTGTAGCACCCAAAAAAAATTCACACAGCATTTGATAAAATGAGTGTGAATGCTGATTTTAGGGTTGGGAATCCACTTTAGTTTGTTTTTAATTGTATTTTGAGGTCCATGTTTGACTTTTCATTGGGCAAAATTGAAAAAAATATTTTTTTTTAAATGTCCGAGAGCATGTGGATACGTCGATAGAGCGTCCCCGAGATGCAGAAACCCCCAAATACGTCACCCAATGTCATGTCCCTTCTTTAATAGGGACATAATAGAAGACCTTTAGCCTTAAAACCCTTCCCGAGGGCTAAAGGACATTCTTAAAGGGAAGTAAGGATTGAAATATTTTTAAGTGAGTATGAAAAAGGTACTTTTTTAAAAGTACTTTATGTTTTCAAATTCACTTAAAAGAGGGGCCTTTAAGGGTCTAAAATGACTTAAGTGATTTTATAAAAGAAAAAAGGGAAAATAAAAAAGATTATAAGGACCTATTAAAGATCTTTCAAATTTCCCCCCTTCCTAAATTGAGTGCTACTCTTGGGAAGTCTATTTAAAGCAAAGGAAGGGTTAATCATTTGATTCATGTTTTACATTTTGAAGAACGATTTTCGTAAGTCTAAGCACGAAAAGCAAAGGCTTACTTTTGAAGGACGGAAACCCTTTCAAGAGAGCTGAATCAAAGACGAAAACCCAAGATTCAGATCTAGAACAACCTCACAAAGAGGTTGTATTGGACTACATTGGCAGCAAAGGGTGCTATCAACACCATCTCTCTATTTGCAAGTGGGCAATCAGGTCGGTGGACTGCATGAGCTGGTTTTAGAGCCAACAACGGCTAGAAAGCGCAGCAATCTTCTTTTGGAGGGCAGCAAACCCATCTTGAGGTGGAGCGAAGGTCTTGGAGGGCCTATTGAAGCTTTTGAGGGTGTGGAACAGCCACACCAATTTTTCCATTATTTTAGCTGATTTTTCCAGCCACTTGAATGCCCAAAAATCAAAGTTTTAACTGATTATTTGGCTATTAAATATTTACATAAATTCTGATATTTCTTTGGCATCTTGAGCAATTTTTTGGCGTTGTTTTCAAATCAATTACAACAGTATTTTATCAAAATTCAGTTTACTAGGGTTTGTAGAAAATTATGGATATTAATATCAAAGTGATTGGATATGTCTTTATTTTATCTAATATCCCTTGCAAGGGACATGACAATGGTATGAGAGCCAAATCTTGGCTAGTTGTGGGTTTTGCAGTGATACATGCAAGAAGGATATAATTTGAGAAGTAAGATGGTAGGAGAGTTTCCACACAAAAGACATGTCTCAGCTAGATCAATCAAGAGAAGAGGCGGAGAATAGAGAAGAATGGTACACACAAGCCCAAGAAAAAATGACAGCGATGATGGTAGAATTCGTGCAAACCATGGAGTTGAAGGGTGACAAGCCATCCAATGGGGATGGTAGTGCTTCAGGGAGTCACCAAATCTTGGATCAGCATTCTAAGGGTTTGGGAGGAGCTTCGCGTAGGCCTAACCAGTCTACATTTTTGCAAGATGAGGTGGCCATTCCCAAGGGGCAAGCACAACCCTCATTAAAGGACTCTTTGTTAAAATATTATGATGAATATATGACATATCCAGCCCCCTTTAGGGAGCAAATAAATTTTTCGGCCTTCACTTCATGGAAGCATGGTCAAATAGGAGGCACTAAGGCTGGCCACAAGTGCAAGGGCAGCAGCCAAAGATGACTCCACCACGCTTTGGGTAAGCTTGCACTTTCAAGTTTTGATGGTTCCCCTAAAAGTTCAGCTAGGGCTTGGATTCAAAAAGTAGATACTTATTTTTCTCTAAGACCTATGATGGAAAAAGAGGCCATTCAATTTGCTACCTTGCACTTGGAAGGGGCTGCCCATGTATGGTCGAATCATGGGTTGGTTACTCAAGGACACCAATTCATTTCATCTTATAAGGAATTCAGTATAAGGATCGTTGAGCGATTTGATAGAATTGATACGGAATAACATTTCAGGGAATTACCTCAACTCAAATAAAAAGACACAGTGGAAGGGTGTTTAACTGAATTTCAAAGGCTTTCAGTTATGGTAACGGATGTTTTCGAAAGAAGGTTAGTAGTTCTCTTCATGGAAGGTTTGACGGATTCAATAAGAGGATTGGTCAAAGCTTTTGACCCTTCTACTTTTCAAGAAGCCATTCACAAAGCTCTTGATCTTGAGTCCTCAACTCCACAAGTTAAAATTCTGCCCTTTAATGTTCAGAAAACTAATGTTTTTAAGCCCTATGGATAGCCAAAGAACAATAATTAGGGGCAGCCAAGAAGCAACAACTTTGGGCCACCTAGACCAACTCCTTTGGGGCAATTAGACAACCAAAACCAGCAGGGTTTGGGGCAGCAAAGAGAGCTGCCAAGAGAGAATTTTGAAACAAGAATTGAATTAAGAAGAAAGAAATTATGTTTTGATTGCAGGGATCCTTGGTCACTGGGTTATCATTGTCGTGAAAGGGGCAAGTACACTAAATTGAAGTACATTCCAATGGCACAGATAAGGATGTTGAAGAGGACGTAGCGACCTATGAAGAGGAGCATTTGGAAGTTCTTGGAGAAGAAGATTTGTAAAGCACTTTTGCTTTCCTATTAGGTACACCCTAGTACTAACCCTTTCATGTGAAGGGAAGTCTAAAAGGTATGGAAGTCACTATTCTTATTGATAGTGGAGCTACACATAATTTTTTTGATAAAAAGTTAGTAGCTTTATGTGGTTTGCAATCTATTGAATCCAATGGTTTTCGTATAACTGTGGCGGATGGCTTCACCATCCCTTGCACCACAAAGGTTCCCAAACTCAATCTAATGATGGGGACACATCTCATTGAGGATGATTTTTATGTGGTTGGTATTGGAGAAACTAACCTTGTTCTTGGTATACAGTGGTTGCACTCTCTTGGAGAGTACACCCAAAACTACCAAATCATGGAGCTCAAATTCGATGCCAATTTAAGAGAAGTGGTTTTGCACAGATTACAAGATAAGGCACCCAAGGGGGGCATGTCCAAAAGAATGGAAGGAATGATAAAAGAAATTCAGATTGGGGCAGCGAGGCAAACAGAATTTCCTGGGTTGGGACAGCCAACTACCACGAAAGAGAAAGATTTCATTGAAGATACATGGAGTGAAGGAATGGTGGAAAAGAGTTGCCAATGTGAAAAATACAATATGAGGAGTCTAAGGCAGCCTCTAAGTATGAAAAAAAATTCCAAAATTCTATATACATCAGCTGGTTTTTTAAACACATTATGATATGTACCCCAATACATTTCAGTATGAGAGATTCATTGGAAAAAACTAATGTTATTGAGAATATAGAAGGTGGGAGGAGTCATTCAGCTACCCTTTTCCTCACCTATGTTGAGAAATTGTGCTTAACTTTGGATATTTACGGAGTTTAAAAGTCCATGTTTTAAAGAAGGCAAGAAGTCTGAAGATGAATTTCCTCAAACATACTCAGAAAATTCCAGGTATTTTTTGCCATTCCAGCCTGTCATACAAATTGGAAACATGTTGCTTGAAGTGGCCTATTCAATGGAGAAGACACACTCAAAAATCTGAAATCAAAAGACCATCTGGGGTAGTTGTAAAGGAGGGAGCAAAGCATCGTCTACAGCTGGGTTTGTATGCTTGGAAGCAAGTGGGAAGAAGCAATAAACGGCCCCCTTCAAGGTCCAGTTTTATAACACAAGGTAAGGTTTTCTCTAAAAGCAAAGGACCAAATTCTACTCCACCTTGTTTTAATAAGCAACATACACGCTTGGGGAAACCAATTTGTGTTCCACAAATCTCCAAGGTACATAAGAAGGGCAGTCATTCAATTTCTTGAAAATCTGATTTCCTTTTATGATCATAATATCTCTTGAAGGTGACATAAGCACTGAAAAAATAAATGATTTCCCTCTAAACAAGAATGACAAGGTGGTAAAGAAATGGGGCAGTTATATGACAAGGGAATGGGCTCTCTCCAAGGCCACGGTGCAAGAAAAATGGTATGATAAAAAGAGATCTAGCATCCCTACACATAAATTTCAATTTGAGTGCATCAAGAGAAGAAATTGAAGATATCTTTCAGCCATCATGTTCTGCATACAAGAAGGCACAAATGGGGCAGCAAAAGGGAGAGGAGGAGAATCAGTGAAAAAAAGATTAAGAAGGATGAGAAGCGCTGCGAACTCAGAGACACACAAAGAATTGCAGCCATATTCCACAAGCCAACCTTGGCCAACAGCCCTCAAGAGGAAAGGAAAGGAGTTGTTTTCACTAATGTATTTGTTCAATGTGCAAATAAGAAGACATAGGCAGACAAAGACTACCTAGCTGGAACATCAATCTCCAGCCACCCATATAAGGACAAATTCCAAGTTTCCACTGCTTCTCGCATCTTAGGAGTATCTTGGGAATATATGGAGTCAAGAAGGGAAAAGAGCAACATGAGGTACTGCGTTTCACATTTTCAGTTTACATAAATCATACAAAAGCTTCATGTACAGCTGTGGCAAACATCACCAAGAAGGGTCCCTTTCTTGGAAAGGGCCTAGAGGAGAAAGTAGCACAAGGCCAACCATGGAGATAACTTGTTGGTTGCTCCTATTGCTTGAGGACAAGCAATTTTGGACAGAGAAGATTGTCATGTCCCTTTTTTGATAAGGACATAATAGAAGACCTTTAGTATTAAAACCCTTCCCGGAGGCTAAAGGACATTCTTAAAGGGAAGTAAGGATTGAAATGTTTTTAAGTGAATATGAATAAAAGTATTTTTTTTAAAGTACTTTATGTTTTCAAATTCACTTAAAAGAGGGACCTTTAAAGGTCTAAAATGACTTAAGTGATTTTATAAAAGAAAAGGGGGAAAATAGAAAAGAACATTAGGACCTATTAAAAATCTTTCAAATTTCCCTCCCTTTGCTAAATTAGGCGCTACTCTTGGGAAGTCTATTGAAAGCAAAGGGAGGGTTAATCATTTGATTCATGTTTTACATTTTGAAGAACGATTTTCGTAAGTCTAAGCACGAAAAGCAAAGACTTACACTTGAAGGACGGAAACCCTTTCAAGAGAGCTGAATCAAAGATGAAAACCCAAGATTCAGATCTAGAGCAACCTCACAAAGAGGTTGTATTGGACTACATTGGCAGCAAAGGGTGTTATCAACACCATCTCTCTATTTGCAAGTGGACGATCAAGTTGGTGGACTGCATGAGCTGGTTTGGAGCTGGTTTTAGAGCCAACAGCTGCTAGAAAGCGCAACGATCTTCTTTTGGAGGGCAGCGAACCCATCTTGGGGTAGAGCGAAGGTCTTGGAGGACACGCCAATTTTTCTATTATTTTAGCTGATTTTTCCAGCCACTTGAATGCCCAAAAATCAAGCTTTTAGCTGATTATTGGCTGTTAAATATTTACATAAATTCTGCTATTTCTTTGGCATCTTGAGCAATTATTTGGAGCTGTTTTCAAATCAATTACAGCAGTATTTTATCAAAATTCAGTTTACTAGGGTTTGTCGAAAATTCTGGAAATTAATATCAAAGTGATTGGATATATCTTTATTTTTCCTAATATCCCTTAATAGGGACATGACACCCAATCGGGCGAATATGAAAAAAAAATTAAAAAAAACATTTTTAACGTCCAAGAGCGTGGGGATACACCCAGGGAACGTCCTTGGGCTGCGGAAATGCCCGGCTACGCCACCCAGACGTATCTGGATGTTTCCGCAACCCAAGGACACTCCTAGGACGTATCCCCCACGCTCCTGTATCAGGGAGCATTATGTAGGATTGCATTTGAGGTGCTTGGAGAAGCCACGGATTCTGTCTTGGGCTCAAACATCATCGCAGTTTTCTGATTTCAGGTCTTGGTTTTGAGCTAGGACATTCTGGTTTTTGGTGACCATGGCTTCTGGCAGTGGCAATTTTCCTACTTTATTTGAGTTGTTCCATGGTGGTGCTTCCCTCATGCACTCCTGGACTACTCTGGAATGCAGTTTATGTGATCGGTTTGTGGTTTTCTTTGTAAAGCTATTGGGCTCCCATTCTTTGGTCTTCTCTCTTGTTATTCGCTTGTTGGATTCATGGTTGCTTGGCTTTTTGGCCTTCTGCCCATATCCTTCTGTTCCCCTAAAGACTTATTTTGTCTTTTTTGATTTGATCTGCTAGTCAAATTCTTTTGTACCACGGGGTAAGGGTCCCTTTTCACTTATTATTCTCTATCAAAAATAATAAACATCCAACTTTACACATGAATCAGATGTTAAAACACGGCAGGCAAAGGTAATCACACAACTCAGGCAGCCCAGGAAAAGCTTCAAAGAAACTTGCTTTATCTGATAGAAAAAGGTAATCATTAATATACTGAGAAGTATATATATTCCTTTAAAACAGTTTGAAATTAACTACGATAAATGCATTTTCATGGTATATTATGACCAGCACAGTCTAAAGGAATTGAAAAGCCAATAACATTACAGAACATACGGTACAAGCATGGAAAAGAAACTACATTGATTATTCGGAATCAATTGTATAACAACATTGTGTGGCAAAATAAAATCCAAACAATAGTCAGCCTTCCAATTATTGCAACTCACCAGAAAACCTGGTTTAGAAAATTCAATAAAATCAAAGGTTCTCCAGGTTAATCCCAAAATTCAGGCATTGCATACAGATGCAAACTGGTAAGGGAAAATATGAATACCTTGAGCTGATCTGCAAAACGCTCACGCTGGACAACAGGATCATTTAGCTCGGTATATGCATTGCACAACTGCAAGAGACAAAAATAACATTTCATATAGCAAAAACAAGAAACCGGGCGTCAAATGCCACAATCATGCATTCCATCACTACACAAGCCAAATAAAATATAAAGGAGTCAACAATAATCAACAGGACTTCAAATGTGTAACATTCCAACAATCCAAGAGCTTCATTCTCTCACTAGAAATGAAATCAATGAATCAATAAACCACAATACATAGTAAGGAGCTGTATGAAATACCTCATGCTTATTCACAAATAGTTCAAACCGCTCAGTCAATCCTGGTGTCGTTCTGTGCCACTTTGCCAGTGGGCTCATGATCTGGGGATGATTTATGATGAAGGATGGGTTCACACACATTTCCTCCAAGAAATGTCCGACAAGCTGCCAAACCATCATTGCAAATTCAAAATGGGTCACACTTTCTAGTGCAGTCATAAAAATAGTTAAAGCTTAGACTTCCATATGTTTGTAGGGTTAACGCTTCATTAGAGTGTAATACCATTATTGCATGCAATTGAAAGCTAATTTATTTCCAAGCATAAAAAATAGTGGTGACAAGTGTGATTGAAATGCCCGATTAAGTGTAGATGGTCTTAAGAACCATGCAACAAGCACAACATTCAGCATTCAACAAGAAGTCTAAGATTCATAAGTAATCTCTAGCATGTTTTTATTTAATAGCAGCTACGGAAAATAAGCATTTTTGTTTTTCCATTTCTATTTAAAATGTCAAGTGCCTATAATGGCACACTTGACGTTGAAATTGAACTTTCTTGTTTTTCTTATTTTAAAGGGTTAGCTGCAAGTTGTTAACCCTCATTGATCAATCCAAAAACTACGGGTTGCATATTTTTATTTGCTTGAGATGCAGCTTGCAGGTGGAGTATCATTTTATTAATGACTCTTTAAAAACACATCAGTTTTAATATTTAATCAGAAATAATCCTACAGTCAAAACGGATTGCAGCATATATTGATAGATATTTCTATTATCAAATTCTAATCAATTATATCTAAACAAATTGCTCAAATTGTTTCCATACATCACTGTAAGGCCATTCATTTATTTGACAATAGTACCAACATTTTTTTCATCCGCAAGCAAGACCAAATGCTTACGAAGGATTTTCTATTGATTTAGACATAATTTGGATCCTTTTTTAGCTAGTTCTTTATGGTATAGTTCAGTACTCTGAAAACAGCATTCATTGTGCATTTCCCTACCATTCTTCGCATATCATTACCATTAACACCCTACAATTACATATACCAAAACTCTAGTCAATATCCTATGTTTTTTAAACCCCCTGTGCCTTCAACTAGCTTTTACAATAAAGGATTCTAGTCCTCCTTTATATTTAGCAAGCCTTAAATAAGAATGAATTGCTTTCCAGAGTCTTCTACTTGTCTAAAATCGTTGTCATCCACCTATTTGAATTAGCTCCCTTCCATGTTCTATCACTTAACTGCAGAAAGATCCTTGATTGCATATGCAATAACAAAGCTTCCCCGACTCTGTGAACACCATAATACCATTTTTTTTTCACAAATAAATTAGCACCAAAAAACACACGTGTGCATTAACACATAAAACTAGAATAGCCTTCCACTAGAGTCTGATGTCCAAGCGATTTATAAAATAATACCATCAGTGTTTGACAAAGAACATATGCCTGGTTTTGGTTTACATAGTTCCTTCGTTTGTTGGATTACCCACATATTTATATGGCATGAAAAATGTTCACCCACAGCTTAGTATTCTGCATAATACCAGCATTCCAATTTCCCAAAGACCTGGGAAATTCCCCATATCATATGATGTCCCATCATGATTCAACCTCCGCTAGCAACCACTGTAGTGTAGATATTAAGATTTTGTTGTAAGTGTAAGTGCCTAAAGCCATTACACTTGCAGCTTCCCTTCATTGCAGTAAACCACCAATTTCTTGAGCCTAAGATTGCACAATCTACAGGCTAGAAACAACAAAGTATTCTAACTAAGTAGTGATCCCAAAACAGGTAAAAACCTTTACCATGTCAGAAAAGACAACATATTTTATTACAAACATTACACATAACCATGTGAGAGGAAGACCAATAACTAAATAACACAAAGTTGATGGAAAGGTTGATTTCTCAGAGCAAGGCTATTTGAAGTTAACTGTTGGAAAACATGAAGCTCAATTTGTCATGATCCAAAAAGAGTCGGATTTCATGATCATGGAGGGGCAGTGTTAGGTAAGAAGATCATGATTAATTGCCCTCATGAATGAAGCCAGGGACCCAACTAATTCATAAGGAATTATGTCTGCACAAATCCATCACCATTGCTCACACAATTAACTGGCTACTTTCTCAGTTCTACAATTGAATTCTTGTGAAGATAAACAAAATTGGAGAAATCCGTATAACAATATATTGAGCATCTCTTTTTTCCCAAGTAAATAGAGAAACTATACAAAATTTGCAAGAGAGCGCTCATAATGTTCATAGCATTTAAGGAATAGTAACTAACCCTCCAGCATTGGTCAATAATGCACCGGATAAAGAACCAGTGCGATAGCAAACAAGGCTCACTCTCCCTTGAGGGGAAAGAGCACTACCTTTTTCATATTACTCAACATAAATTTGACATTTGTTAAATGTTTGCCTGTTATTTCTGCAAATACACGAGCAATTAAATTCACTACTATAAGAAATGCTAGTATAATACAAAAATGTTTTTAACAGTTTTAGCGAGTACAGTACAAGAAGAGAGATGATGGTACCGTTTGTCTAGGTTCAGTATAATAAGCTATTGATTTCAAAAACATGCTTTATCATAGTGAAAACACTTTCCAGCTAAATGTGCAAAAATTGTTTTTTCCATTCCAGCTTTATTGGTCATTCTACATGCTACTCCGAATAAAAACAATATGTTTGATTACAAAGTAATATTTACATAAAGAATTGGCACTTGTTTTACTGAAAATTCCATGCATTTAGATTCGCTGCTTATAATTAATGCTATTACGGTACAAAGTTATTTTTAAACGGTTTTAGCTAGTATAGTACAAAAAGAAAGAAATGATGGAACCAGTTGTCTAGATTCAATGAAATAAGCTATGATTCAAATACATGCATAGTAAGAACACACTTTCCAGCTAATTGTGCATCCAGTCCAGTCTTGTTGGTCATTCTACACGCTACTCCATATAAAAACAGTATGTTTTCATACAAAGGAATCTTTACATGAAAATTTGGCACTTTTTTTAACAAAGATTACATGTAAGGCTAAGCTATCTAAGGTTTGGCTCTAAAGGCAACCATGTCGGACACTTAAACATATGTATGAATTCACCAATGAAAAATCAAGTAGTCATTAAAACTTAGAATATATGATGAATCCAACAAACTAGCTAAGCAAAATATCAATAAGCACAATACTCATAATTGTGTGAAAGCAATCATCTTTATTGATTCCACTTGAAAGAATAAAAGCATTACATAAAAGTCTTTAAATAAACTTCAACTCGAAATTGGAGCCAACATGCAAAATTAAAAAACCCAAAAAAAAACCTGTTAATGGGTCAAGAGTATATACAAAGTTAAAACCCAACCTTGCCTTAATGCCTCCTACACTCCCCTTCTTGCGAGCTTCTTCAAATTAAACTTTGATGGTGAAGCATGTGGGAATCTCGAATCTTCAAGCATTGGGTGCAATATTTGGGACTGCACCGGATCTCTCATCTATGCCTTGTCCACTAGTCTACAAGATGGAACAAACAATGAAGTTGAAGCCCAAGCGATTGTCCTAGGCATACATTTAGCTCATCAATGTGGTATTGAGCACCTGGTGATCGAAGGAAATTCCAAAATCATTATGGATGTTGTTCAAAACTGTCATGCCATGGCATGGCGGCTCAACAACATCCTCAACACGACATGGACCCTCGTAAATTAAATGGTGTCTTGGTCCATTACGCATTGCTTCAAGGAGGCTAACAAGCAAGTTGATTTTTTAACCAACTAGGAAGTGGATCAATGAGAAGATGTGGTGGTGGATAATGTTTACAAAAGGCGGTCGGACCTCGAGCTAATGGATATATGATTCCATAATGTTTCAATTCAAGTCCAAACCATTCTTACCTCATAGGTAAATCATTTCATCGCATTCAGGTGATTTGGCATGGGTCACTTAGATCCTCATTCATAATTAGGATTTCGTTATATCAGGTGTTAGGCATCTTGACATGGACAACACGCATCCATTGGGTTTTAAAACTTGTGACAACTGGTGACTTCAGTTCAGCCACTCTCGCTTGCCTAGTGTATGTGTTGTTATCGCGATAATGAATTATGCAGACATCAACATTGCTATCAATGCCCCTGTACTCTCTCTCCGAGCAAAGGACAAAATGGCATTTCAAAATAGCATTTCCTATCGTAGGCTACAATTGATCTTTTGGAAGTCGAATGTGGAAGTGATGGAGGCCATCAGAGCCATAATTGGGGAAGATTACCTGCATGCAGTATGGAGGAACAAAACAAATGCAGTTGTGGCCTCCATTTTCACCAACAATCTACTTCATGTGATCAAGAATTCTGAGGCAATAAAGACTGTGGTGGAGACTCTGATCTGGAAGGAGATGCAGGGCAGTTTGGTTGGTTAGTTGAGTCGTTTCTCGAAGATAATTGACTTAGTCCTTCCTTTCTCTGCTTCACAATGCATGGGTCTTGTCCCCCTGATTGTATTTCGGGATTTAGAACCATGTTTTGTTAAATTACATGAATCTTTGAATTTACTAGTGGTGTTACATCCCGATTCTTTGCCAGAAAAATCTTGCTAGATTATCCGTAGATAACCGCAATTAACAAATTTAAATTTGGTTATATTTCTGACAAAGCTTGAGATTTATGTTATTTCGAGATAATAGAATGTTGCTTAGTTAAGATAACAATACATGATTGCTTATTATGAACCGGTTTATGTATGTGCTTATATTTTAAACACATTAATGTATTGATTTAGTTATATATATTATTGTTTATGATTATCATGTGTGAAGATCTAATGACTTGCGTGTTGTGAAGTGGACGCAAGAGAATTCTTCCCTCGAGTGTACCGAAGGGAGAGCATCATCAAAAAAGGTATTGTAGATGGAAACATCGCAGGTCGACATAGAGTTGGCGGAACTTTGCACACACACACAGTAGTTAGTCATGGTAGAAATGCATTTTATTGATTATCGTGTGTTTAATTTGTGCTTAGAATATCATTTTCTATGGTTTTCTAGTATAGCTAAATAACGTCATTAATTCCCGTAAAGGCAAAAATTTAAAATACGGAGTATTTATGATTTTGAAAATTGCCATTAAATTATTAAGAGATATTTAAATGTTAAATTGGGGCATAATGGAGTAAGCATTATTTGGGTTTGAGTTACCAAATATGTTTGTTTAAAATTCCATATTATTTTGAAAGCTAAATAAATAATTGTTTTTCATGAAATAAAACAAATAAATAAAGTTTGCCATGGAATTAAAAATAAATAAAACCAAAATAAATCATGCTTTAAATATATATATAAAATGAAAATTTCTTTGGAGAAGAAAATTAATGAGGAAAGATAAAAAAAAAGAGTTTAAAATATTAAAACAAAAAGAATTCAAGTCTGGGAAAAAGGCCATGCCACTTTATAAAAGAGAGAATTTTCTAAGAGATGAGGGGAGTCTTTGGGCGTGGGAAAAAAAACACAAAAAAAAAAATGAAATCTTTAAAATCAATTAAATCTCTGTTTCAAAGCTACACTTCTATTTTATCAAGAGGATACGAATTTTGAAGGGGCTGAAAAATGAAGCGTGTGGAGCGAGGGAGTGGAGAAGGAAAGGAGCAAGCTTGGAAGAAAAGATGTTTCTTTTCCGAGTAAGTTTAGCATTAAATTCTATATACAATCCGGGGTATTGTATGAATTCTATATATTTGTATGTATTGTATTTAAAAGTATATCTAGTTAATAAAAAAACACATTTGTTTGCATATTTATGTAGCCTATATGTTTATTTGATATATAAAGATATATAATCGTGTGTTATGTTTAGTCCTAAGCCGTCACATATACATCAACATACGAAATTTTGTTATATGTTTGTATACGAATTATACATAATATAAGAAAGACGATTTCATGATATATATATAAATATTTTTACATATATGGCCTGTGTATATATTAACAATTCTCCCTGTTATGTTTGGAAGATTTAAAAGAAAGAGAATATATTAAAAGGCATAGATTTCTTTTGCTCAGATCTGGTCTTCAATATAAGGGCGTACAACAAAGTGCAGTTTTAGGCTTTAAGCTTCCAGCTGCAAATAAATATTATATCTGTTTAACACCTTGTGTATATAATGTGTCAAAAGTTGTTTTTGGAATAAGGTGACTTGTTCTATGCAGTAAAATCAAACTCAGACATCACCCTATTATGATAAGGTATTGGTAATCTGCTATATTTTTACATTTATATTAAGATATATGGAAAAATTGAAGGCACCCTACGATTAGTAAAAACCTTAGATAATGAATATATTTTTGCAAGGCGTATTAATTCTAGTTTTATATGTTAATCTTCCAACAAAATAGGCATGGCGCCATACCCTGATCTAGTCTTTTACTTATGACAGTGATCTGTTGTTATATACTTCTAGCCAGTTGGCGATTTGGGTACGACAATTAATAGTATAAGGCAATTTGGAAATTAAACCACATACATCTAGTTTAAGCATTATAATGGAATATTGTAATTCAAATTTAAAGGGTCAATTTAGTCTATTTGGGTGATAGTTATTTGATGGATATTGAACCAAACTACTGGTAGGGCGTCGACATATATAATTATCCCAATCAACTGTTAGTTTCTAACTTGTGGTGGCAGAGGACCAAAACAACAACTATCTACATAATAATAATCTCTTTTAGATTGGAGAAAGTGGCATCTATAATTGAAAATTTGCAACTCGACTGAAGTAGAAGCGAACACATTTCCCCGTGACAGAGATGGCACAGCTCTCTACGTAATTATGTCAAATGAAAGCCTCTGCAATTTCTTCGAGTTTGGTATAATCCACCATCTACTAAATAATGGTTTGTCGACGAGGATGTTGACCATATCCACCGTGGAGAATTAAATGCCCCAAGCCTCAACTTCAACGTGGTATAGAGCATCAATATATTTATCCATATTTTGTTTATATTTACAAATAAACATTGTGTTAAATCAAGTACGATAAATTAATAATTTTAACCTCTAAAAAAAAAAGTAGAAAAGAAATCCATTTGCTTGGCCAAACATTGACTTAAGCACGGCATGGTTGTTGTGGGAAATTGCCAAATTGAATGGTTTCAATCAATGATTTTGGGTCTTAGGAAAACATGTGGCTGGGCTTATATGCAAGCTTATAATTTCAAATTTCACACAATAGAAAATTTAAAGCCGTTGAGAGTAATAGATATAATAATAGAAAAACCATTTCTTGGATTATCAAAGCCATATTATATTGCTTAAAACAAACATGGTAATGTTGGGTGCATGCTTAAGACAATTAAATAATGAAGGTAAGTTGCTGGAAATATAATAGTCTTATAAAATAAAACATTTAATAAGTGTATATTTGTTAGCTAAGATAATTAGATAACAAATTCATATTAACCGTAACACGATAATGTCATGCAAATCTTGATGTATTAAATTTGAAACATACCTCCTATATAGTCAACAATCGAAACGTTATAAAAAGAAGTTTATAATTGTTCATATTTTGTAGCGGGGCTCGGATGGGATTCGTAAACTTGCTTTATATAAGGAGTTAAGTCTATATTTTATTATAAACTTTCTAGTCTTGCAATGAATTTTCACTTTAACCACAGTGACATTGCTTGACAAAGATGAATCTTGTTTGAGAATGATGATACAAATCAAATTCTTAATCATTGTTGTACAGATAACCAGAACAAAGTTTAAATGGAGTTAAAGGGGTAAATCTTAACTACCCTTTTTGTGAATTAAAACTGCGTAACCGAAAAAATGAAAGAATTTAATAGAATGGTTTAGCAAACAATTGCTTATAAACTATCCTAAATAAACCGTGTGACAAACTAAACATCTTGTGTTTTTCGGGAAAAACAATGTTCTGGAAAATGAATGTGTTTTATGTATTCATGAGTTGATTTCTATGCTTAGTAGTTACGATTAAAACACTAAACCATAGTTTAAAAATTGCATAACATTAGATTACCTACATGTGGTGCACAGTAGGATGTGCAAGTGCTCGTGTGTGAAGATTTAACATGCAATTCATTAGATGATTTGAATAAGTCATTAAGTTTCTTAGGAATCAAGAACCATAATATTTGAAACAATCTCCCATAAACAAATGAGTCAATAGGATAACGGGGTTATCTGAATCACTGTTAGTAATGTGAATGATTGTTTGTCATATGTATTCAGTATGAAATACTTGTGTAAATTTACATACTATGAGTGTGTTAAATGCATAATTATACTTAGTGCATGGTGGTGTGTCGTGATGCATGTTTTTATGTTGAGATACCCTGGTATGTTTGTATATAGATTATACCCGAGTGGTATAATACTTTATTGTTTGCTTGCTATTATCTACATGGACCAATTGAGTCTTGAAATTCATAAGTTTGATTTATGTGTTGTTATGTAGTTGGAAACCTATGATAGTATGGGATATCATAAGATACTACAGTATAAAAATATGTTGTACGCGAATGGTACTTACTGTAACTATTATACCTAACTCATATCTACATCTATCTGTATATTGTATACATACTAATTATCGTTGTGGATAGTGTGTTTTTACAGTTGATAGACTTATGTATGTGTGCATGCAAACTCCGAGAATTTAACAAATGTTGTGTTGGAATGTTATTGTGTTTCGAGCAAACGATGACTTGATTTGTTATATATAGTTACTTGTATAACGCTTGTGTTTATGTGTGTTTAAAATTACTTCATATGTTTGATTATGGAAAACTGGTAGTTAAACCTTAGAACACTAGACTGTGGTAATATGGGTTGCCATTGAGTGTAGATAATTAGAAACCAATTATATTGTTTGTATTGTACAATTAAATTCTATGTTTATGCAGGTGGTATAATTTTAATCATTATTTCTAGTATGGGATAGAAGATAATGAAAGTTTCATGCATATGTTTGATGGACTAAATGTATGTTGTTATTACTCCTTTATATAACGTGTTGTATGATGCATTTGCTAGTAAGATGTAAATTGATGAATCTTGTGGTTGATTTGTATTTGACCAATTTGCATTGCTAATGCAAAGTAAGGAGTGAAACGGACTTCACTGGCTTATTGGCATTGCAATGTTAGATGAAAACAGTCTGATCAAGTGATGTGTATGAAACTAATTGATCTAGATCATTATCATTTATTATTTGTAAAGCTTTGGGCCAAAATATGTTTAGTGAGACATTATCATTTCATGAGTGTGGTTCACATGTTCGTATGATATCTTGTAAAAGAACGAATTTCTATGTCACACTGCATGTTTAGTTTAGAATCATACAGCACATGAGTACTTGCTAGTCTTTTTGGATTCCCACATCGTCACTATCTACTCATCCGTGAATGGAGGGCCATTCCCTGATAGGATAGTGCAGGGGATTGTTGGTCGGTGATTAGGTGGAAAAGCGTTCAAATGATGCTCTCCCTCCCCACAATAGTACTACTATTAAGACGACACTTGAGATTGCCATAGAGATGTTAGAGAATCTGAGGAACTCATACTCCGAGAAGCCATGTATCTCTATGTACATTGCATTGTATTGTATTTATCATTGAATTGTAATTGCTTGTTATTGTAAATCAACAGCAGTGGTTGTGGACTTGTTTCGGTTGTAGCTGAGTTAATGTAATTACTTTCTGTATTCACATTATGAAGTGTATTCTCATGATATCAAAGATCTATATTATGTGATGTATAATACTTGTTGCTTTTATCACCTTGTGTATTTCTTATGGTCTTTATAAATTCTTGTAGTGTAATCTATATTTGGTATATGTGTTAAGTAAAAAAAAAAAAAATCTTGTGTATTTCTATGTCTAACCCAATGGAGTTGTTACAAGTGGAGGGCTCTTCCAATGTCATCCCTCTGGATCTCTCAATGAACAAGTGGCTCGATCCTCTTCCATTCCTGGCTCCTTTCATTGGCAAATTTGACTCCGAGCCCTTAGCATCTGTTGCAAAGCTCCTTGTGGACTTCTACTCCAACAGAGGAGTGGTGGTGGCCATGGAGGAGGAATCGGCCAAGATACCTAGAGGTGGTCAGTCGAAGAACCACAAGGTCATGGCTTCACGTCTCATGCAAAATTGTTTGCAATCAATGGCAAATGCAGTTGGTTTGGGAGGCGTTTTAGGTCCTGGCAAACATAGTAGGGGAGTTGAAGGGAGTCTAGACCCTATTTGCAAGTCTACACGTTCAAAAGCTTTTCCATCCCTATAGATGACTCTCTTAGCTCCTTTTTTATTACACTTGTAGTTTTTATTTCTCCTTGTTCCCGAGGTTTGTCCCTAGTTGTTTTGTAGCTCTCCCTTTGGGACTTGCTTGGTTAGTTGTCTTTGTCTTTGTCGAAACCCCTGTTTTGAGTTGTGCTTCTTTCTTTATACGCGTGAGTGCCCTTAAACTCAATATCTATTAAAAAAAAAAATCCAAAAAAAAAACCTACCTAGAGTTAACGGCCCCTACTATAAATAACTTGTTTTTTATAATAATTTTTTCGTGCAAATTTGGATGGGCCTAAAATTTTAGACATATCCTCAAAATACTAAAGTCACAATGATGGGCAAATTTCAACTCAAGTTCATGTCCGATTACAAAGTTATCTGATTTTCACTATTTTTAGCATGACTAAAAATACTAGAATGCAATTTCAAATCCCTAGATGATCTTGTATGGCTCTCCAAACATCTTGGAATTGGCCCTAACCAATGGAACAAGTTATGGCTACATGCATCTTTCTTTTATCTTCGTTTTTCTGCGAATGAGAACTCAATCGAGTTAACGAGTCAAAAGTTATGGCCTCCAAAAGATAGGTCTCTGCATCAATATACAGGCAACATATATTTCAACCCGTCATCAATGTTTCATAGAGGACAATGTCCCTAGTGTCCAAGATACATACCCTCCCTTTCTTGTCTCCATAATGTAAGAACAAATCCCAATTTGTTGTAAAACAAGGAATGTGTGCTAAGTGCCTTGACTTCTCATTATTATGAAAAATGAATGAGAAAAAATGTCATAGGGTGTAATGTCCCCTTCTCGTACATACCCAGTCTGAGTTACCATTAACCTGTTCCGGTTCCCATAAGCTAAGTGGATATTGGTTAAGGAATTTTGACGACTTGAGATGAATCTTCTGGATTTTTCTAGATTTTTCTGATTTTTTCTAGGTATTTTCTAGTGGTGATGACTATTTTTAATAATTTACTATCTTTAGTAAACTTACTATTTTTAGTAAGTTCCTACTGAGCTTCATTTGGACTAGTTTGGAGTTTTGGCTCAATTACTATTTTGGTAAGAGTGATTTCTCTTAATGGTCAAAGTTATTATTTGTTTATTCGTCACTCAAGTTAATCAAGTTGCTATTTTCAGCGGCAATGCAGAGTTTCAATTTTTGGCGAGAGTGATTTCTCTTAATGTTCAAAGTTATTATTTGCTTATTCGTCACTCAAGTTAATCAAGTCGCTAATTGAATTAAGAGAGAATAAGCATGAGTTATAAAAGACCTGATTGACGTAGTTGAGCAACGTTGTTTTAAATGAAGGGGCAATGTATTTTATGTTGGACACCCCCTTTGGGAAATATTTGGTGCTATTTTAAAATGTTAAAGTTATATATATATATATATATATTTAAATGTTGGATGTGGAGTTTTGGAGGAAAAAAATATTTTCAAAATAGAAGTTGCCTTAATCCCTCCCTCATCTTCTATTTAATCACTCTTTGAGCTCTCATTTGGATATGGAATTTTGGTAGCTTAAAAAGACTCTGTTGGATTTTTCCCAGAATACAATTACCGTTGGTTGAGGACGAAAACCCTCATCTCACGATGTCAATTTTGGTGGTTTGTGACCCACCCTCGTTGATTGATGTTTGGTTCAAAGTTTTTACAATGTTTATCTTGCTAGTTAAAAATTTTGGCGTTGAATAAATGAAGATTTTTATAGTTTTTTGAATTGTGTGTGGAGCTGAAATTGGTGTGTGGATCTTATAATTTAGCATAATTTCCTTTTGGGTAATTTCTATTTAGCTTCTGGTTGGCTGGGTGTTCCCTCTAAACCACCTGCTGGAATGTAATGGAAGCTGCATGATTTATTGGAGCAAATCACCCACCTTGGGATTAGTGCCACATTCAATGAATTGAAAAAAATTTGATCCGAGCATTCTCTAGTGAAATTATGTTGTAAATGGAGTATTGTTCAGGTCTAGTTTAAGATAGAAATTTTCTGATTTTATATTGAGTTGTATTGGCATATGTTTTTTAATGTAATTCCACCTTATTTTCTTTGTGTTTTATGAATATATTAACATATGTGCAAACATAAAACCCTTCTGCATTCTCCCGTCTTATTCTAAAAACAAAACACAAAAAAAGAAAAAAATCAAGAGCAACTATTACAGTGGTATCAAAGCACAAAACATTCCTGCAAACCAGTGGGTAATGCATTTCTATGAACATCAATAATAGAGAGAGAAGATACCTTAAAGGTTAAAAAAATGTGAAGAGAATTTGTCGGAGCATTGGCCTTCAAAGAGGGAAGGACAGCACTAGAACACACTCAATAGGATTAGTAAGCTCAAAAAATATGGGTAATAGAGGTCATGAAGAAACAGAACGGTTGATGCTTTTTTTGGATATGGTTAGGGGACAAGAATGGCAGCCCAACATGCTCAAGGAACCAATTAGCAGCTTGCGTAGTTGGTTGCGGGATTAAACCAATTGGGAGTCAACAATGGAGGCAATAATGGGCAAGGAAATGATATGGGTCAACGTGAAACAGCGAATCAGCACAATAGGGCAGCAGCCATGGCTAGACCTCTCAAGCCCGTTTTTCCACCAAAAGTGAAAGCACAACCCAACCAAGAGCTCACTTTGGTTGAGATGCAGGATAAGTTTAGACAGGATTGGATGGATGCAGGGCCTGGATTTCAGCATGATATATCTCTATGTGATTATATAGATCTCAAGATGAAGCATATGCCCAACAGGGACAAAAGAGAGCACCATAATGACTTGCGAAGGAAAGTTAGAAAACTTAGTCTCCCTTACTTTGATGGGTCTGATAAAACTTCAACGAAAGCTTGGGTTCAAAAGGTGGAGACATACTTTAATCTTAATCCTATGCTTGAAGAAGAATCCATTAAATATGCTTCCATTCACTTAGACGAAGTTGCACATGAGTGGTGGCATCATAGGAGGGTTACAATGGGTCATGCTCAGATTACTTCCTATGTAGAGTTTACCGAGAGATTCATAGAGAGGTTTAATAAAAAAGACCCCAAACTTCAGTTTAAGGAGTTGGCACAACTGAAACAATGGGGTTCCGTGGATGCTTATGTTGTTGACTTTCAGAGGTGGTCAGTTTTGGTGACAAAGATATCCGAGAGGAGGCTCATTGTGCTCTTTATAGATGGGTTAATCGATCCTCTAAGGGGCTGGATTAAAGCTTTCAACCCACCTCTACAAGAGGCAATCAAGAAGGCTAGAGACATAGAGTCTTCCACCTCCAAGCACAAATTTCAGTCCAAGGGATTTTCGCATAAGGACCAAGATAAAAAACAATTCCCAAAAGACTCCGAACAGCCAAAGAAATCAGTCACAAGGATTGATAGTGAGACACTTAATGTCTTGAGGAAGAATTTGTGTTTCACATGCAAAGAACCTTGGGCTCTAGGGCATAAGTGTGTTACAAAGGGGAAGGTCCATCAAATAGAGTACTATTCATTAGAGGAAAGTACATCAAAAAAATCAGACCAACAGTCTGATTCAGAGGCAAATGAAGAGGAAGAGACTCCTGAAGAGGTTGGAAAGGAAGAAGAGAAAGATGAGAAGCTTGCTCAATTACATAGTTTTCAAAAAGATGATTCTCTACACATAAGAGGAGCAATTAATGGGCAGCAGTTAGTGGCATTGATTGACACAGGAGCCACACATAATTTCATTGATGAGGGGTTGGTTGCATGTAGAGGACTTCAAACTCGAGGTAGATGGATTTTGGGTGATGGTTGTTGATGGATTCACAATCAATTGTACTAAAATGGTTCCACAGTTGAATTTGCAATTACGAAATTATGGAGTCAAGGATGACTTTTATGTAGTGAGTATTGGTGATCCAGAAGTAGTGATGGGAATACAGTGGCTTCGATCACTTGGTGAGATCACACTTAATTTTCAAATTATGGAGCTGAAATTTAGATCAACAGGTAGGAATGTGGTCTTCAGAGGTATGTCCGTTGGAGGGCTTTGAGTGGTTTCTTTCAAACATATGGAGAAGCTATTTAGACATAATCAGATTGAGTGGGCAGCGTCGTGTGTGGTTATGCCTACGGTTACAGAGGAGGTGAAGAGATCCTATCCACCAAATATTCAAGCTTTGCTTTCCAAACAAAGCAAAGTATTCAATAGCATTCCCCCAGGGAGGCCTCCTGATAGAGGCATTGAGCACATAATTGAACTAGAGGAGGGAGCCAAACCCGTGATCACCACTCCCTATAGGCATCCTAAGCGACATAAGGATGAGATAGAGAAAGCTATTAGAGAGCTTTTGGAGATGGGACACATTAGACCAAGTAAGAGCCCATTTGTTTCTTCATTAGTGTTAGTGAAGGGACCATGCATATGTGTGTTGACTACCAGACGTTGAATAAGAAGACAATAAAAAACCGGTACCCCATTCCACGCATAGATGAGCTCCTTGATGAGCTGCATGGAGCAGTCTATTTCTCCAAAATAGACTTGAGATCAAGTTGTCATCAAATGAGGGTCAGAGAGGACGTAAAAAAAATTGCATTCAAATGTCACTTTGGCCACTTTGAGTTCCTTGCCATGCCATTGACAACTGCACCAACTACTTTCCAATCTTGCATGAATAGAGTGTTCAGTAAACAATGGCATATGTGTTGATTTTATTTGATGACATCCTTATTTTCAATAGATCATGAAGAGAGCACTTAAAGCATTTGGATGAGGTGTTGGGAATTCTTGAGAGTGAGTCTCTTTTTGCTAAGGAGTCCAAGTGTGAGTTTGAGATGACTAAATTATCATACTTTGGACACATAATCAGCGCTAATGGAGTTCGTGTTGATCTAGAAAAAATTAAAGCAATAATAGATTGACCTCCACCCACTAATCTTACTCCGTTCAAAGATTTTTTTGGTTTGTGTGGGTTCTACAGGAGGTTCGTCAAAGGTTTTTCACAGGGTGCTGCCCCACTTATTGATTTGACTAAAAAAGAGAATTGGTCTGAATTAGCGCAAAGATCCTTTAATCAGTGCAACAAATTGATGAGTTCATACCCTGTATTGGCTACTCCCGATTTTTCTAAACCATTTGAACTTGAATGTGATGCTTCAGGGGATGGAGTTGAGGCTGTCCTCATACAAAACAAACACCCGATTGCATATGAGAACAGGTAGTTGAGAGGAAGTGAAAAATATTACTCCATCTATGACATAGAGATGTTAGCCATAATGCATGTTTTGGCTAAATACAAGTAATACCTTGTTGGAGGGAGGTTCATTGTTAAAACTGACCATAATAACCTGAAATATTTCTTAAATCAGAAAGATCTTAGTGAAAGGCAGCAAAAATAGGTTAGTAAACTCCAAGCCTATGATTTTGACATTGGGTATGTCAAAGAGAAAAAAAACATAGTGGCTGATGGGTTGTCTAGGAGACCTCATTTGTGTTCATTTTCTAAGATAACAACACATTGAAAAGAAAGAATACGCGCTGATTATGCTAAGGATGCCTTTGCCAATAGCATCCTAGATGGTACTTTGCATGATGACAAGTACAAGGTAAGGGATGGTTTGATTTTCTACAAGGATAATGTTGGTTCTTGAATCCAAGATGAAAGAGAAGATTTTTAAGACTTTCCATGACACTCCAATCACTGGTCATCCTGATTTTTACAAAACATACAAGAAGATCCGTGAGAGGTTTTCATGGAAGGGGATGAAGAAGAAAATTACTAAATATGTTCGTGAATGCCGAATGTGCCCACAGAATAAAAATGAACATACTTACCCTGTTGGTCTACTGCAGCGTTTACCTATTTCTACTCAAAAGTGAAAAAGCATTGCAATGGCTTTCATCACAGGACTTCTCGAGGTGCAAAGGAAGGATTGTATCTATGTTGTAGTGGACCGTTTGACCAAATTTGTTCATTTTTTTGCTATTTCAACAGAGTATACAACGTTATAGGTGGCAAATTTGTTCTTTAGGAAGATGTTTAGGCTTCACAGGTTACCTAAGAACATCATCAATGACAAAGACAGCAAGTTCATGAGCTTGTTTTGACAGTTGTTCAAACTGTGTGATACCGAGTTGACTCCCAACACTAGTTACCACCCTCAAACTAATAGACAAATTGAGATAGTTAACAAATGGGTGGAAGGATACCTACGTAATTATGTTACAGGGCAGCAAAAAACGTGGGTTAAATGGTTGCACTTGGGGGAGTTTTGCTACAACTCCACATTTCACATGTCTATTAAGATGTCTCCTTTCATGGCCTTGTATGGCTATGAATCTCCCAGCTTTATTGATTGAAGATTGTAGAGTGCCTAGAGCCAAAGATTTCTTATAGGAAAGTTAGAGGATATCATGAGATCATTGAGGGATAACATACAGCATGCACAAAATCAACAAAAATTGTACGCTGATCAACACGCATTGAGCGGAAATTTGAGATAGGAGACATGGTTTATGTGAGATTGCAGCCCTACAGACAGTGCACTCTCAAGAAGAGAGTGTCGATGAAAGCTGAAGCCTCGCTTTTATGGTCCGTTTAGAGTCATTAGGAGAGTTGGGGAGGTGGCTTATGAGCTTGAGCTACCTGAGGGTAGTAAGGTGCATAATGTTTTCCACGTGTCACGCTTCAAGAAGGCGCTCTGACATAATGTAACTCTTTCAGCACAGTTGCCTCCATTGGATGAGGAGGGCAAATTGATACTTATTCCAAAGGTAGTGATTGATTTCAGAGAGCACACCGTCAAGAGGAAGGTTATCATAGAGTATTTGATGAAATGGAGGGATTTGCCAGTAGAAGATACCAGATGGGAGAGCGAACAGATTTTACAACATCCTGAGTTGTGATTGCTTGAAAACAAGCAATCTTGGGGAGACAAGATTGTAATGTCCCCTTCTCGTACATAGCCAGTCTGAGTTACCATTAGCCTATTCAAGTCCTTGTAGGCTAAATGGATATTGGTTAGGGAACTTTGGGGATCTGAGATGAGTTTTTTGGGTTTTTCTGGGTTTTTTCTAAGTATTTTCCAGTGGTGACAATTATTTTTAGTAAGTTACTAATTTTAGTAATTTACTATCTTCAGTAAACTTGCCATTTTTAGTAAGTTCTTATTGAGCTTCATTTGGGTCAGTTTGGAGTTTTGGCTCACTGTTTTGGTAATTGTTATATTTAGTAACTAGTCTCGACTCCTTTTCAACAGCAATGCAAAGTTTCCATTTTTGACAAGAGTGAGTTCTTTCAATGGTCAAAATTATTATTTGTTTATTCGTCACTCAAGTTAATCAAGTTGCTAATTGAATTGAGAATAAGCATGGGTTATAAAAGACCCCCTTGGCCTAGTTGAACAACATTGTTTTAAAAGAGGGCACAATGTATTTTATGTTGGATGCCCCCTTTGAAAAATATTTGGTGATATTTTAAAATGTTAAAGTTAAATGTTTAAAAAAATAAAACAAAAAGCAAGGTTGGATATGGAGTTTTGGAAGAAAAAACACTTTCAAAATAGAAGTTGCTTTAACCCCTCCATCTTCTATTTAATCACTATTTGAGCTCTCATTTGGATATGGAACTTTGACAGTGTAAGAAGTCTGTTGGATTTTTTCCAAAATACAATTACCGCTGGTTGAGAACGAAAACCCTCATCTCACATTGTTGGTTTCGGTGGATTGTGACCCACCACCCTAGCTGGTTGGTGTTTGGTTGGAAGTTTTTACAGTGTTTATCTTGTTGGTTGAACATTTTGACGTTGAATAAATGAAGATTTTTACAATTTTCTGAGTTGTGTGTGGAGCTGAAATTGGTGTGTGGATCTTATAATTTAGTAAAAATTCCTTTTGGATAATTTATATTTAGCTTCTGTTTTGCTGGGAGTTTCTCGTAAACCACCTGCTGGAATGTAATGGAGGCCACATGATTTATTGGAGCAAATCGCCCACCATAGGATTAGCGCCACATTCAGGAAATTGGGACAGCGAACATACAATTTTGATTGGAGCATTCTCTAGTGAAATTCTGCTGTAAAAGGAGTATTGTTCAAAGCTGAGTTTAAGATAGAAATTTTCTAATTTTATATTGAGTTGTATTGGCATATGTTTTTTAATGTAATTCCACATTATTTTCCTTGCATTTTATGAATATATCAACATATGTTCAAACATAAAACCCTTCTGCATTCTCCCATCTTATTCTGAAAACAAAACACAACTTATAGAAAATTATAAAAAAGGGGGCAACCATTACATAAGGCAATTACTACTCTACGATAGAAATTTTCTAATTTTATATTGAGTTGTATTGGCATATGTTTTTTAATGTAATTCCACCTTATTTTCCTTGCATTTTATGAATATATCAACGTATGTGCAAACATAAAACCCTTCTGCATTCTCCCGTCTTATTCTGAAAACAAAACACAAATAAAAATAAATAAATAAAAACAGTGCAACCATTACATAAGGAAATGACTACTCATGGAGGGCATCTTGAAATGACCTAAACACGCAAGTAAAATCCCAAGAAAATTTATAATCTAACAAAGAGAGTGTCTTGGAGATCAGCCCCATTTAACAACATAAATAAAAATATTATTTTATGACCTTTAGCTTTCTCAGATTAGTCATATTTTCTCTTTCTATTGTACAATGATGAAATTTCAGTCTTATTTTTCTGCAGAAATAAGGTGGGGTTTTTTAATCTAGTTTTAACTGTAATGATATAGATTTTAATATCCCTCCTAATAGGGTCAGCACCAATAGGAAAACCGACAAAAGAACTTCTTGGTCCCCTCCTCAACATTCCAACATTAAACTCAACTTTTGATGGGGCAGCCAAAGGAAATCCTGGCTGGGCTGCCTTGGGCAAAACTTTCAGAGACAGCATAGGTAAGTCTCTTTTAGTCTTTTCTGAGGTGCTGGGAAAAAACACTAACAACATTGTAAAATCTAAGGCTTTAAGGCAGGCTCTTCTTCTTGCAAAAGAGAGAAATTGGATGAGCTTTGCTATTGAGGTGAATTCGTGTCTCAATCTTAAGGCCATTAAGAAAGAGATGAGCAATTATTGGCAATTGAATGTCATCATTGTGGATAGTGCTTCTCTTCTTTCACGGTTTTCTTCCTGGTCTATCCTCCATGCTTGAGGACAAAGAAATAAAGCTGCTGATTTGCTAGCCAACTTTAGAGTTTATGCAAAATTTTCTAAGCACTAATGCTTTGCAAATTCAATCACATTATATGATGATTGAAAATATTTTTCCAATTTTGGAGAAAGATCTCCAAAACTCCTTGTACTTATCATTTTGATGAGTCATAATTTGTATTCAAGGCAACTGATGTGTGGCACACTTGAGGGGGCAGGAAGTTTTAGACGACAATTGTTAGACCTGGGAGGCTATAAAGCCACCACCATTCCCACTATTGTGGCCATTTTTGCATGTTCATGGAGTGACAATGGATGTGCCTCTCAGGTACACTTTCCTCTTCCTTTGCAATATGGGTTTTGGCTTCCAAGATCTTACAATTTTTTGGAATAATATTAAGAGGATTGCAGTGCTCTTGGTTGTCATTCTTTTGCATTTTTGTATGAAAATAGTGTTATCACTCTGGAGTGCACCCTGCTTGAAGATGTGTAAAACACACCCTCACTCCAACTGATACAATTGAAACTTTTCAGAGTGTGAGTGACTATACTGAGAAAAACCTCCAAAGAGGGCTGGTTCCTTTAAAATCTATCAATTATATCTGAATTATTGTGATTTTTTGGGTTGAAAAGAGGAAGGTAAACTTAAAAGAAATTATAATTAGAAGGGGGTGATACACCTAAATTGTTCAAATCCTCTGAAGTTACTGAAATCAATGCACACATATAATCAAATGAAATTTATATTTTTGTCCTTAAACAAAAATGTTTCAGATGAAGGGTTGAAAACCTCTTCAAATGACCTACAAAAAAGTGAGATAGAGAAAGATAGGTGAGGGACCTGCAAAAGGAGAAAAATCTCACTTATACGCTGATGCACAATCAAATACACACTATTCTTCTCTCAAAACTCAGATTCAAAACAGAAATTCCTTTATTGATTACTGGTCCAGCTTACAATTTCTTTCTTCCAACTTCAGGGATCCCCGAAAAATGGCTTGATTAAGCTAATAAATAAACTTTCCAAAACCTAAAATATCCCTAAGTGGAGTTCAAAAAAGGGAAAGGGTTAGTCTTGGTTAATTAACTCAAGACCTTACACCTTTTACAATGTCTAGAATATTCAATCAAATCTTTTCCCTTTACAAAATCTGCATGCCTCTCCAAACTTTGGCGTAGAAGTATGGCGGTGGAGCCAAGTTTGAAAGGTTAATATTTAAAATAAACAATACACTCCAAAAATCTCCAAACATGCGTGAATCTAAGGTTGGCGTAGAAATATGGATGGTGGCCCATTGAAAGTCAAACTTCTCCTTTGCATGGAATACTACGCCAAATCTCTAAATAAGGAACTCCATTTGATTTGTTTGAAAGTTGAATTGAAACAAGAGATTATTCCCCTTTGCATGAAAAACAATGAAGATGTGTTACAAGCTTGTCTAGTCAGCTCCAACTCAAGACCAGTCAACCTCCAATGGTCTCCACTTGTATGAAAAGCTATGCCACATCTTGGACGGAGAATTCTACTTGAACTCCCTGAAACGTTGAAAGCTTTGGATTGCATGAAAACCAAAGAGAAGCATGATTTCGTCAAACAATCAATTGAAGCTTTGACCATTCCACTATAAATAGCCCTTGCTTGCATGGACAAGGATCTTGATGAGTGAGATGCATTCAGATTGAATTCCTTGTTATTTCTCGACCTTCTGCTCTCAGATTCTTCGCTTTTGTGCATGCATTTCTTCGGCACTTATCTGTTTGTAGCTTTTGTCTCTATTTGTTGCTTGCTCTCTTCGGACAAATTGTCCGAGACTTCCCTGTGTCTATTTTCCCTTCGCTTGTCTTTCTTTTCAAGCTTTATCCTTTATGTGCCTTTCCTGTTTGTTTCTTTACTATTGTTGAGTCAGGCATTTGTTCTTCGACTTTTCTCAATCATTTTCCCAAGGACAAAATGTCCACGAGAATTGTCTCAGACTTTGTCTTTTCCTTCTTTCAGACTTTATTGCCTCTTGATTTTTCCCTTGGTTATTTTCCCGCAGGAATTGTTCATTTCCTTCGGACTTTTCTCGAGCCTGTCTTTCTTGCCAATTGTTTGCCTCGGACAAAAGTCCGAAAGAAATGTTTCTTTCGGGCTTTTTGCTAAGGACTTTCCCAAAAGAAAGAGCCCTTCGGGCCTTCAAAAGTGACCCTTCGGAAGTTTTGGAAAGTGAGTTTCTCAAAGGGCACATACCCTTTGGGATTCTTGCAAAAGTCCTTTGAAATCTTGAAGTGAACCTTCCCAAAAGGCACATACCCTTCGAGATTCTTGCAAAAGTCCTTTGAAATCTTGAAGTGAACCTTCCCGAAAGGTAGATACCCTTCGAGATTTTTGTAATGAACCTTCCCAAAGGGCACATACCCTTCGGGATTTTAAACTGCAATTTTTCCCTTCGCCAAATTGTGCTTTGAAAAAAGCAAATGAACCGCTAATTCTTTCGGACTTCTTGCAAAGTCCTTTTTCAGATTTGTTTTCCCTCTGACAAAAAGTCCGAGGAAATTGTTCCCACACTTAGCCCGAAAAAACTCTGAGAAAGAAAACACTTGGTGAAAAGTCCGAAAAGAAAAATAAACTTGTATACCTGCTTTATCAAGCTCTTCACTCGGCTTGCTTCCTTTCCATGAAAAGTAATCCACATCAAATGTCCTATTGAAAAAAGACCTTTCTTATTTCAACATATCATCTTTGTGAACACACTTGATTGTGTAACATTACTATAGGTCTTCATCATGACCGTATTTGATACTTTGACTGCCTACATATCCCTTTGTTCATGCTTTTAGACTATAATTCAACAGTTTGACCAGCTATATAAAGAAATTGACCGTTTTGGGGAAAGTTTCGAATAGTAGGGGTAGTAATTTGGCTTTGACAAGCCAAATTACTAACAATTAGTTTAGGGTTTTAAGTTTTGGGTTGTTCCTCAAAGAAAAAGGACATGGGCTTGCATGGATAACAGTTTGCATGCTTTCCTCTTCTTGAAAGGGGCTTGTTTGCTTTCCAAAAACACAATGCATTTCTCTATTTGCTCTGTCATTTTACTCTCCACAGTGATTTTGTGTGAACTTTTCATGGTTGCACTTATATTGGCAATTGTATAGCATTGTTGTGGTCTAAGCTGCATTCTTGGCTTAGCAAGGACAGCCAATCTTGTCATTCTTCTGTCTATATTTGGAGAGTCTATTTGGTTTTTTGGACCCTTTGTTTTCCAATCCTCATGGTTTTTACTCTAGGATCACTCCTTGCCTCCCACAGGCTCCATGGGTTTGGAAAAGTGTACAATCTAAGGATAGACTAGGTTTTATCTTAGATGCGGGCTTCTCTATTTTTTAGCATGGAGCTAAAGAATGATTTGCAAGGTGGTGCAAGGCCTTCTACCAGGAGAACCACCCACTGAGGTAAAAGGAAAGGAATGCTCTGTGAAAACCATAGTTACCATGTTCGAAAAATTCGATTTGTTTGGAAGGGGAAAAAAGTTCGGAAGTTCGGAAAAAGTTCGGTTCGGTAAGTTCGGAAGTTCGGAATTATATATATATATATATGCAAAATATTTCAATCTACTAAGGAATGAACATTAATTTAACACTTGCAAAAATGAGAAATGCATAAGAATTTCAAACTTGAATTACATTAAAAGATAGCAAAATATTCATAGTTTAGAGCCTAAGCTCAAAATTGATATAGAACTTAAATTTCAAACATTTGCAACATCAAACCCAGCTTCAAAATCAATGTTCAATCATCAATGTTCATTGTTCAACATCATACAAATACTTAAAGTTTAACATAAAAGTTTTCAACATTAACTAAAAATAAGAATGAAATCTAAACATCTGCAACATCAAAACCTGCATTTACACCAAAATCACTACTAGCAGTGGCATCATCATCTAATCCTACACTAGTAGGCTCATCAACAACATCAATATTTTCATCTTCAAAGCATGGTTCGCCAAGGCGAGAGTTGTCATCTTCATTTGCAAGAGAGTGAGTAAGCAATCGTAGATTGCTATGAACAAATACAAGATCAGAGAGTTTTTGAACCCCTAGTCAATTCCTCTTGTTGGTGTGGATTAAGTCATGTGTACTCCAGTTTCTTTCACATGCAGAAGCACTGGAACACTGGTTGAAGATTCGCACAGCAAGCCTCTGCAATTGTGGAGTAGAAGCCCCATAAGTCTGCCACCATTTAGATGGTTCCCACTTCGCCCTGCTTGCTTTTGCTTCTTTGATGTCAAACATTTTCAGTTGGTTCTTGAAAATAGTAAGTTGCTGCCTTGCTGCTTCTTTCTCTTCTTCATCAATAAGCAACCTATCTATTGTTGTAAATGCACCTCTCATTATCTCTTCATCTGCATCATGATTTACCTCTACTAATTTAGGATCTAGATAGCAAGCTATCGCATGTAGAGGACGATGTAGCATGAACCATCGCTTGTCCACAATTTCCCAAATGCTCTTGATTTCTTCAACATTACCTGCAAATAACTTTTGAATTTCTTCCTTTGCTCTGTCCATTCCCTCATACACAAAGCCCATGCAAGGTTAATTGCCATCAACCATTCTCAAAATTTTAACAAGAGGCTCAAACACCATTATGATTTTATTGGCCCCCTCCCAAAATGTGTCCCCTAAGATTATTCTTTCAATATCTTTTGAATGGGCTTCCTTAGAAAGCTTTGACTCTGTCCATTCATCACTAACCATTACTTTTCTCAATGCTGTCCTTTCCTCTCCCTCCCTTTGCAAAGTAATGAAATTGGTGGCAAATCTTGTTTCGACAGGAGATAGAAGCTCACGCTTTGAAAATGAACGATACAAGTTCAATGTCAAGCGGTGATTGAGGATAAACTTAGATATTTGTTTGCCTTCAATCACAATATTACTTACCCACTCCAGTTTTGATAAGTCTTCAAACAAAAGATCCAACACATGTGCAGCACATGGTGTCCAAAAGAGATGAGGAAATCTATCCATGAGTATATCCCCTGCTCTTTTACAATTCGCTGCATTATCTGTAATGATTTGAACAACATTCTCTTCTCCTATCTCTAAAATCGCTGATTCGATGCATTGGGAAATGAAAAGAGAAGTTTTTTGTTCATTACTTGTATCGATTGATTTTATAAACATAGCACCATCAAGAGATATTGCCAAAATATTTAGGAGGGGCCTTCTTGAATCTGACCAGCCATCACTTACTATTGTGCAACCTGTTCTTTTCCAAAAAAAAATTATATCAGCTAGTTCAGTGGATATGGCTGCCACTTCCTCTTCAAGAAGACTAGTTCTTAGTCTTTCATAGCAAGGCAATGTGTAACCCTTCCCAAATTCAATCGCTGCATCTACAAAGGTTTTGAAATGTGGGGAACGAATGACATTGAAAGGAATGGCCTCAGCATAAAACAATCTCGCTGCCAACTTATCTACGTCATGCTTTTGTTGTGGCCTCCACATGGACTTTAATGAAACTTGTGACTTTTCAGCGTCACTTGCACTTCCACTGATAAATGGTGATGGGCCTGATGGAGCACCACTTGAACTATTTAATGAGCCAATTTGTGAGATAGAGTGTTGGATTTTAGCCTTCTTTGCTTCTGAAGCAAATGATCTAGCACGACTCACATCATATTTAGCTTTCACCCGTTTTATGAAATCTGCATACTCCACTTCCTTTGAATTTTCATTTGCTATGGCACAACGTTTCACATCTGCAGAGCCTCCAAGGTAATGGTATCGAACTCTAGTGACACTCCGTGTGATATTCCCATTGCATAAGATGCATCTCATATTTGTTTTTTTATCATCTCTCTGGACGATATATTTCATTTCTAATGGACGGCTAGACATGCTGCCCCCTGTATCCTAAATCTTGATTCTTCACTGCCCAATGCCCACTGCTCAACCTTGCATTCACTGTTCTGAATTTTCTCAATGTACCTTGGTCCCGCACTGCCCAATAAATCCCCCTTGCATACACTGTTATGAACCTTTGATTTCTGCCCTGAAATTTAAAAAAACATATTACCCCGTAAATGTAACATTCTATACAATACAATATAATATAATTTATACTTAATAATATTTTATTATTTTAAAGTTTAAAGTTTAAAAGAATAATATTAATAATAAACTAACAATAATGAATTAAAAATAATAATAATAAACTAATTGAACTTGGTACTTACAGTTTTAATATTTATTATTAAGTTATTAACAAAATTATTAAATAATAAATCTAGTAAATTAAAATAGTTATTAGTTACTAAATAGTAAATACTAAATACTAATATAGTAATAATAAATTATTAAATAATAAAATATTAAAAATTTAAAACAACAAATTAAATGAGATTAAATAATAAAAAGTAAAAACTTAAAAATTAAACTAAAGTTTTGAAATTGAAACTATACCGGGCAAAGTTGCAAACCGGAACCCTCCCTGGGGAAGCCGAATCCGAAATGGAATGGCAAAGGGCGAATGCCGAATGGTGAATCGCGGCGACTGTGAAACTGAAGTGTGAACCCCGATGCGGCGGCGAGCAAACTGCCAAACACCGACTGCGAATGGTGATGCCGCAAACTGCCAAACAGGCAAACACTACCTTCGTGAACGCATTCGTGACTGTCTTCTCAGCGTCTGCTGTTCATGACTGTCTTCTACCCGTTTGTCGTTCGTTGGTGATAACTGATAAGTATACTGTATAACTAATAAGCGTTCTGCGTTTGCCTTTTTGGCTTTTTGCCTTTGGTGTTTGGCTGTTTGCCTTTTTGGCTTTGCGCCGTTGTGGATTAGGGTTCCGTTTCCAACGCATCGCGTTCGCCGTTGGAGTCGTTTTAATTATTAAATATTTATTCAGTCGAATTTGACCGCACAAATTCGATCAACGTGTTTTGTTCGGTTCGAACCGAACATCAGCGATGTTCGGTCGAACATGGTAACTATGGTGAAAACACTCAGGGAGAAGAGTGATGAAATGATCCATAAGTTCTCAATCGAGGATGTGCATCTATCCTTCATTCGACTTGTAGAGGATCTTAAATTACGGCAATTACTGAATCATGGCGCCCTGATTGATAAAACCACTGGACCGTCTGCAGTGCAAGCATTGGACTTCTAGAAGAAGTCTCCATTAGAGAGTATCAATGAGGAAAAAATTCTGAAGTGATGTGCTAATAAGTAGTCTATGTTGAATGGGTGAGGGTGCCTCAGTTCTCTGCTTTCTCCAAAAGCCATAAGAGACCCTGGCCAGTCCACGCCCTAGTAGGACACTTTCAAAGTTGCTCATTTAATTGGTGTCCAAACTGTTTTTTACGAGTCTGGTAATACTCACACTATCCATGAAGAAGTGGATCAACTAGGTTTTAGTTTGGGCTGCAGGCTTGATCACATTAAGTTGTTGCTCAAAGCCATGGCTGTGAAAGATGTCATCGGTATGAAGATAGATGAAATAGTGGCAAGTTGGGCATAGATTCTGCCACTTTTGGGGATTTGCATTTGGCTGAGACTCTTAACTGCTGTAACCCTAGAAGAGATGAGGAAAGGGAGTAGGGACTCACTTTGATGGTCTCCGACTCTAGTAATGGTGTTTAGTTTCTGTTTCTATTACTATATTTATTTATTTTGTTTCTCTCATAAAACCTTCTATAGGAAAGTGGCAATATGTTTAAAACAAACTTACCTGATTCATTCAGGTATTTATTTGTATATTATATTAAATAGCAGGCTGTAGCCCTTTTTTGACCCTCTTAAAAAAAATCAAAGTTATTTCTAAATTATAATTTACATTTATTTTAAAAAATAACTCCTTATTTGTCAATCTGAAAATTTTCTGGCTTGTTCAGGGAATCTGATTTGAGAAATGCTTGATATGGTATGTGAGAAATACAATTTTTGTATAGGTATGAAAAACTGATTTATTCAAGGAATTATTAATTTTGATTTAATTAGTTTTCTTCATCATAAATGGCGAGTGAGACTTTAAATTTGATTGGTTATTATTTGAATTCTGTTTCATATTTTCATCTGTATATTTCTAAGCCCACATCACGTGTCATTCCCTGAAATTTCGGAGTCTCCCCAGTCATCCCCAAAACCACGTCAGCCTATTTCTGCACCCAAGCATTCATGAAACTTTGTGAAGCAGAGCTTGTCACCTGTTTAGATAAAAGAGAAGCATTTGCAGCAATCCTCTTTCTCTGAATGAGGATTTAATATTCTTTATGGAATTATGAAGTAAAAAAATGAAATTCGGTGCCTACCACATAAGCAGAAAGCAGCTTATGACTCATCTTTTGATATTAAGCATGTAAGGAAATAACCAATTGAAAAAGACTTGAAGACATTTGCGAAATGACCAAACAGAAAACAGATATAATACGAAACGACTTATGTTCTACTATTGCTCTCATTTTCCAAAAAGCGAAAGCTAGGAGACAGTCCAAACTATTTAATGGCTTAGGATAGTGGGCAGAAGCTTTGAAATAAGTAATTTGAAGCTGCTTTACATGCTAATTCGTCAACTACCCTCAGAACACTTGACTGGAAACTCAAAAAAAATTTGAATCATCATGACCATATATGTAAAAGTTGGTAGCAAAAAATAAAAAGAACAAAAAGCAACAGGATCTTAATAACAACCATGCAGCCTTCAGAAGATTATAATCAATGAATCAACTAACTTTGTCCAGTAAGCGAGTACTTGTTTGCGGAGGGGGGCATTTCACATCAAACTTCTCACAAGCAGCTATAAGATACTTAATTGCCTCATCCGATGACAGGTCTTTGGGAATATTGAGACCTGCAGCCTTCTCTAACCCCTGGATCATATCTATCCTCCTGAAATAAACAAGAATAAATAAACTGTTCACCCTAGTTTCCAAAACTATCAAATCATCGTGACTAAATAACCCAGATGCTATCAAAATGAATCCAACAAAACAAACCATTGAAAACTAATGCGCACACAAAAATCACCTGAAAGGAGGCGTGAAATCAATTTCTATGGGATCCTTGTCCACTCCATTAGCATGGTATTTGATTTTATAACCACCAGTTAACTCCATAACCATTCCTGATCCATGCAAACAAAATTTCCAAAAACAATTACTCTAGAGACTTGACTGCATATGAAACTAGAAATTGACTAGTGCCTACTCAATAATGTTCACTTCATTTTACATATGAAAAACATAATATAAAATATCAATAATATCCATGGTACCGAGCTTTAGAAGAAAAAAATTGTTGTCCTAACCAGAGAACATTTGCTCTGTTAGTGCCATCAAGTCCTCGTAGTCAGCATAAGCCATATAAAATTCACAGGTAGTAAACTCTGGGTTATGAGTCAAATCTATGCCCTCATTACGAAATTGTTTTCCAATTTCATATACTCGATCAAGTCCACCCACAATTAGTTGTTTCAGGTAAAGCTCTGGAGCAATACGCATGTATAACCTCATATTAAGTTCATTATGATGAGTAACAAATGGCCTTGCAGCAGCTCCACCAGCTATCATATTCATCATTGGCGTCTCAACCTGTTAACAAAAAATTCAAGTTACATAGTATGATAATACACAACAGTTGAAAAAAACAGCATATGCCTTTACCCTGAAAATAGGCAAACTTTCAAGACTTCTAGAAATAAAATAAGCAAGGTGTCTACCTCAAGAAAATTTAGCTTGTCCAGGAACTGCCGCACATAAGATATTATCTTTGATCTTGTTATGAATATATTTCTAACCTCTGAATTAACCATCAAATCTAGATAGCGTTGCCGATATCTTGTTTCCTGTCACTCAAAATTGTAAGATATTCAAGCTACGAGTCATTCATCAAACCATTGCAACTCTAAGGAATAGTGAGACTTCTTTGTAGTTCTCTTTAAGCAGACAATCAAAGCGTAAAATAATATCTATTGATTCTTGGGGATTATTAATAAGATATTCCCAAAAAAAATAGTAGTCATTTACCAGTCAGCTAAACAAGTATATTAATATAAACAGTTAAGAAAGTTTATTTCTTGCCTACTTATGAAACAACCCATCAAAGATATCAGAGAACCAATTTAAAGCAGCGTAGTTATGAAACACAATCTAAAACAGATGTTTTGACCAATGGCAGGCATTTAAACTCATTCACGTATAAAGACAAATAACATACCTGGTCTTTCAGGACATATTTTTCAGGATTCCTAGGCTGACCAGGAGCCCATAAACCAGTAATCTTATTTTCCTCATTTTCCTGCTAGTGGGGTTGAAACATAAGAGACAGAAGAAAAAAAGATTATAGCTTTATCATATACCAAAAAAAAAATTGAATGTTTGAATGCAATGAAACTCTTGGCATAATAATCTTTAACCTTATCCTGAGCACTATCATCCTTAATCTTCTCCTGAGCTCTTTGTCTTGGCATCATGTGTAAACAAGGTGAAAGAACGATGAAGGACGTAGGAAATATACTAAGCTCACCCATTTTACTTTTTCCTATTACACAACAAATCCACAATTCAGTATGCCAAGAATATTCTCTCAATACAATCACATTAAGACATTCCATATGGTATTTTATATCACATTAAGACAATTCATATGGTATTATATCAGGAAAACTAGGAAAAGAAATACTAAATGCTAGTGTAAAATTCTAATGATTGCCTGAATTTTGTGACTTTCCTGCATACCATATGAATGTGACTGGAAGCAAATGAACATATGAAGATTGCTAGAGGCCAAAACAAATGAGCTTTAGAATTAACAAAGCATATACGTAAAACTCCCCAAGAATCAGAGAATATAAGGAATATTCAAACCCATGAACCGTGTTTAAACTTCACCTATTTGAATTTGCTTTAGCATCACTGTGAATTGGGTAAATAGGAAAGGAAAAAAATCCATATTCACCACAACAGATATCCATAAACATTATCCACACATAAACACATAGGTAGATCAATCAGCTATGTTAACAAAGAAAACAGGTGAGTTGCACATCCTCGCGTTTCTCACACAAGATAGAAGCAATTAGATATCACAACTCTAATCTTAGCACTCACACTAGCTACAAGAATGCATCATATTTACCCTTATAACAACTAATTGCCACTAACTAGTTTATATGATTTGAGAATCTTGCCTAGCCAATGTGGGCAACCAGCTCTTCTCATTTATTGCCAGCCTTTTTGTAGTCTTTTAGTTGGATAGTTAATTTCAAGTTTATATGAGCACTGCTAGAAGTTGGCCCTGGACATCATTATTAAGACTCTTGTTCCTATGCTATCCATTATTATGACTTCCGAATATATGAGTTGATAAGTAATGGTTATTAAAGCATCTCCAAATGCATTTTATGGTATGCTGTTATTTTTGTCAATGTGCCAAGTTGAACAGTTACGAAGCAAGTTGATTTGATAACAAATTTTCAAACCATCTCTGATTGGTTCACTTCATCTTCTGTACCTCTGTTTTTACAATTAATAACAAAGCTTTGAAGTTCATATTTTCAAAGCCTATACAACACCATATACCTCTCAAATATCACAAATTTCCATAGTTACCTAAGTATTCGTGACATGGGGACAGGGCTTCCGGGATGGCAAAAAAATTGTTAGATTTTAGGGATAGCAGGGAGCTCACTATTAAAATAGCATATAAAACTTAATATTTATATAATTTAACTTTATTCAATGGAATTTAGGGTTTAGACTTCATATAATGTTCTTTAGGATACTTTCAGGATTAGGGTTCAATGTTTTTGTGAAAATAACTACTTTTTGGGAGTGTAGGGTCATGTTTTAAGTAAAAGCATAAGAAATTTCTTTAAAATAATTTAAAATAGAATTGGGGACACCCCCTCCAAGTCCCCATGTCCCCAAGTCCCAAAAATATTCAAGACATCCACGACGTCACCAAAATCTAGGGGGCGTGTCCTAGTGTAACACTGCAAATTCCCTTGGCTACTTCCTCATAGAGGTACTCCCATCCATTTTCAAATTAAGCTTTAAGTTCTTCCAACCGCACCACTCCCACAGATCATTTCTCGTCTACTATTCTCTTCTATATTCAATTGCCATGCCATCCTTCAAGTTTTTTGTTTCCTTCTCAACTCTTTAGATTTTCGAACTTCTAAACACCTCGAGAACCTATCAATTCTTAGACAATTGTTCCCAACCAGATGGCTTATTGTCAATCCTCAGTCTGCGCCTTCTGCAAAAAAGCTTCTCTAAACATTGTACTATATATTTGTGATATTACTCGTCCTTAAAACTCATATACAACTTCAATTACTACATCTCTCTGCATCATGTTAACTACAATTGTCTCCTCCAGCTCGTAGCGTGTTTGATTAAGATATTTTGTGCAATTATCTGTTGCACTAGGCCCACAATTCTTTAAATCAGGAACAGCCAACCAATTATAATTAATAAAATTTAAAGATGCAATCCAACTTCAAACACCCTGTCTATTTCTATAATTCCTACCCTATCACAATGTGCACCATTAAGCTCGTCAACTATTTTCTTCCCTTTTTGTTCCTAATGAGAATACTAGGACCATTCAAGATAAGGCATGAGCCTTCCTTAAAACATTTGCCCATTAAAGCGATCTCTTTGGAATTCCCCTGGACTCTTAATGAAAAATTGAGTTTTGTGGAAGGTAGAATATTTTTGAAAAAAAAATTAAATATCACTATGTTAATGACCAATCCAAAACTAGAAACTTCATCTACCACGTTAATTACTTTGTATCAACCAAATTACAAGGTTCAGATATTAGTTTCTTTCATTTCATCTGATACTCTAGTCCTTGCTTCCTTGACCGAATCCATTTCCACTTTGGAGGAGAATCTTGGACTCATCATACTTTCCAAGGAAAATTCAGAGCCCCTAGAGATCATTCTCAAACATTATTTGCCCTAAAATCACTAGGCTACAATCAAATATCTAGACTTTCTTTCACTTTAGATGCATAAGTTACATGGTTTAACACAACTCTCTATCACATTTTTGTCCCTTTGCTTGACAACAACATTTATTGAACAATTGGTCCTTGAACCCTGAAAAGAGTTGCTTCCATGCATTTGAGCAATTTGTCTTTGAATCTATCAGTACTTCCATTTTTCCTTGAACAATTTTGCCTTTAATCATAAGATTTTTTAAAAGGCCTTCCTCATAATTCAACTAATGTTCTTGACAAGTCATAATGAGTTTCTCTAGTCATTTCCTTCACATCTCATATCTGCATTTCTTTTGATAGGTAGCCCTCACCTCATGATCTTGAATTTTATACCATTTAACATTTTTCGCCATGTGACCCTTTGATATCTCAAAAATGTTATTTTGGTGATACAACTAGCAATATTTCATTAATTAATGGCATATGATTAACCGTTTATGCATTTAAAAAAAAAATATCCACCCATAAATTGGTCAAGCCTTAAAGAAGTAAAATGGGCCACACCTTTGTCAGGTATCCATAGGCTAAACTTTAGTGAAACTTCCCAAGATATCTTGGGAGGCTGGAGTTGGATGTATTATTAGTGATGACAAGGAATCCTTTATGGAAGCATCATCTATTCTCACCCCGAGAGAAACCTATAATGAAGAAAAAGTCATGGCCTTAGTAGAATGCTTAAAATTGGCCTTGGCCATGAAAACAAGTTGCCTATTTGTGTAAGGAACCTTCAAAAAATAATCATTGTGATGAAGTGAGGGATGACTCCAAATTGAAAGCTAGAAAGTATCCTAAGAGAGGTGTAAGATTTGTCGCCCTTTCATTACAAGGAGGCAAACAAACCAGAATATTTGCACGTGAATGCTAGGATCGACAGAGATAACTTACACATATTTTAAGCACATGAATCGATGAGCGGGTTGAGCTTAAGGACCTCGTAGCCAAGAATTGCATCAAAGGATCCTAAAGTTCCTAAAATCTTGCCTAAAGAACATTGAATGATGCTATCATTGCAAAGAATAATTACCTTAGTAAAGACCAATTGTGGGACTTGAGATTTCCTAAAGCAACTAGATTCAATTTCTTACCTTGAGGTCCCTCAATTTGATTTCCTACAAAAGACTTTCGATTTAATTAACTGCCAAATTGAGCTCAATTGATGTTGGAGCTAGGTGGTGGTTGTCTTGTACATAGGCTATGCCAAAGACTCGACATTTCCCTACCTTGTTAATTATGATGCCTCTTTCTCCCCCTTTCTTTTTTACAAGGCCAATTTTCTCACTCTACGTTTCTTTTAGCTCTCATCCCCAGTTAGAGCAAGCTTCAAATAAATGTCAGCATGCTAAGAAGCATAGTAACTACTTTTCCAGGGTAGTTCCAAACCTCCACCTAATATGTCTTTTCAATGCCAAGACTCCAGACACTCTTCCCATGATCAAGGCATCTTGGGGTAGGAGTACTAGTTTAACAATTGTTGCAAAAAGGAATTTCAAAATGGCATTATTGAAGCTCTTTCAATGGGTCATGTCTAGGATTCTAAGGACTAATTACCCTTAAGTTTGAAGCTCTTGCCCAAGCCAAAGGGAAGAGAAGGTGGTACAAGAGCATGGTGGATCTAGGGAATTGGAGTGTGTAAAGACGTGATTAGAATCCTTGAAGGTAGGTTTGAAGCAATGTGTAGGAAATACAATGAAATGATTTAACATACAAGGGACAGGTGCACGTCAGGATCAACGGTGTGTTAGTTTTCATTACAATTATACTAGATTAAATCAAAGCTCACTTAATATTATTCAATCTTTGAAGGGGTTTTATACAATGATTATGTCTTCTAATTTAGGACATGTTATTATCACATCCCGCTCATTACTCAACCTCTTCTAATTCTATGTGGGTATTGTTACGACCTTTCAACAACCTATATTTGATCATAAACCAAACTATAGTATATTATAATCTATTGCTAATATGAGAATCCCTAGCATTCCCCCCCTTAACACATTGTAGTTCGAAATTTGATAGAGAACCTACTTTGTATGTGAACAAGGACAAACAATTAAACATTCTTACAAACAGTAGTTAGAATGACCTCGCTACACTTCTTAAGCTCAAAACGACCTCGATGAACAATAACATGAATGGAGACATACTCAACCATTAGCCAAACATGGTTATGGGATCTAGCCTCACGACTCTTACAAACAATCGATGAATAAGTACATATTCATTGTTCGATAAGAAGCATCAAATAAGCATGGACTATGACACACTATAGTCAATACACTCTCATGTGTGAACAGGGACACCCACAACTATCCACAACATAGCAAACTGTACGTATAGGGACACACTCAACTATTATCCAAACATAGTAGTGGGAGTGGCCTCATTACATAACTTCAAGTGGGATTGGACCTCACCTCAACTGTTCCTTGGGTGAGGCTAGACTTCATCGAACCTGCACTTCAAGAGGGACTGGGCCAAACTGAACAACAATATGCAACTTTTTAGACAAAATGGGGAGAGGACCTCACACATTTCATCCTTCAATGGGATTTGAGACACACTAATCAATAGCATCTTGTCTAACATGAGTACGGTCTTTGAAATCACCTTCATTAGTGACCACCATCTTCAGCGTTATAATATTTTTTGCACTAACTTGCCAATATAGCAATAATTCAGTCTTTGAGTAAGCAGTAAACTCAAAACTCATAGTTTCATTCCATCCTCCTATGGTACTCAATCCTCCTCTAGAACTCAACTCACTCAACCAGGTCGATCCTAATAGCTTTGTGGACCACAAACTATTTGTCTCCTCAATAAGAATGGGCTTCCCCACCTCAATCAAAATGCTTGTAAGGGTGACGGGTACTATTGACAATGCATAACTATGTCTTTTAGGTTCAAAAATACATGTATTAGTCCGTACCATTTTATGGGAAAACAATTAAATCTTACAAAGTTAAGGGCTGAAGAAAACCTCTTTTGCCAAAAGGTTTAGAATACAATTTTACACAAACTAACAATTTTGTGTCAAAATGCGCCCCCTGAATAAAAATACATATAATTAATACTTCCTTTTTGGGTTAGAAAAAACCTAAACTACACTCTGGGTGTACAAAAACAATTTATTTTTACAAACCATAAACGTTGTAGTAATACACATTTGGGAGATGTTTGACACAAACTTACAAAATATAGTGAAAAGATTTGACACAACAAATGATGGATTGAATTGATTCAATTATAAGCAATATTAGGGAAACAATAGTATATAAAGTTTTACACCTTATTAAAAAAATTATAATAATAAAAAATAGATATAACGAAAATGATGCCTTAATTTTTTACAAATTTAAAAAATATTATAAAAGCCTTTTTTTCTTTTTTGCCTACACATCTCCTATGGTGCTTCTCCACTAGGCACCACTCTTATTTTTTTCATTTTTCACTCCTTACTCTTCTTCAAATGCCTCTATCTCTATTTACTTGCTGCTCATATATGCTTATTTGTTGGGCAAGTAGCTTTCTAATGTGCCTCGTGTTTTTGGTCTTGGCTGCTTCAAACACCTCTCATATGATAAACGCCAAGTTGCAAATGTAATGCCTTGCTACTGTGCAAAAATCTGAGAAGCCACTATGCATCCTTTGTTGCACTCTCTCCTTTGCCAGACGGCTCTTCAAATGCCCTCTCTGATGAAAATTATTTTATATATATCATTGCACTATTGTATGAATCTGTTGTTTCGAGCCTTTCAAGTGTTTAAAAACAAGGAATATTTTAAAACAAGAGCCACACACTTCTATTTGCAGCCTTGATCTGCAACACTTAATCCTCTGCTCTCTCCAAACACTAACACAAAAACTCACTATCAAAAGGAAAAGGAAACTAATAGCATAAAAAGAAGCTAATTGCTACTTGCTACTGCTAAATACAAATTTAATATAGGGAGCTATCCTGCCCCTTGATGATTAAAAACCATTCCCATATTAAAAAACTCTTTTTATAAGATCCCTCAGCTTTGACGTTCTTCTTCCCTCCCTGCATTGATACCAAATGTTGGTTTTATTAAAACTACACCAGAAAAAATCGACGCTTGACATCCTTATAAACATTTTTGATTGAGCAAGAAGCCTATTCCCATAACAGAGAAAAATAACGGGAAAAAACCCTACCAGAACTTTAAGAGAGCTTCATGTAGAGGCTTGTGGACCACATGATTATCAAGGTCAACCTAGTTGAGTGAGCCGCATTCCAAATGAGAATGGAGGACCACATGAGGATGCATGATAACTGCCAATCTTAATTTTGTTGCTAGCCCAGAGATGGGATAATTGCTTAAGTGGCAAGCTAGTGCAAACAAGATTACAAAGTTGAAGATGGTGATCACCAATGAAGGTGATGATAAAGGCTGTGCTCCTGCTGCACACAAGATATTGTTAATCGATGAGACCAGCTCCCACTGATGAAGCGTAGCAAGGCCCAGTCCAATATGAAAAGCAATTGAGTTGCGGCCCAATCCCATCTTATAATGAGATAGTGTGGCCCAATCCCAATACCATGTTCAGTAAATAGTTGATTGTGTTGCTATTCACACAATTTGTTATTTTGTGGCCTGTTGCGTGTGTCCTTGTTCATATAGGTGTGAGGCCCAGTCCCACATGTAGTGTTTTGTTGTAAGTAGTTGTGTGTCTTCCTGTTCACACATGTATATTTATATGGACTATAAAATGTGTCCTAGTTCATGCTTACTTGACGTTTCTCGATGAACAATAAGTATGCCCTTGATCACTGACTATTTGTAGGAGTGGTAAGGCCAATTCACACAATTGTGTTTTGACAAATGGTAAGAGTATGTACTGTTGTGAGATCATTTCGCGCTAAGCGGCCATTCCTGTTACCATTTGTAAGTATGATGAACTGTCTGTCTGTTCCAATTCACATACAAAGTAGATTCTCTCCTTGACTTTGAACTATAATGTAATGAAGGGGGAATGTAAGGAACATTATAGTATATAGATTATAACATACTGTAATTTGTTATAGGGTTAAATATAGGTTTTTGGGCAACTGATAGGATCTAACAACACCCACGTAAAGAATAGAATACGCTGAGGGAAGAACCGATGGAAGTGTCTAGTTCTCACTCATTACCAGTTCTGTGATAGAGCCCAACCCTAGAATCTCTAATTAAGAGCAGGCAAAGAAGAGTACAAGCCAGCATATCAAGCATTACAAGAAACACCCAACCATAGAAGGGGAAGATCCCAAAGATGTCTCTAAGATCCATAATAGGCCTATCTTTGACAAAATCAAAACTGTTGGATCACTACACTCCTCATGATGACAAATCGGAATTCAGATTGAGGTTGCTCAAAGCTCGACAAAAGAAGATGAAGAACCAAGTGGATGCAGGTTTGTCTTCAAGGGAACAAGAACGAGGTATTGACAGACCATGCTCTTGTCCAAATAGCTTAAGAGTGCACATAAGCATCTCATAAAGGTGGCAGGGCTAAGGGTTCGATCCAGCCATTTGGAATAATAATTTTTCAGCTAGCCAGTAGCCATCTTGGTATTAGATTTTATGTTTATTGTTTTTGGTTTACAAGCACTGAGACAAAAATTCATGTGTTTTGGTTAATGATAGATAGTAAAGGTTGAGTAGAAAGCAATTAGATGTGACAAGTTCGACTGTAAATCTACACTTTTTTTTACAATGTCAACGCTATTATAATGTAAAACTGCTAATGTTCATAATGCAAACACACATCGCATATCTTAAAAATAAGAAAATATCATTGTAAAATTCAACAATAAAAGTAACTTAGTCAACTTCCATTTACCAGCTACGATAATAGCATCACATCAAGTTCACGTCCCTTTGACATTGATCCTGTCATCACAACCTTGACTTGCATCTGTTCATTTTTGCAATCATACTGAAGCGCTTCCTTAGATCATGCTCAGATTTCTGGTCTTTTTTATAAACAACATTGACCTTCTATCCATTTCTTTTTGTGGTCTGCAAAACTAATGCACAACCGACCTACACAGCAGGTGTTTTCAATCCCTAGCTTTATTTCACAGGAGAGGAAAATTAAGCTACAACCCAATCTACCAATTTTCATTTAATAAGGCGTATATATAAAATACTGCTTGAATCTCAGCTTAAATTATTATAGGATATGCTTTTACCTTAGACCAAAGAATGCTTTCAAATTCACCTGGAGAGGTTTAAACTAAAATACACTCTTCAACACCATTGTCAAACGCAATGTTATTTATATATCTAATAGACCATATATATTGGAAAAGCTTTACAGAAAATGATGCCTCGATAAAGTAGTCATTGTATACATATCTTTATGATGTGTATGGTTTATCAAAATAACTTTTCATTGTAGGTCATTGTTATTATTGACAAAATCATAAGCACATGATTATGCAAAAACATGGTTCACAATAATAACTATTAAGAGATACTTGATCCAATTAATAATTCTTCCTCTAGCAATTGCCTCAATGTACATTAATATCGAATGCATTATCATTCATCATGCAGATTTGATTTATGAAAATGGAAAAAAATTGGGAATTTCTCTATTTCCCTCACAATTGAGATGGTGGAAGGCTAGTAAGATGCTTGTAACATATACATGTAATGTATCTGCAAGAGTTGTCAAATAAGATGAGCTCAAATGGTAAATCACTGGGGCCTTCATAGTGGAGACCCGTGTTAAAATCCCAAGAGACATGTTACATGCTAAAAAGTACAAATGTTAATTGTTGAAATCGGGTGAACTACCACATCCAATTCTGGGGTTGGAAGAACACAACAGACAAAGTAATGTGCAAGTCCTGGGTGAATTTGACAGAAAAGATACCCTTTGGTTGTGGCATGTAAGCCAAAGGATAACCCATAAGCGGAAATTAACAAATCAAAAAAAAAAAAAAATACTGTCAGAGTTCTCTGAAACCAACTGCGAAGGTGAAATTAAGTCCACTGAAATTGCTCCACATGTACCAAGTAGAATGAATTCGAGGATCATGGTTTGCTAATATTAAGGTGGTTGCATGAAACTTGAAACAATGCTTTCTGCACAAAAATTATCTATAAGAAAACTTCTGACATGCCCAAACTTGTCCTAATGACAAAGGTTCTCTCAAAAAACTACACACTCTCACACTACGTTACCTCCTATGCATCTACTAAAACAAAACTCATAGATCTAAAAATAAACATTGAATGACAGTGAATGCTATAAAGGCATGCCTTCACGGCACAAAGGGACCATAGTGAATATTTACTCCAACTTTGTTTAGCATTCAGCAGACGGCATATTTACTAAAGGAAACTGTACAGCTGAATAAAAAAGCAATGATCTCTGAACCATTTTAAGGAGACAAACTAGAACATGAACCTATATTTTGTCAATGAAGATTAGTATGTAGCAGCACAACATGCACACATCATATTAGCATTGTTTCTCACATCTAGGTTGCAATAAAGAAGACAGTTGTACAATTGCTACCACTTTTATGTTGCAAAAACAGAAGCATTACTTGGTGGTAATCTTAATATTTTCATACAAAGTAAATTTATTTCAATAATGAAAGTTCAAGCTGAATACTGGCCTCAAAAACCTGTCATCAATTATGACTTGAATAAAACCACATACCTGGAAAGCCACAAATACCAACAATATCGCCACGCTTTACACCAGCATGATGCTTAACAAAGTCAGCTTCCTCCATTCCTGAATTCCTGAAAATCAATAACAGGTTATGCATGCCAACACAGCATGAACAGTCTAAACAGCTGTTAAGAAGAACTAGAATATCACATTTTCCATCTCTAGATTGAATCCACATTTAAGTTAAATGCTTGAGAAAAAAACTCAATGAATACTAATCAATGTTGTTTGAAATAAAAGACATCCCATAAATGGCAATTTAATCTTTAAAGCTAAACCTTTTGTGCTTGTGATACAAGAACTACAGGGGATCAGAAAGATGGAATAATTAAACACTTTCTATGACATATATAAAGTCTAAACCCATATTGAGCACAAAATATAGTGCTTATGATCTGAACTTGTTGATTTATCCACATGATATTTGCCACTTCTAAAGTGCAAAAAGCTAAGAAAAGTTAGTAATACTTATATTTAAATATCATTGAATGGTTAACAGACAATAAAAGGATGTTAAACATCACAAACAAAAATCTCAAGCCAAAAGCTTCTTCATACTCACTCAACCTGTGAAAAAGCTAAAACATTATTTGTAGCCATAAACCATAGACATTCAAAAAAGCTTGGGGAAGCATAAGAAAGTACGTATAAGAGGAAAACCTCAAAATATAACTAAAGTGTCAAAATGAGTTTGAAAAACAAAATGCACCATAGACCTACTCCAAGTAATGCATAGATTCCGATTCTTCAGTTTAAATAATAAAAAATTAAGAATTCATTGATTGAAATCTGTACTACAATGATAAGCAACAAAACATATTATCTGTGAGAAATGAAATGTGTTGATTAAAATAACATATAGCGAAAAACACACACAGCCAATCAAAACATGCAAAATAATGGGTGCAATTTTTTGAAATCTAAGCAGGAACTGGAAAGGTGTTTAGCCTGCCTTCATTAAATATTAGTGAATGTCTCTTCTTTGTTAGAGAAGCAATCTGCATACTCGACTAACTACAAATTTAACTCCAGGATATATAACTATATTTGCACTGTTTAGCGTAAGAGGGTTGATATGGATCATAAAGAGTTATATGGGAGATCCCAGGCTAGCCTCATGCATATCCCTGTTGCTGCAGTATAATGAGATCTTTAAGTTGTCTATGTTTTCGTGTCTCAACATGTTGTCTGTGAGGAATCCGTGACATGAAATGAATTGCCTTGTATTGAAGATTATTTGTAGCAGATTGATAAAAGTGTTCTAGATGTTTTTTGGTTTGTTCTTGTTAGTGCTAAATTGTTAGTCTGGTTCAGCATTTGACAAGGATATTATATTGAGGAGGATTTAAGAGATGCAATGCTGGTGCCACTAAGGTACCAATGATGGGTAAAAATGCTTCATTTTATGGGATAGCTATTACTTTTGAACAATACTGGTAACAAAGGCTTTCGTGTGGTTATCTAGGTTTGTCAATGTTTTAATTTTATAGGTTGGTGATGTTGTGAAATGGCTGGTTAGAGGTTATAAATTACAAAGAATGGCGTACTTCAACCAGTTGTTATGGCATTCTAGAAAATAAAATAAGAGTATCAATGGTGAGTAACTTATTGGCAGAAATATATATACGAAAATACAATAACTGCATGTTTGAGTTTTGCCTCTATGCTCAAGCAATATAGTCCAAATAGTTGTTGATTGAAAATGGCTAAGCTTTGTTGATTGATCAAATATATTTGAAACGATTATATTTGAAGCAGTTCTAGTGTCCAGTGTATCTTTGAATATCATTTTGAGATAAATGGTTGCATTTAAATGACATTCAGTTGAAGCATTGTATTAACTGGTTAATGATTCAAATTAAAACACCGGTTCAAAAATGTCATTAATCCATGTATAATGATAAATCAATTGTATAGTCATTAGACGAGTGAGCAGGGAGATTGAGTCATGGTGATACCGGAGTCCTGACATAAAAAACAGGAATATAAAAGTAAATAACTTATCTAGAGAGGGGAGGCTTAGGTAATGCAAAAGCCAATTTAAGTTAAAAGTTTTGTGCAGCCTAATCCATTCGATGCATCCCAGATAGGCATCTCAAGAACTCCTAGAGACATACAAACACCCTCCACTGCTCCACATGCTTCCAAGAGAAAACCTGAAGGTACACTTAAAACCACAAAAAAACACTTATCTTTTGACTGCCCGAGCATTAAGAGTATCGACCTCACCCACAGCCTCCCAAAAGCCTCGAAAGGTCATAAACAAATACTAAACATTTTCATTTCTTCAGCAGCAGTGGGATAAAATAAACAATGTTTGAGGGCTGTTCTAGGGCAGCTTCAACATTCAATTCCCTTTTCTCAAGAACCTCAGCCTCATTCTCTTCTAGTGGAAGCTCAATCTGAAATCCCTGTGCTTAAAGCAGATTTGGGAGGCTGCTCCGCCGGTGGTCTGCTGGAATATTTGACTGGAAAGAAATAGAAGATTTTTAAAAGATTCTTCCCATTGAGTAGGGTGGGTCTGGCAAGTGGTAAAAAAATATCTGAAGGAGATAGCATTGGCATGGGGTGTTAGGGCTCTCTCCTGGGACCTGTGAGAGGATGAGTGGATCCAGACTTGGTTTGATTCTTGTATGCCTGATAAGGGGCTTGGCATTAGTAGGGAGCAAGGTTTGTTGGAGGCCCCAGACATGGGTATGGTAAAACTGAATTACGATGGGGCCTCTAAAGCAACCCTGCCGTGGCAAGAGCAGATGGAGTTTTTCATGGCCATGTTGGACAGCCGTTGCTATTTTTTTCCCAAGAGCTAGGAGTGGAGACAAATAATGTGGTAGAGGCTCGTGCTGTGTTGTAAGGAATCCAAGTGGCAGTGGAGCACAGCTGGAAGGATCTGATTGTAGGACATTCTCAGATTATTATCAATGCACTATGTGCTGGCAGGACCAAAACCTGGAATATTTGCATTATTCCTGATAAAGTGAAGGATTTAAGGGATTTCCTAAAGCATGTGGAGTTTCAACATATGAAACAGGTGGGGAATTCAGTGGCTGATTGGGCAGCTAATGCAGCAGTGAATCTAAGAGATAAGCATATGAGAAGTTATATGGAATGGACCCCCCCCCCTTTCTAAAGGATTTGTTGAAATTGCTAAACCAGGATGTCAAGACAAGCATGGATGGGATGAGCTGATGGAGATCACTAGGACTTAAAATATTTAAATTTGGTTATCGATGTATTTGAAACCAAGGGAGTGAATCGATGATACTTAGGCGTTGGTTTTATGATGAGCAGAAGTTTTGTGAGGTGTTGAGTGACGTTTGGTAGGAGCTCAAGGTTATAGAAGCATTTACTATGGACAATCATTCCAGCAAGTGGTTTGTGTCTCAGATGTGTGATCACTTGCGCCAGGAGATGGGTGTTTAGAAGATGGGATGGTGGTGGCTTTTAGGCAAGATGTATTTTGTTAAAGATGGGGCTTGGGGAGTTTGGGCGGTGCAGTGGAGAAGCATCTGGACTGCTGCAGGTAGCCTCAATGGAGAAGGGCAACGAGGTGAAATTGGAATTGGGGGTTCATCCAAAGCCCAAAGCAGGGCATCAAGCAGCTTATCCTAAATGGCTGACAGGAGAGGCAGCCTCAGCTCAGTTTGCCAACCATATCGACAAGGAGATTTGTAATTTGTCGATGAGAATTTGGCTACGAAAGATGTGGCAGGATCCTGAATGGCTGACTGGGGAGGCAGCCTCAGCTCAGTTTCCCGACCATATCGACAAGGACATTTGTAATTTGTCGATGAGAATTTGGCTACGAAAGATGCGGCAAGTAGCAGCTAAGGTCGATGAGCTAGAGGAGTAGGAGATTGCAAAGGTTTTAAAATCATTCATGATGGACCCTAAGCAATCCATTAGGCACATAAATGTCTTTGAAGCTACACAAGCAATCAGTGGAGCGAACCTTTTGTCAAATGAACTGGTTCTTTCACCTTGCATCAAGAGCACTTGGATTTGGAGACACTTGACTTGGTGGGTTTAGAAATTGCAAACCATAGCCATGCGATATTGGATGGGATTGTGAAAGTGCAGAGAAGCTTAGCCTTCCTGGCAGCCAGGTTTGGGACACGGCATTCGCCTAAGTGCATTTTCAAGCCTCCTATGTGCTGCAACAGTGAGGAGGAAGGGGAGCCGGTCAATGCTGAAGTTGCAAATGGTGGGCAAGGTGGAGGGTGAGTTGTGCAGGCTGTGTAAGTAGCAGAGGGCAAGTTGCCTCCAGGAGCAAAGGTAATTGTGTTAGATTGACGTTGGTAATGCTTGATGGAATTTGGTCTTGGTTTGGTTGTATGGGCAGGTAGTTGGTGCCATGGTTTTTTGTTTTGGTAACCCTATTGGATATTTTGTGAACTCTTGTTGTAATAGTTAGCCTATATAACTCCAAAACCTTGAAATCTGCTTTGAAGGGAACCTTGAGTATGTCAATTGTGGCATTCTTGACGACTCTGATAGGATGCACTCGAGTCTTATTTACCATAAATAAGATAAGAGGAGATCATATAGAAATATCAATTACCTCCATTGAAGTCTGGTTTTTTGGCTAGTTGTTATGGAGGAGGAATGGTGGTTTTGATGTTCGATCCTCACCAAGTGGTTAGCACCTTGCTAACCGTCTTGGTGGATTTGAATCGTGTTTGGTTTCTGCCTGCGGAGTTGATACTTCAGGTTGCTTTTCACTCTCTTTTTGCTCTAGGCGCGTACCCTAGTTATCTCAGCAAAGAAAAAAAAATTGAAATATACAATCTATAATATATACAACCATTTTTAATATGTTGCATAGGAATCCCCATACCCACCCCAATGCTATCCGACGATTGGTATTTTAGTGATGTTTTAATTTGTGTTATTATAAAATATGCAGCTAAAAATGTCAAAAGTGTGTTGTGGCATTGTTTATGGAACTCAGTTTGTGGCACCACATTGTTTAAACTAGACTAGACCATTCTTTTACAGGTCTGAATCATGTTTGTTTTTTGCCTGCGGAGTTGATTCTTTGGGTTGCTTTTCATTGTCTTTTTGCTTTAGGGGCGTACCCTAGTTATCTCAGCCAAAAAAAAATTGAATTATACAATCTATAATATATACATCCATTTTTAACATATTGCATAGGAATCCCCATACCCACCCCAATGCTCTCCAGTGACTGGTATTTTAGTGATGTTTTAATTTGTGTTATTATAAAATATGCAATTAAAAATGTCAAAAGTGTGTTGACATTATTTATGGAACTCATTATTTGACACCACATTGTTTAAACTAGAATAGACCATTCTTTTACTAAACAAAAAACATTACCTAAATCATTTCTAATACTTGTTGAACTTACACAACTATATAGAGGTTTTTCTAAAAGTCTAAATGATTAAAGGAAGGAAAGTAAAATAAGGTTTTAATTACTCCCCTATGATCAAAAGGAAGTAGTTTCTATTTATAAGACAAGGATTCCTTAAGCAACCAGAAAAACCTCCAAAGGGTTATGTAGATTCCAATGTTTTATTGACATGTCAGGGATCTGATGGAGTCAGTTTCTAGGCAAAAAACCCACATTAAAGATGGCATAACATTTGTCAGTTTGTAGACTTATCACTGCAATTTGTAATTTGAAGAGCCACTTTGTCGCGGATTACAAATAGTTTTTCTTCATATAGCAATCCATTACCATCATCATTGACTAAAGCAATTTGTTATCCAATATCCATCAAGTTCCGGTATGTCCACAAATATTTTCATTATCCAAATTATTATATGCACTTGATTGTGATCCAACTTTGACCAGGCATACAACAGGAGCTAATGCAGGTAAGAGAGAGGACTTAAACTACAAGTTTGTATTAAGAAGCATTTAAAACAAGCCCTAACACACAGTCTAGGTCTTGGGTCATATTTGTAATCTTGTCTAAGGGAGAGTAATAAGAAATGACCTCAAGATTCTTTGAATACATAGCTTAAAGACAGATATCCTTCGTTAGATTTCACTCGCAATTCATTTTCTAAAGCTCTTATTTGAGGATTGCTGAAGAAACAAAATACCTTTGACCTCATTTTGCAATAATTAAACCTTATTACCATGTAGGCACAACTCGATGGGATAGCCATCTCTACCATGTAGATCAATCTCCTCACTATGTAGGCCATATCCTTGCCATCATACCTTGTATTTAGCAATAACAATTTTTGGAAAAAAAAATTTACTCTCTCAGTGTGTATAGCTATTTCGCCAAAACATAATACTTCCTTCAACTTCCTGTCAAACAACAACCTAAGAATTGCCAAGAAACTTTCATTGGTGCATTTCAATATCCAAAAATTGCAACATAATGCCAAAATCCAACCCATTCCCAACACTAGCAAAAATGTTCCAGACCTATCTTTTTAATTTTGTTAAATATTTTTCCAAGTGGGGCTGAACCACAGTCCCTACCACCACACCCCAAAAGAAGGAATAGAGAAAGAAATCAAAATTTATGAATTGAAAAGAATATAATAAAGGAGACAAAATCCTGGATTTCAAATACATTGTCCATTTTAGGACGCCTTTCTTCCTTAACTTATATAATATATTCTTTTTAGTTAGGTTTAATAATCATGGCAGTGTCTATTTTGTGTGTGGTTTTCCTGGCTTGCCTAGCTGTTCTTTTATGCACTTCAATGTTGATATTTTTATGTTCTAATTCTTAATGTTCTTTCCTCTCAACATGTAAGGTATTGTTGATCGTAGAATCATTTTGTAATCTAGGTTAAGATATTTACTAATGTATAAAGACAAATTTGTATGCAAATATATTTGCAACATTGTAATCAATATCTTGTCTAATGTAATTTTCCTGTCAACATTTGTATAATTATATTGTTCAAATCATATATCCATCGTTTTATTCAATATTTATATGCACATAGATTAAAATCACACAACTTGGATTCAAGTACATATAAATAGATAAGAGCAACATTATTAGTTCATCGAAATTAGCCTACGTAGGGCATTTGGGTGCGAACCAAGTTCTGGTTCGCGTACGATTTGTTGCCTCCAATGCCCAAGGTTCCTCCCTGGGCACCCGAGTGCATAGGGGGTTCTTCCCAAAAAAAACCCCGATGCATCCTAGTGCCCAAGGCGTTGGGGCAACAAAACCGCAGTCTGCTATAGAAATAAACAGTCAAAAACATCATTTTTTATTTTTTCACTTTTTCACCAAAACCAATGCAAGTTAATAATAAAAAAGACATTACTAAATCCTAAAAGCCAAGTATAAACAAAAGTAAAAGTTAAAAACAACACGAATGATAAAAACAAATTGACAAAAGGAAAACCACTAGCCTCTTATTTTTCTAATTTTCTCATTGCATACTTGCCCTCCATTGATGTTGTAGATTTGAATCTTCATCAAGCATCATTCTAATCATTTGCCTATGCCCTATGGTGATTGAGGAGCCCATTTGCTGTCAAGATCAGTTTTGTATTGTTTTATTTATTTGTTTTTATCATTTTTTAAATTTTTACAAGTTGCTGGCTTAGGGTTTGTTTTTATTTTTTCTGTTGTATTTGTTTTTAAACGTGTAGTTATATATACTATTATTACAATGTCTCATAGTTCTTCCTCCGCCGGCCAAAGGCAACACAAAATGGACTTGACACACTCACCGTTGTGGAAATATATGACATTGACAGACCAAGTTTCAGGTGGTGGGGCCTATGTTTGGAAATGCAATATTTATGATTCTCAGTTCACAAGCTCATACTTTAGGGTGAAAGCCCATTTATGTCACATTTCTGATCACGGCATCAAATTATGCACAAGGAATACTAACTCTCCATTGCCATAGTCAAAAATCCTTGAATTCATCAAGGAGCAAGAAGACGCAGATGTCGCAAATGCCATGAGGCTATCATCCTCTAGCAAAGAAAGGCAAGGGATCAAGGAAGCCACCTATTTCCCTAAGTCCTATTGGCAGTTCTCCAGTTGTGCCCATTGGAAGACATCCATTTTTGGGAGCACCTTCCATGCAAGAAGACGCTTCCCTTCCGAACAAAAGAACAAGAGGACCACTGGATAGGTCTTTTCAAAATGAGAGGAGGGAGATTGCGGATTAGAAAATTGCACGATGTGAATACACAAATGGATTGTCTTTCAATGTGGTTCAATCACCATATTGGCAAGAAATGGTGAGAGCAATCAATGAGGACCCAAAAGATTACAAAGGCCCAGGGTTTGAAAAATACACACTTTATTAACAAAGGAGAGAAAATATGTTGAAGATTCTTTGAAGCCAATCGCAAATTCATGGGCTGAAATAGGGGTCTCCATTGTTTTCGATAGATGGAAAGATGCATGAAACAGGCCTTTGATCAATGTGGTTGCAATGTACCCTAAAGGGGCAATGTTTTTGATGGCCATTGATTGAAAAGGGTGTGTGAAGGATGCCAAGTTCAATGCCAACATCTCTTTGAAACCATTAAGGTGGTTGGACCTGAAAATGTTATCCAAGTTGTAACAAATAATGCCAAAAATTGCAAGGTCGTGGGGATGTTGGTGGAGGCGAGGTATGGACACATTTTTTGGACACCTTGTGCTATCCACTCAATCAACCTCATGTTGTAAAATATGGGGAACAAAATAGAGTGGATCAAACAAATGTATGATGCAGTTGAGCATATTCAAATATTTGTCACCAACCATCAAATCTCTCAATCCATTTTTAGATCCTTCTCAACATTAGAGTTGTTGAAGGTATCTTTATTTTAGTAATTTTATTTTTGTTTTAAAATTTAACGATTTATTTTTTAATCTAGTACTTAAATATTTAAATATTATTATTTTCATAAGTTTTTAATTTTGTAGTAGGTTGCTCCGACTAGATTCGCCTCACACAATTGTCTTGAGACGACTTATGAAAGTGCGACAAGCACTTTATAGTATGGTCATCAACAACTTGTAGGGTGTATGGAAGGAGGCAAGTAAAGAGCGGGCCCAAAGAGTGAAAAACTTGATCCTAGATGATGGTTGGTGGGCCCATGAAAATTATTTATTGAATTTCAATGAGCCCATAATGAATATGATCCGTTTTAGTAACATGGATCAGCCATGTTTGGGAGAAATATATGATGGTATCAACTCAATGATTGAGAAGATAAAGTTCATCATTAATGAAAAAGAGCAAGACCCTAAAGAGACATTTTTTCAAACAAGTGCATTCAATCTTGTTGAGCAGTAGAACAAAATGACCACCCCGCTACATCTCCTTGCCTTTGCATTGACTCCTCAGTTCTACAGCACGGAGATCCTTTCTTTGCCGAGGAGAGTGCCACCATATGGGGATGTCGAAGTGGCTAAAGAGTACAAATTGGCGTTCTCTAGGATATTCCCCAATCCCTATATAGAAGACATGGTTACGAGTGAGTTTGGGGCTTACATTACCTCCCAAGCTCATAGTCTTGGTGCTCTTCTGTACAAATACAAGAAGGATGGTCCTATGTGGTGGTACCTTCATGGCCAAGTATCACCGAACCTACAACCTCTTGTAATCAAGATCTTGTCACATGTAAGTTTTGTATTTTTTAAAGTTTTTAAGTTTTTCTTTTCTTTTAAAAATTTTAAAATTTATGTTAAATTTGAATATAGGTTGCAAGTTCATCTTCTTGTGAGCAGAATTGGAGCACATATAGCTTCACTGCTCACAAAAGCGCAACAAGCTCGCAGCTAAAAAGGTTTGCATACACTCCAATTTGTGTCTTCTATCGCACAAGAACCCAGAGTACAAGGAGGGGACGTCAAAGCATTGGGATATAGATCAAAAGGTCGTTGACTTGGATGCTTCCATTTCCCACTTCTCATTAGATGACATCGGCAGTCCTTCGACTTTGATGACACATAACTTAGCTAGCGAGAGTGGCAGTGGTGATAGTCCATGTGATTCTACTTCTAATGAACCACAACATCATGATGATGATGATGATGCTCTCAGTGAAGATCAATATGACAATGAAAATTGACTTTTAAAGTTTGATGTAATTAATTACAGCTACAAGATAATTATTGATATTTGATATATGACATTTGATATTTTATATTTTAATATTTATCATTTATGCTTAATGGTTATCAACTTATCAAGATGCATACTATGTGATGGATGACAATGGCACTAATTTCTTATGTATCAGGCTAGAATTTCTATAGTTTTTAATTTTTTATATATTTTTTGTACAGAGGAACCCAAAATGAACCCAAGAACCAAAAACAAACCAGTAACTTAGGATAAGAGCAATATCACTATGATACGAAGATGTTTTTCTAATACAGACATTCCTGAATTTTACAATATCATGAAAATTTGTATTTCCAAAACTCTATACCTTCTGGTATTTCAAAATAACATATGCAATGAGCAAATGATCACAATTTTATTTAAGATAATCTTCTTTAAAAAATCCGAAAGCATATTAAATAACATTTAAAATAAAATCAGAAGAATTGATTGGGAACAAAAGATCAAGACCTAAAATAAACTATACATACCTTAAATCGGCCATAACCTGTACTTTTGCTCCATCAGCATGCAAATCATAGAAGTTCAGCTTTGTCCCTGAGCTCCTCTTGCTCATTATCCTCCCTACAAAAAATAAGGAACTGTTATCAATTCCAGAAACAATTTGCCTTGATATTGGGGATGACAATGATAAAGATGACAATTACAACTTCACCTACCAGCTAAACTAACTTTTTCACCATTAACATGTTCTCCTTTGCTTATATTCTGATACTTTTTTATGAAACCAGGGATAGATTGATCGGTATAAAACTTGTGTGGATAAGGATTCACTCCAGTGCTCTTCAGTGTAGCCAAAACTTTCAGCCTGTTTTCAAGGTATTGCTGCATATAAAAACATATATCAGTTCAGTAAGTAACTTTCGCTTCTACAAAGCAGTTTTTCATATAATTGTCGTTATTTTTCCCTACACAACTGGTAATAAACATTAAAAGAAATTTCTCGCATAAAATCTCTCTGCAGCACCCTTTGAGAACAATCAATTCACCCCACTCCATGAGACTGCAAGATTACTTTCTTAATATGATCAGCTTCTTCTTCCCTTCACAAAAGTCAATCTCCAACAAGATTCAAAGATTTTGGAATGTACCATGCGATTTTTTGAACTCTATTTGCATTTCAAATATTATTGCAAAAGGAAGTTATTGGAATTTAAATTTTCAATTACATAATATAAATTGATAAGGTTAAATCCCTGCAAAATCATGTTTGCTCTTATATTTCTGAAAAGGTTAATATATTTTATGCGTTTCTCAATATTTTATGTATCTGCTGTATACTAGTGTTTTACAGTACTTGGTAAGTAGAATGACACAATAAAAAAAAGTTTCTAAGAAAAGGATACAAACCGTAGGATCCATGTCTTCCTCTTCACGGTCCAGGGCTTGATGCTTCTGTGCATTTGTACCCTGCGCAGCTGCAGCCTGCATTAATGATGAAAGAGCATCTTAAAATTCATACATCTGGAAGCTTTTCCTATAATAATAGTTTCTTCCAAAGCAAGAAGAGAAGCTTTCTGAAAATAGAGATAAACAATGAAAATAGAATAGATATTAAAAAAAAGCATCAGGATGCAAATCCTTATATATAAAGGTAAATGTTTCTTTTTAGTTCACAAAAAATGCAGCCACCAATTTGATGAATAAAACCCCTCGTGTGGAAGCCCGCAAAGGGATTTATTCCCATTTACCTCATAGATTTGCCAAAATTGTATCCGAGTTGTGATCCCATGACAAAGATGGGGATTATACCAGGCCTTATGTATGCAAGCAGATGAGTTGTAACCTGAGAATTCGGTATTGATCTCCGATCTCGTGACCAATATCATGAGTAAACCAGGCCTTATATAAACAGGCAGAAGAGGTGGAACCTGAGAACTAAGTATCAATCTCATGATCAAGCTCGGGAACAAACCAGACATTACAAGAGCAGAAGATGGGGAACCTGAGATTTGAGTATTAATCTCATGATCAAGCTCGCCAGTAAAACAGACCTTATGCAAGCAGACAGAAGAGGAAGAAACTGAGTATCGATCTCACTATCAAGCTCAGGAGAAAGCCAGACCTTATGTAATCAAGCAGAGGAGGTAGAAATCGATATTTCCATTTACCTCTAAGATTGTCTAAATTTGTACCCATGAGCTTTGATCCCATGACCAAGATGGAGTTTAAACTAGGGCTTATGTAAGCAGAGAGAAGAGTTGTGACCTGATAAATGGGTAACGATCTTGTGAGTAAACCAGATCTTATGTAAGCAGGCAGAAGAGGTGGAACCCAATAATTGAGTATCGATCTCATGACAAAGCTGGGAAGTAAACCAGACCTAGTGTAAGCAGACAGAAGAGGTAGAATTGAGAATGGATCTCGGGACTAAACCAAATTCTTATGTAAGCAGACAGAAGATATGCGACTTGAATATTGAGTTAAGATCGTAAGACCGTGTGAGGGAGTAAAGCAGACCTTGAGTAAGCAGACAGAATAAATACCTTACAAATTGGACGAAAGAAGATACAGATGAAATCTGCTACTTGAAATTTGTGCATATGTGTTGTTGTCTTTAGTAATTTATTTTTATGGATCATATTCTTGTTTGAGGTCCTGGGATTAACCCTGTGTCAAATTGTAAACCCTAACTTACTCTAAAACCCGATCTTCAGGAAACAAATTAGAGTCAACTTGAATATTTGCACAATGCGCACCAAATTTTGCCATTAAAAGGTAACATTTAGCCGAATGTTATACATATCCAACAGTTTTAAACAGATTACTCTAAACAAAAATGTTGCGCACCTTCTTCTTCTTCTCCTCGTCTTTGCGGAGCCTCTCTTCTTCCTTCTGCTTTAGCTTTGCTTCCCTCTTCAAAGCACTGAAAAAACAATATGATTTCAACAAAACTAGAATCTACACCACTTTGAACGTAATATTTTGCAAACAAAAGTCTTTTCAAAAAAAACTACAACAGCTTTTTTTTTAACTGCAGAACAGATTAGACTAACTTTTTGCTAAGAGCTTCTGGTGGTGCAGACGTAGAAGCGCTCTGAGGTTGGTCATTTGGCAACTCTGCCATTCTTCTTCTTCTTCCCAATGCAAAACCCTCCTGTCGAACGATAATGGGAGTGAAAATTACAGGCGAATAATAAGAAAAGCTCACGCGAAGAAACCACAGTCTTGTTTTTATTTTCAGAAGAGAGGCAAGCGTGAAGTTTAGGGTTTCAGCGTGGCGATGGGGAAAAACAGCGGGAAGTGAAGGGAAGGGATTAGTCATGGTCGTGTCATTGATAATGGCGCAATTTTATGCTTGGAAAATAATTTTTGTTTGGAAAAACATTAGAATTGGATTCCGTGGAATGGGTCGGGCTCTTCTAATTGTACCTAATGTTGTGACTAGTGTGGAGAATAAAGTAAAGCAAACAACTTGCATTTTAGTTCTTTGATGTTTTGAGATTTAAAAATTGGATTAATGTGTCCACTCTCAAATGGTAAGGGTGGTAAGGGTCATTGTCATGGTGATAGTTTGTGATCATGTGGGGTTAGGTATAAATTTTGAAGGTTGTGTTAAACGTAATAAAAGTAAAATGTGATTTTTAATTATTAAATGGGTTATTTTGATTTTTATATGAGTCGTGTGGATTTTGTGATTTCTGTAGAGTCTATAACTCTATGATCAATGAAGTTTTAATGATTTTTTTTAAAAAATTTGAGTCGTAGATATTGTACAATAGTGACACATGTGGCTCTTTTCGGTGTCATGCACTTGACCACTCTTTAAGAGCTTGGAGCAAAATTTTACTTACAAGAACTATGGAGACGCATTACATTATGGATCATGTTTTCTCACCATTGAAGTAAGCAAATCGTCTTTAACCTTAGTCCACATTGTAATGAACATGGCGAAAGAACGAGATGGAAACTGACAAAATGGGAATAACGTAGAGCAAAGAACCTTTTTTTTAGTCCGTGGATATATTGAGAATTAAAATCCAATTTAACATGTGAACTATCAAATTGTAAGGGTCATTGTCATGGCAATAGTTTGTGATCATGTGGGGCAACGTGTAAAATGTGAAGGAAATGTGATTTATAATTATGAAACGGGTCACCTTGACTTCTCTGTGAATCATGTGGACTTTGTGATCTCTATGGAGTTCATGACTTCATGACCACTATAGCTTTAATATTTTATCTTTTGACTTAGGCCATAAACGGTGCACAATGGCGACACATGTTGCTCTTCTATATGTCATGCACTTGGACACTCCTTAGGGGGAACAAGTTTTGTTTGCATGAACTATGTAGACGTATTACATTATGGACCACATTTTTCCACTGTTGTCCACAAATTGTTGTTAACCTTAATCCCAATTATCACAATAAATACTTGTAAGGTCACCATACCTATTGGGATTTGTATGCTCACCATGAAGTTCCTCGTATTTTTTGTGAAAATATGTAGTTGTAACTAAAAATTGAATCCCTTATTTATGTTCATCTTGAGACTCCTCATTTTCTCTCCATGCCACTGGTCCTCCAAGGCAAAGGCAAATAGTGGGATAGAAAGAGAGATCATTAGTTTGTTTTAAGCTTGAGAGGATGTCCTTCCAACTTGGGATCTCAAAGGACTTATTTGGTATCTCTTGGGGAAGGGGAAGAGAATTTTATGCCAATACTTATTTATGATCTTCCTTCCACTTGGAAATCAATATGTCAAATTCTAATATGTGTTCATCTTTAGAGGCTATTTCAACTTGAGGGATAGATGATGGGATTGGAAGTCTTGGGAATTTCCTTGGATTGGCATCCACAACCTTCCTCTCTTTTTGGTTTTGATTTGACATGGGGTAAGAAGAGGCTCATAGGGCTGATTGCATTGAGCTTGCTACTCATTCAAATACAATAACTCATTTCTTTGGGTTTTGATTACCCTTTCTAACCTATATATTATATCTAATTGGTTGGGATCAGTTTTCTCATGATTGGTTGGTGTGAGAATATGAGCAAGATTTGGCATAGGCTAGTATAATTTGATTGGCTTCCCTCTAATGACATCCAACTCATTCTTAAGGTGTTGAACAAGGTTTTGTATGTCTAAGAATTCATTAGAAGGGATAGTTTGATTAGGTGGTTGGGGAGGGAAGTAAGGATAGTGTTTTTGATGGTAAAGCTACTCATACTAATAAATAGAGCCATATAGAGGGAACATAGGGTCATTGTGGGACTGATATGGCTCAACATAAGACTGGTATGGCTTATCGTAGGGTTGGTATGGATCATTATATTACTGATAAATAGGTGTAAAATAAAAACTCTCTCCATACCCAGTCATCAACCTTCATGAGGCAAATAAATTCAAGAGAAACTATCAATAATTCCTTGAAATAGGTACCTGGGCTACTAGAAGCATTTGATTGAACTAGAAGTCACCATTGATGTTTAAAAGGAATGTCTCCAAAGGCTGATATATTGAAAAATACACCAAAAATTCTTCAATAGATAAATTAATTGATGTACTTGTCCCACTTGGCATGCTATAACTATTATCACTTTAAATTGCATTTCTAAGAAGGTTGTTCAAGCCTTCTTACTTAGATGATAGTAATGTAAACACCTCTAAGGTGTGGATGGCCTAATAAATGAGATGAATGTTTATATATGGGCTATCTCCTTTGATTCTTCACCCAAATACTAATAAACCTATTCAATTAAAAATGAAAAGGGAAAGAGAGAAACATGAAAGTAAACAAAGGGTGATGCACCAAGTGTTGATAACCTCCACTTGCCTATGCTACACTAAGAAAATAAACTAGGGCTAAATCCTATTGCACAAATTAACATGAGTCTCTGAGAATTAGTGTTTTAATATGGAGGTTATGTTCAAGACACTAACCAAGAGGGATGATTAATAGGTCTCATAGGAGACACTAGTGAAGTAATCTCCATAATTAGACATTTTAGGAACATATAACATAATTCATATGACCTATAAAGAGACTAACAACCTACAAAGAAGTAAGAAAGATAGGAAAAATGAGAGGGAGTTAAGACACTGCCACTAGCATTCATAATATAACCATGAATTATACACTAGATTTAAGATTGATAATGCAATAAATCAGCATATACTCCTTTAGAGGCAAAGTACAAATGTTTATTTGAGGTCTTCACCATACTCAAATTGAGGATATTGATAATATCAAGATCAAGTTAGGCGAAATGTGAGAGAGAGAGAATCAAAATGGAAGGAGCACATGATGACTCTCATATTACTCCTGAAGTTAGTTACAATGTTCAAAGGAGGCAAGAAATAGTTTTATCATCCCTCTCAACATGTGATAACTTGGTGTTATGGTGGCCTTCTAGAGAGTTAACATAGGAGATGTGTTATTTCCCCTTTGAAACTAATCTACCCTCCTTTATTTAAGGGTTACACACTTGTATAATTTCATCCACCATGTTTTTATCTCTTCTTGACACCTCATGAGATGATTCAATCCTCCTTAAAATGATGCAATAGGTCTGACATGTCACATGCCCACTTTGTCATCTTATCAAGCTTGCCAAATGCATAGTGAAAAATTGAAACTTGGTGAATTCACATGATTTATGAAGATAAAATGATTAATGAGTATTTTAACATCATTTTCATGTTGTTATAGACCATGATATAATTATTTATCCCTCTATTCCACCTGAAACTCCCAAAAATTTCTAATTTGGTCTTTCTAGGTCTTAATAAGCTCTAAATTGGCTTAAGGGTTCAAAATGAGTTTTAAAGCTCAAATATATCCATTATTGGGATAATTGGATAGTTTTAAATGGTAATACATATGGGATTTTTAAAGACTTATAAATTATTCATAGAACTCCCAAACAAAAATTCTTTCTAAACTGCCAGTTTGTTGCCCTGTAAGATTGCCTAGATAGGGGTTTTAGTGATCTAAGCTTGTTTTGAATTAGTTTTTAGTGTATAATCATGTATTTAGGCATTAAAAACAATTATACACCCTCTCATATCATTTATTTCCTTTAAAATGTTTGAAACACTCAACTCACACTTCATTTATGAGCAAACTCTCATGAAAACCTTTATTTTCTTCATGGTACAAACTTGTGTTTTACTATTTTATCTCTCCTAATGAACTAAACATAACTAAAAATAATTTTAATTTTTTTTAATTGTTTCTCCAAACCTTCAATTAATATTTCATGAGTATTGGAGCTCTGAAACTCAAGTTATGGCCTTTTTAGTGTTGTCCCACCTTGCATTTTCTTCATTTATGCATGACTGTAGATCTCTATTTAGAATTTTATTGAGTTATATGACATATAAATACCTAATTATTTTTTAATTATGACCTATATGAATCCCCATATCCATTACAATCACTTTATGCATTCAATAAATTAAGAAAACATCATTTTAGACCTGAAACACTTGTATTTTCTCCACTTTGGAGGCCTATTCTCTCACATGGCACTTGACCATGCTTGGATATTTATTGGAGATAATGTGGGAGGTCTTATTATACCAAAAAATATATTTTAAAACTATTATTTTATAACAATGATCTCAAAAAATGTTGTCAAAAGGGAAAAACCAAAATGCTAGGGTTTACTAGGGTGTTAGGGGTAGTTTACTAGTTAGCAATAATTCATAAAGCTCTTCTCTAAAAACTATAAACTCTTGATATTAATTTTAAGGTAATATGGGTTCCCTCCTTCCCCTAAGATAATTTTAACTGAGACTTTCTCTCTCCTCCATGATCCAACACTAAATCATTTGACCTTCTTTGCTTGGCTGCAACTTGGTGAAGAAGTTGAGTGGTTTTTTGCTTATTTAGGACTTATAGCTTCTCTGTGAACATGGTTTGGATCTTTGGGAATATTTATTATATTTTATATAATCCCTATCACTCTTATTTCACATTTTCTTGGTTGAATATGTCTAAAACAACATAAAATCTTGCTTGATTTTCTCATAACCTACCTTTTATTATTATGAAATGTATTCATCTTGCTCAATCTCCTACTATAACTGCATACCTAACATTACATTAATCTCTTCCTTACTATATGGTAGGCTTATAATGTATAAAAAACCTTTCATAACTTCCAACCTTCACGTTACACTATATTTAAATGTGGAAAAACAAGATAAGGAGATTTCATGAGTGAATTATATGTTAAAAAAGGAATATTTTGACATCTTGACAAGACGTACATGAAAGAGGGAGATGATATGCTATCCAAAAAGTGTCACATGACACAAAATACTCTCTTTGATTTTGATGAATTTTTGACTAGCTTTAAGCACATTAGAGTTAACATAAGATGACTTGGATAAGCATAAAACAAATATAACAAATACCTTAATTTATCCAAATTTACCTTAATTTATGCTAACACCTCATAAAGTATCAAGCTAGAGAGACCAATTAATCAATTGAGTGCCATGAATTCAGAGATTAAATAGACATTACATAAGACCTTGAAACAACTTAAGACATCATTACAATACACCAGCATAGGATAAGTAGAGTTGGAAAACATCATTGAGGAGAGCCACTATGACATTATCTCCATGAATGAGTCTCCACCCATCCATAAAATATCTAAAACAATAATCTCGTGAGGGTGACCAATGGTGATAAAAGTCTAAAAGATCTCAACTAATAACACATAGAGCACTCCCATAGTGATCTAGCAAACTCTAGAGGTGTTTCACCTCTAGGTATTCTTTCTGCTTGAACATGTATTTTGAGGATATCATTAGAAATTAGATTTACATTTTTATAAGTAGGGAAATATATTGAAGATAAGTATTATAAAATATAATTTATTTCCTATTTTTTCATAATTGAAATAAAATCTTTGATCTAGGAGCATCACTACCTCAATTGTACATATGATCTATTTTGAAAGTCTAGAGTCATTAACAAGTTATTTTGGTCATTTTATGGTGTTTAGAGTCATTAATAATCATTAGGAAGTTGATAAATTTGAATTAAGGAACTTTTTGGCATTTTCCTGCCAAAAGCTTGATTTGAATTTTCAAATTTAAATGTGAAGTATAGGAGGCTTCAACCTTGTCAAAAGAAGTCTCCATGACATGTTTTGAGTAGGTAGGTTTCAATAAGGATCAAGAGTGAATGAGTCACCTTAATGGTTAAGATAGCAGTTATGTAGTTTTGTACTTCTCCAACATACAAAAGTAAGTTAGAAGGTAGTTATGAGATTTTGGAGTCTTTTCTTTGATAGATAGTTGTGTTGGTGTACAAATAATTCAAGGTAGGAAAGATGTTTGGGGTTTAATCCAAAGATAAATTGTTATTAAACCCCAATTTAATGAATAAAAACTTTTTGTTTGGATAAGAAAGAGCACAAGCCCTACATTTTCTTATATAAGTATGTAATGATAGTTGATTGTGAGCATATTCAATGATGAAACATAAATAAAATAAATTTAAATTGATCCCTATGTGTTTGGTAAATTTATTTCCCTTTAATTTTATATTATTATATTCTTTGAATTTGTTTCAAATTCATGGTTGAGAAACTTAGAAAATGTTGTTTTCCAAGACTGTGTTCTATGTATTAAAGACTGAATATGATAAAAGTGAGAATAGGTAGATGTTTTCAAGAAAGCTTAATGGGATGACATTTGGAATATATTAACAAAGTGATAATATGATATAATAGATGTTTAATAATTAGTAAAAATTGTCTTGTGTTGTTATGACACAAGTTTTTAATGAATCTCAAACAGAACCATATGTATTCTTATATTCTCTGCCAAACAAACCTGCACAGATGTCAAAAAGGTAAAGACTATTAGACATTTGGTAGATTATGAATTTTTTAGTTGATAAGCATTTAATTTTAATGATAATAATGGTATAGGACCTATGTTAATATGTTTTCAACACTAATGAGTAAGAAAACTAGTGACAAACCTATAGAATTTTGTAATTTAGCACATAGTCAAACTATAAGTCTAAGTAAACTGAGTGACAAAGGCTTCAAAGGGGAGATCCATACAAATTATATTAGTGCATAGAATTTACATGGGCCTTATTTCATAATTTAAAAGGTTTTAAACCCTCTATCAAGTGTGAAACCTAATTCTTAAACCTCTTAGGTCTTATAGACTACAAGAAACCATATTTCTAGGGTTTCTTAAAAATTTCTAAGTTATGTGAGATTTCATTGATAAAAAAACTTGAAATTGTTTGAAAAGGTTGGGGTGAAAGTGATTCAAAATATTTTGGAGTTTACTTGTGTGTAAGTACCTCTAGGTATGAAAAAAGGATGACTGTGTGCTTAAAGAAGTGCCATAAGCCTAATATGAGGCCTTAAAGAAACAAGAAAAGTGGTTTAGAGAATGAATTGGGGATAAAAACTTGGTGAATTAAAATAAATATATAAAGGGTATATGAAAATATAACTATTGTAGTGATTTGAACTTGTACTGATTCATATAAAGCATTTAAGACTAAAAAAGGCTACTAACCAACACTATGAATAGAGAAGAAGGGATATTTGGAGAAAAGAGTGTCTAGAGGAGTGTAGTGAATTTTATGTGAGATATTATAAGATAAATACGAGAATTAAAAGGTCATAAGAGTTATCAAATATATCAATGAACTATTGAACCATTGAAGGAAACAATGATCCTTTGAGTCAAGTAAGACATTGAGGGGAAAGAAGAGATTAACAGAGTATTGAGACAAAGAGAGTGATAATTGTGATTATTTTAAAGGGTGACTAGTTTTAACAGAGATGGAGTGGTAGAAGACAGAGTCAAATAATGTTGAAATCAAAAGTCGAGAAGAAATAAGTCAAAGTAGAGATCAGAACCAAATTGATTGGCAAAGGTAAGAGTAGGATTGCGATTTCTTATTTTTATGCAATTAAAACAATTGTATGAAGCCCTCTACATCATGTGGTATCAAAGTAGGAGTATTCTATGGAAGGTATGTTTAAGTTTTTATAATGGTAATTACATTTACATACAATTGTGATTGATTATATGTTGAAGATTGTTTGAGATGTGGTTATGAGAATGCTAATGAAGTTGTAGGAAAGAATGAAGAGGCTATATGTATGAAAGTAAGAGGTGTGGCAAAGCCCTTAAGCCAAGAAGTCTTATATAAAGGAGAGCTAGTGAGAGATCCAAGAGAGATAATCTCAAACATGATATTGAGATAGAGATAAGAGTCCTAGAGAAAGGACAAGAGAAGAGAAGTCCTAGGTGAGGATAAGAGAAGGAGATTGACTCCAAGAGAGAGAGAGTTAAGTGAGATAGACCAAGTGAATTGTCAAGAGGACAAGATGTAAGGCTTGTCAAGAAGAGAAGAGATAGGTCCAAGAGAGAGACCAATAGAAGAGAGTGAGATAGTAATAATTATGAAGGGCTTGAATATTGAAGAATGCCACAAGAAGAAGATGGAAGCAAAGAAAAGATGGTTAGAGAGAGAGAAATAGATATTTGAGATGGAGGTGTTGACAAGGATATATAAAATATTGGAAGGTTTAAGACCAATATTCAATGTGTGCATAAAGAGGAAAGTTAGATGGCCTCTCAAGAAATAGATGGAAAAGAGAAGACAAAAGATGAAGAAGTTAGCAAGGCAACCTAAAAGGAGAAGTGAAGTGGCAAGCAAGACTCTAATGATTAAAACTAATGATTTATTTGAATGTTTATATATAAGTGAAGGATTGAAGCGTGAGTATCATGCTAAAATGGATGAACAAGTTGATTGGGTAGTGGAATACGATGATTCAATCTTGTGCTACCCTAAATAAAGTGATCCATTGGATGATGAGTAAGAAGTGTATGAATGTGTAGTAGTACCATGCCTTATGACAAGAAATAAAGAGGTAGGCTTTAGTCAAGAAAGATTAGAGGAGAGTCAAAAAGTACAAGGTATTCATTTCAATGTCATTTTTTATGAGTATGTTGATATAGATGTTGTTGAGGATGATTTGTATAAGAATACTTTGAAATTAGTGAACATGTTAGGTGAATGACTAGAAGGTACAATAACATATAGTAAAGTGTTTGATATCAATGAGGTGGTAGCAGTAGATAAGGAATAGCAAACATAAGTTGAAGTGCTTAAAAAAATTTCATTGTAGTAGGTTAAGGTGTCTTGATTGGCATCAACGGGAGAGAAAGGTGATGTGAATGAGTATATAATAGAACAAAATCAGTTATGGCAACATATAATGGAAGAGTCAAAAGATTTGAGTCTCATAAGAGACCAAGAGAGAATCATGGTAGATGAGTTGGCATTGAGATAAATCTCGAGCCAAAAGGAAGAAGAGTTGGCAATTAAGGAAGAAAGTGAAAATTAAGGGAGCAAACAAGAGGTGGTTTTTTATAACTTGTTTGCTTCATGTAGATGTTTATAGAGGAGATAAAACAAGCAACACTTACCAATGATTGGTTGGAAGATGAAAATTAAGAGAGAAGTGAACAAAGGAGGAGCCATAGTGAGTGTAAGAAAGCATCAAGAAGGCCTAAGTGTCTCAAATAGACCTTGGGATCCAGGAGGAGGAGCCATTGAACAATAGATTCTACAAAGAACCTCAAAGATATATCATTTATAACTTTTATGAAAAGATTTTTATTTTCTCCTCGATAGTATGATGCAGGAGCATCGCTACCTCAATTGTACATATGATCTATTTTACAAGTCTAGAGTCATTATCAAGTTGTTTTGATCATTTTAGGGTGTTAAGACTCATTCACAAGTGTTAGGAAGTTATGAAATTTGAATTAAGGACATTTTTGGCATTTTCTCACCAAAAGATTGATTTGAATTTTCAAATTTTAATGTGAAGTCCAGGAGGTATCAGCATTGTCAAAAGAAGTCTCCATGTCATGTTTTGTGTAGGTAGGTTTCAATAAGTATCAAGAGTTAATGACTCACATAATGAGTCACCTTGATGGTTAAGATAGTATTTATGTAGTTTTATACTTATCTAACATATAAAAGTAAGTTAGAAAGTATTTATGGGATTTTGGAGTCTTTTTTTGATTAGATAGTTGTGTTGGTGTATGAATTATTCAAGTTAGGAGAGATGTATCGGGTTCAATACAAAGATAAAATGTTATTGAACCCAAATTAAATGAAGAAAAACTTTTTTTTTTGATAATAAAGAGAACATACCCTATATTTTCTTATATAAGTATGCAATGATAGTTGATTGTGAGCATATTCAATGATGAAACATGAATAAAATCAATTTAAATTGATCCCTATGTGTTTGGTAAGTTGATTTACCTTTAATGTGAGATTATTATATTCTTTGATGTTGTTTCAAATGCATGGTTGAGAAATTTAGAAAACCCTATTTTCCAAGACTGTGTTCTATGTATTAAAGACTGACTGTGATAGAAGTGAGAATAAGTAGGTGTTTTCAAGAAAGCTTCAGTGGGAGGACATTTGAAATATATTGACTAAGTGATAATATTATATAGTAGATGTTTAAGATTTAAGAAACACTGTCTTGTGCTGTTATGATAGATTTTCAAGGAATCTTAGATAGAATCCTATGTGTTCTTGTGTTCTCTTCCAAACAAACCTTTATAGAGGTCAACAAAGGTAAAGATTGTTATAAAGTTGGTAGATTATGCATGTTTTATTTGATAAGTCTTTCATTTTAACACTTATAAGGGTATAATATTTGTGTTAAGATGTTTTCAACACTAATGAGTAAGAAAACTTATGATAGACCTTAGAAGATTACAATTTGGCACACAGTCAAATTGAAAGTTTGAGTACATCGAGTGATAGAGGCTTCAAAGGGGAGATCCATACAAAGAATATGGGTGCATATAATCCCAAAAAAAACTTATTCCATAATTTATAAGGTTTGAAACCCTCTATCAAGTGTGAAACCTAATTCTCAAACCTCTCAGATCATATAACTGCAAGAAATCCTATTTTTAGGGTTTCTTAACAATTTTCTAAGTTGTGTGAGATTTCACTAATAAAATAACTTTTATTTGTGTGAAAAGGTTAGTGTGAAGATGATTAAACATATTTTGGAGTTTATTTGTGGGTACGTACCTCTAAGTATAAAAAAATATGACTATGTGCTTAAAGAAGTGTCATAGGCTTAATAGGCCTAATCTGAGGCTTTAAAGAGAAAATAAAAATGGTTTAGAGAATGAATTGGGGATATAAACTTGGTGAAGTAAAATAAATAGATAAAGGGTATCTAAAAATATAACTATTTTGGTGATTTGAACCCATACCAATCCATACAAAGCATTTGAGCCTAAAAAGGCTACTAACAAACCTTGTGAACAAAGAAGAAGGGGTATTTGGAGAAAATAGTGTTTAGAGGAGTGTAGTGAATGTTATGAGAGATATTCTAATACCAATATGAGAAGGAAAAGGTTACAAGATTTATCAAATAGAGAAATGAATTTTTGAACCATTGAAGGAAACTATGATCCTTTAAGTCAAGTAAAACATTGAGGGGAAAGAAGAAGTTAATAGAGTATTGAAACAATGAGAGTGATAATTGTGATTATTTTAAAGGGTGACTAGTCCTAACATAGATAGAGTGGTGGAAGACAGAGTCAAAGAATGTTGAAATCAAAAGTTGAGAATAAACAAGTCAAAGCAAAGACCAAATCTAGATTGATTGGTAGAGGTAAGAGTTGGTAAGAGTGGGATTATGATTTCTTGTTTTCATGAAATTAAGACAAATATATAAAGCCCTCTGTATCATGTGGTATTAGAGCAAAAGTATTTTTTGGAAGGTATGTTTAAGTTTTTTCAATGGTTGGTTACATGTACATATAGTTGTGATTGAGTAGATGTTGAAGATTGTTTGATATGTAATTATGAAAATGCTAAGGAAGTTACAAGAAAGAATGAAGAGGATAAAAGTATGAAAGTGAGAGGTGTGTCAAATATTAAGCTAAGGAGGCTTAGATAAAGAAGAGATAGTGAGAGTTCCAAGAGAGATAAGCTTAAAAGTGAGCTTGAGATAGAGATAAGAGTCCCAAAGAAAGGACAAGAGAAGAGAATTTCCAAGTGAGGACAAAACAAGGATATTGAATCGAAGAGAGAGACTCAAGTGAGATAGAATAAGTGAATGGTCAAGAGGAAAATATGGAAGGCTTATCAAGAAGAGAGGAGATATGTCTAAGAGAGATATCAAGAGAAGAGAGTGAGATAGTAAGAATGATGAAGGGCTCAAAGATTCAAGAATGCCACAAGAAGAAGATGGAAGCAAAGCAAAAATGGTTAGAGAGAGAGAGAGAGAGAGAGAGAGAGAGAGAGAGAGAGAGAGAGAGAGAGAGAGAGAGAGAGAGAGAGAGAGAGAGAGAGAGAGAGAGAGAGAGAGAGAGAGAGAGAGAGAGAGAGAGAGAGAGAGAGAGAGAGAGAGAGAGAGAGAGAGAGAGAGAGAGAGAGAGAGAGAGAATATTGGAAAATTTGAGACCAATATTCAGTGTGTGCATACAAAGGAAAGTTTGATGGCCTCTCAAGAAGTTGATGGAAAAGAGGAGAAGATAAAAGATGAAAAATTAGAAAAGAAACCTAGAAGCAGAAGTGAAGGGGAAAGGAAGCCTCTAATTATTATAACTAATGATTTATTTGAATGTTTATATACAAGTGAAGGATTGAATCATGAAAAAACATGCTAAAATAGATGAACAAGTTGATTGGACAACTGAGTATGGTGATTCAATCTTATGCTACCCTAAAGAAGGTGATCCATTGGATGATGAGGAAGAAGTGGATGAATGATTAGTAGTACCATGCCTTTTGACAAGCAAGAAAGAGGTAGGTTTCACTCAAGAAAGATTGGAGGAGAGCTAAAAAGTATAGTATATTCATTTCAATGTCATTTTTGATGAGTATGTCGATATAAATGTTGTTAAGGATGATTTGTGTGAGAGTACTTTAAAATAATGAACATTTTAGTTGAAAGAAAAGAAGGTATAACATCATATAGTGAAGTGTTTGACATCCATTAGGTGGTACCAGTAGATAAGGAAGAAGAAAAACAAGTCGAACTGCTTGAAAATTTTTCATTGTAGCAGGTTAAGGTGTCTTGCTTAGCACCAATGGGAGAGAAAGGTGATGTGAATGAGTATATAATAGAAAATAATCAATTATGATAGTATATAATGGAAGAGTCAAAGGATTTGAGTCTCATAGGAGACCAAGAGAGCATTATGGTAGCTGAGTTAGAATTGAGAGCAACAAAGGAATAAAGTGAAGACCAAGGGAGAAAGCAAGAGGTGGTTTTGTATAACTTGTTTGCTTCATGTGCAAATTCATGAAGGAGAGAGAATGAGAATCAATTTCCCATGATTGGTTGGAAGATGCAAAGCAAGAGAGAAGTGAACAAAGGAGGATCCATAGTGAGTGTAAGCAAGCATCAAGAAGGCTTAAGTGTCTCAAATAGACCTTAGGATCCAGGAGGAAGAGCCATTGAATAACAGATGTTGTAAATAACCTCAAAGACATATCATTTATAAATTTTATGGAAAGTTTTTTATTTGCTCCTCAGTAGTATGATGTAGGAACAACATTACCTCAATTGTACATATGATCTATTTTTCAAGTCTAAAGTCATTATCAAGTTGTTTTGGTTATTTTAGGGTGTTAAGAGTCATTCAAAAGAATTAAGAAGTTTATAAATTTGAATTAAGGACCTTTTTGGCATTATCCCACCAAAATATTGATTGAAATATTCAAATTTGAAAGATAAGTCTAAGAGGCTTCAACCTTGTCAAAATAAGTCTCCATGTCATGTTTTGTGTAGGTAGGTTTCAATAAGGATCAAGAGTACATGACTCACATAATGAGTTACCTTGATGTTTAAGATAGCAGTTATGTAGTTTTATACTTCTCCAACATACAAAAGTAAATCAGAAGGTATTTATGGGATTTTGGAGTCTTTTTTTAATAGATAGTTGTGTTGGCGTACAAATAATTTAAGGTAAGAGAGATGTACGGGGTTGAATTCAAATATAAAATGTTCTTAAGCCTTGAGTAAATGAATAAAAACTTCTTGTTTGGATAAGAAAGATCACAAACCCTATATTTTCTTGTATAAGTGTGCAATGACAGTTGACTGTGAGCATATTTAATGATGAAACATGAATAAAAGAAATTTCAATTGATCCATATGTGTTTGATAATTTGATTTACCTATAATGTGAGATTATTATATTATTTGAAGTTGTTTCAAATTCATGGTTGAGAAAATCAGAAAACCCTATTTTTCAAGATTGTGTTATATGTATTAAAGACTAACTGTGATAGAAGTGAGAATAAGTAGGTGTTTTCAAGAAAGATTTAGTGGGAGGACATTTGGAATATATTGAATAAGTGATAAGATGGTACAATATATGTTTAATATTCAGGAAACATTATATTTTGTTGTTATGATATAGATTTTCAAAGAATCTCAAACAGAACCCTGTGTGTTCTTATGTTCTCTACCAAACAAACCTACACAAATGTCAACAAAGGTAAATATTATTAGACAATTGGTATATTATGCATGTTTTCATTGAGAAGACTTTAATTTTAGTTTTTAGAAGTGTATATGACTTGTGTTAAGATATTCTCAACACTAATGACTAAGAAAACTAGTGACAAACCTGTAGAATATTGTAATTTAGCACACAGTCAAACTAAAAGTTTGAGTAAATAGAGTGATAGAGGATTCAAAGGGGATATCCATACAAATTATATGGGTGAATATTATCCACACAAACCTTATTCCAAAATATATAAGGTTTTAAACCCTATATCAAGTGTAAAACCTAATTCTTAAACCTCTCAGGTCCTGTAGACCACAGGAAACCCTATTTCTAGGGTTTTTAAATAAATTGCTAAGTTGTGTGATATTCCGCCAATAAGAAAATTTAAATTAGTTTAAAAGGTTGGGTTTCAGATGATTCAATATATTTTGGAGTTTAATTATGTGTACATACCTCTAGGTATAGAAAAAGGACAATTGTGTGCTTAAAAAAGTGTCACATGCCTAATAGGCCTAATTCGAGGCCTTAAAGAGATAAGAAAAGTGGTTTAGAGAATGAATTGGGGATAGAAACTTAGTGAATTAAAATAAATAGATAAAGGGTATCTTGAAATATAACTAGTTTGGTGATTTGAACGTGTACCAATCTGTACAAAGCATTTAAGCCTAAAAAAGGCTACTAACAAACCTTGTGATTAAAGAAGAAAAGGTATTTGGAGAAAAGAGTGTTTATAAGAGTGTAGTGAATGTTATGAGAGATATTATAAGACCAATAAGATAATGAAAAGGTCATAAGAGTCATAAAATGGATCAATGAACTATTGAAACATTGAAGGAAATAGTGATTGTTTGAGTCAAGTAAGACATTGAGGGGAAAGAAGAGGTTAACAGAGTATTGAGACAGTGAGAATGATAATTGTGATTATTTATAAGGTTGACTAGTCATAAAAGAGATGGAGTGGTAGAAGATAGAGTCAAAGAACATTGAAATCAAAAGTTGAGAACAAATAAGTCAAAGCAGAGTCAGAGCCAGATTGATTGGTAAAGGTAAGAGTTGGTAAGAGTAGAATTGTGATTTATTATTTTCATGTAATTAATACAAATTTATGAATCCCTATGAATCAATATTGGCTTGAAATATATACAAATTTTCTTTTATTTTTCATAAATCATGTTCAAGTCCCCTAAAAGTACCATATTCTAGCTAAAAATTAATAGATGGATGGGTTTGAAGAGGGTGTGAATCCAAATTTAAGATTATTGGACATGATTTCAAAACCAAAATATATTATTGATATATTATTTGTGGTTTTAGACTAAAAAAAGGATGGGATATTATCATGTGAACCAATCATGTGCCAATTAGAATCCCATTGTGGATAATAAATACACCAAAAGAAGTGGGATTTATTAGGCTCAACAATGTCACCCCACACATGCTCAATCCTTCTCTTCCAAACTTGATCATAGAAGTTAACCCTCCACTTGGCATTGAGAGCATCACCTTGAATATTATAAGGAGAGAGGAGTGGATATCATAACTAGGGTTTGTATTAGATGAAAGGCATCTCAATAGCCCAATTTTGATCAATACACTATTTGGAAGGAGAGTGGACTCTAACCTTATGAATATGTACTTTAAGCATATAATTTTTAAATTTTAAGATAGACTATTGATAATTGGCCTAAGTATTATAATGAATCCTTAGAGTTTTTTAAGGCATACAATACATGGTTTACTTACAAAAGAGATAAAAATTGACCCTAATAGATTTTTTGAATAGCCTAAGACTCTATCCATGGTACCAAATAAAATGGAATATCATGAAGTTTAAGGATGGAATAATAACAAAGATAATTGGAGTTAAGATATATCCCATTCTTTAATCCATATCCATCCCATTGTATGTGAATTTTGAGAAGCTCCAAAGCCTTATAGATAATCTTAGTAACAGACCTGCCAACAATGGTAATCAGGAATTATGTGATGAGGATATTTTGAAGACAAACATTTTTAATATCCATTTTTCATAGAGATACATTGTGTGTTATAGTTTATAAGCACAATTTTCCATGCTTCATCCCCCTCCAAGGTGTGAATGATCCATTTATCATAGAAAGCATAACCTTAGATTTTGATATACACGGACTAAGACCTTTTAGGGCTCTTGGTTTGCAAAAGATGTTCTAATAAACTTGGTGAAATAATTTGTTACCTTTAGATTTGGCCCATAATAAATACCTCAAAATTATCTTAAGTTTGGATTAGGTAGATTTAGAAGGGGACCAACAAGTTGGAAAATAAACATGAGTAATGACCAATACCTTAGAACTAATTTGAAACTTTCCTACTAAAGAGATCCATAAGCCAAAAAATTTATTGGTCTTTTGAACCACATATCCCCAAAGATAAAAAAAAGTGGTTTATTATCAAATAAAATGACCAAAAACTTATTTTTATCACCCTGATGAATCCTTAGCCACCTATATTGACAAATATAGTTAAGTATGGGAGAGATAGACTACCTATAGCATTGAATTTACTTCCATTGAATGGAGGAGCTATAAATTAAACAAAAAATATCTAAACATTCCATGGAAATGAAAATAGAAGTCTCCTCTTCAGCTAAGATGAGAAAAGATTCATTAACAAAATTACCATTAAACATTTGCTTGTGAGAATGGGCAAGAAAAATACCTTTAACCTAACTTTGGAAGAGTAGTTGGTTGAATTGAGTCCCTTAGTGGAAAAAACATAAAGATAAGGGGTTAGAGGGCATATTAGATGAATTAAAAAAATTCCAAACTATTTAGATTTCACACCATTAATGGTGATACAAGTACTTGAATCCTAGTATAACATTTTAATATAATTAAAAAACCTTGAATCAAGTCCAAGAGCTTGAAGAATAACCTAGATGAAACACCATTCAATTTTTTTGTAGGATTTTTTAAATTAAATATTGATAAAAAAGGATTTATATTGATACTTATAGGTCCATTCTATTCCCTCCCAAACAAAAAATATTCTTTCAAGGATATATCTATTGTGAATGAAACCATTTTGCTCAGGGTGAATAATGAGGGGTATAAAATATCTAACCCGAAGAGCAAGAGCTTTGTAAATGATTTTGTATGAGACATTGGGAAGGGTAATTAGATGATAGATAGTAATAAAATCTAAATCCATATATTTTGGGATGAATTTGTTATTACCTTTATTGATAAGTTTCAGAAGATAATTGGTTTGAACAACTTCTAAATAGACTCTATGCAAATCTAGACCCACAGTATCCCATAATTCCTAATAAAACTCACAGGAAAACCCATCAATACTAAGAGATTTGTAAAAAATAAATTCAATAATATCCTATTATATATCCTCAATGGATAAAATTATATCACATGACACTCTTTTTTATTTAGTGAGTTTTTAAGGCACTAATTAGAGACATTTATGAAGGGCATACTCTCTTTCTAAGGATGATGTTTAAGCAGAAAACACATTGTGTTAGTGAGAAATAAAATGTTTTATGTATGAGGAAGGTGTGTAATGTGAAATAAATATTATTTGATAGCCTTGACACAATAAACCACTTTTGTATATCAAAGGAGATATAAAATATTTAAAATCTCTATCTTTAATCTTTAACCAATTTGCTAATTATCGAATATGAGCTCCTTTGGCCTGATACTACTCTTTCACTTTGAATTTGTGCCACAAAATGGTAGCATGATTTTTTGAATCCTCATTTAACATATAAATATCCAATACTTATGTGAAGTCTCATGGTCATTATGAATAAAAAATTTGCATGTTTGCCATAGATGCAAAGAAAGGTAGATTTTATATAAATGTCATTTTCCGACCATTATATCTATCTAGAATTTATAGAAGATCTAGGGGCTAAGATCTAGATTATAACTATGTGTTTCTTGGTCTAAGTTTGGTACAAATGAATAATATTAATATAAAACTTTGTCTTTTTAATCCTTGGAAGGGGGTTGGGGTAATTCATTCAATCTCAAACTTGATGGGGAGCTTCAATAATTATAAAACATCCATAATGATCGCCATCGGGATGAAAAAATTATTGGTAAAATAAAATAATTTTTTTCTACTAACATAGCTCTAGCAAGCCTCTTAGCAACCCAATCCCACCTTTTTTAGAGATTAGATCATATGAACCATGATGAGGTGGCAGGGTTGTGGTGGTGATGGTTGGGGTTAAAGAGCATGAATTTAATTCTTATTTAAAACCATGCCTCTCATTCACTAGTACACCATCACATTGGGAGTAACCCTTCCATATATTATGTATACTCAATAATGTTAAATTCACTACATAGGATCTAGTTTGCATCTGAAAGAGATTTGGATAACCAATGCCAAAATGTTTCCCTCTCAAAACTATTATCAGATGCATACAATGTTGTTGATTCAGAGGGAATATCCATTAAATTCAAATAGGATCGCCACTACCAAATTAATAGGATCTAAACCCAAGTTGATAACATGATGTGAAAGAGAGGTGGAGAATAAATTGACAAATCCCACGTGTCCATTCTAATTATCTAACATCTAAAACATAATAACTATACATATTGATCTAATGGTAGAGGTGAGGGAGAACCCATATATTTTAGCTTCTTATGAATATAAAATTTTATATTTGAAAAACTTTTGTAAATTAATTTACATTCCAATAGTACACAATGGTTGATTAACTTTTTTTTTCATAGTGGTTTCCTCATAAATCTTGACTAAAATGGAAAATATGTTAACTAGGTAGGATTAATGATTACCCTTCATGAAGTTACCTATCTAAACTAATGTTTACATATCTAGTATGTTTTAGAGGTGGTGAAATATTTCACTCTTAGTGGTAAATTATTTTTTTATCAAACATCACTAATTTATGGTCACACCCAAATCTATTTCTTCAAGATCAGGGTGTGACCATTGAGAAGTCATTGGTTGGATCTAAGTGGGTGAAACCATTGTAATAACACATGGGGTATATATTATATTTATCATCATCATATAATTTATTTATACTAGTTGTTTATCACATGTTTATCAATTCCTATGGGTTTGTACATAGTGGTTGGGCCTTGCCTACTGAGCACAATTTCTAATTATTTTTCTTGTTGGACATAATAGTACATACATTTCCAAATGTTTGAGATACTTTGTTCAACATGAGCGATATTTTTTGAGGTGGGGTGGGCCTGGATTTGGTCATTAGTGGGCATTCATAGATTTTGTGGTTTGTGGCTAGACAATGAAATCAAGTGTTGAACATTCTAATTTATAATAAACATTGTGTAAGCATCTTGTCACCAATTTTAATATAAATGGTTTCCTTGAGATATTTTTAAATATCTAGTTCAAAGCAAACACGTTTCTGATGTTAGGCCATATAGATTTTTTTAATTAAAATCCTATAAAATTCCCTAAGGGTTTGATCATCTAGTGTAAAAAATTCTATAAGGGAAAGGGGAGGTAAGGGAACTCAACCCAAATCGATATTTTGGGCTTTTCATGCATAGAGATGAAAAATTCTTGATTCTAATATCGAACAATAAAAAACCATTAGTCATATTTTTAACACCCTCAAATTTAACATCATGAAGGGATGTTTAAGCATTATGAATCCAATATTTCAAAGTGATTTTAGTGGGGACATAGAAAAAAAAATATGCTAAAGGAGTAAACTATTTAAAATAATTACATACTTTTTCAAATTCAAGATCGTCTAAGATAACATAAAGAAGGATTTCAAGGGTCAAATTCAAATAAAAATCCAAGCTCACTTCGGTGCCATTGTTATTCACACTTCCATTGGAAACATCCAAAACAAATTATACATAAATTAAGGAGGAAACTTTAAAGATGGCTATGTTTCCCAATGGGTGGTGATTATGTGCATGGAGTGAAATAAATGCATGAATCTTGTAAAAAAATATGATCTCCTTCAAGATAATTTAATGACAATGTGAAAAAATGAATCCCGTGATAAAAATCCTAGCATAGCCTGACCTCAACCCATCTATGCTATGTAATTTTTTAATTCATCAATGTTGTACAATCATGGGTTCACATAACTCATTAATCATTACATATTTCAATTTAGATACAATAATATTCCACATTGTTAAATATCCCCATTTTATTATAAATCACATTTATTCTCCTATAAAAATAAAGAGTTTGAATCATATTTGATTTTTTTCAAAATTGCTTAAGATAGATCAATCATATGGAGAACAAACTGAGAAATGATTTCCACATGGGCAAAAAATTCCACTTCCCATAGATTAATATAATTACAATGCATGATATTATTGTGCATCAATATTTTTGATTTTACTGAGAACCTCACTTAAAGAATGGTCAAAGAATATAAGAAATCTAGTCTCAATTTTGGACTACTTACATATAAATATTGTGGTGTACTTCATTGAAGTAAAGGTGCCTTGTTTGTATCATCAATATTAAGTGACTATACCTATTATAAATTTTAAGGATATTTTGAATATTTTCATGATCTCATTAAAAAGATACGCACCCAAAGTGAATAGAGAAGGAAATAATTAGGTGATTGATCTAATAACATAGGATACTAAAATGATAAAAATGGTCAAAATGGTCACGGTATATCTTGAGGACCCTTTGGAAATACATAATTCATTTATCACTCATGGATAAATTCTATCTAGGAAACCAATTATTAATGTGACTAGAATAGATGAAGACTATTAGTTGATTGCCCAACCACTAAGGGAAAAACACACAATTAAGATAGAGTTTACTACTCAAGGAATAAGTTTGAAATCACCTTCAGATCAAGAGCTATTTTTAAGATATCTTATTTTTAGAGTAGGGTTTTATTCTACATGCTTTAGTTCTAGTCCATTGTTATAAATATGTGCTTTTATTTTTATGGAAAATGATTTTTCCAGGATGAGGTGGTACTCATATTTTATATAAGCACACTCATTGTAAAATTTATCAAGGTTGAATAATTATTGAGATTCAAATTGATTTGGAAATCTCTTTGGATGTTCTATGAGTATGTCAAGTTTATAGTTTTATTACATCCTAATTTCCTCCGTAAATGTATTTGTTTATTAAATAGATATTAATGGGGTTAATGTTGTTTAATTATTTTAGTAGCAAACTATTTTTATTTATATTGATGTATGGACAAACATATAATGATTATTTTGTGTGACTCATTACTTTTTGATTAGTTGTGCATGAGTTTCATATGCATGCAAATTATGTTCATTCAATATTATTGTTCTTTTCTAGCATTTTTATTGATTATCATTAATACAAAATAACTACAATTTGTTGGAAATATTGTCATTGATGTCAAAGGTCTAGCATTATTGGTGATAAAGACCCCATTGAATTTGATGGTATTTTTAATATTCATATCTTGGTTAATGTGTGTTAATATTTATTTAATATTAATTAATATATTTTTGGTTGCATATAAGTCAAAAGAGGTCCCATGGAGAAGTCAAAGAGTCATGGGGTAAAAGATAAAAGAGGAATGGGATGCATTTTCTCATGAAGAGTCATCTTGAGGAATTTCAAGAGTCACCATGTGAAGACAAAAGAGGGCATGGCACATTTTTTTCATGAAAAGACTTTTGAGGAATAAGAAAATTCCCTAAGATAAAGACAAAAGAGAAAATGAGAAATTTGCTTATGAAGAGTCACCATATGACTTTTCAAATACAAGGATACGAAGGGTCATGCAAATTTGGCACCAATTTCCATAAGGATTGAAGGGTCACAAAGGGTGAATGCCAAAGGCCATTTGAAAAGCTATAAATAAAGGCTTGAGAAGCCATTTGTAACATGCAAGAGTGTGTATGGTTTTTATTTATTTTTTAAGATAGAAAAATAAGAGATATTGTAGAGTTCTATCATTTTTTGAGTAAGAAACATTGAGAGATAGTTGTGTTTTATACACAAGAGGGGTTGGTGCTCCTATGGGTTAGTGCACACAAATCTTTGCAAGGGGTTGGTGCTCTTATGGGTTGGTACTCAAAAATAGTTGTTGTGTTGGTGCTCCTACAAATTGGTGCTTGCAAATTTTTTAATTTAAGCTGGTGCTCATTCATATACTTGAGATTGTTCTCTATGGTTTTTCCCACTTTGGGTTTCCATGTAAAAATCTGGTGTCTCTCTCCCTCTTGTGTGGTGCATATTATTGTTTCAAGTTTTATTGCATTTCTTGAATGTGTGATTAATTGGTTAAAGAAAGAAATTAGATTAAATAAAAGATATATAATATACTAATTCACCCCCCCCTCTGAATATATTTCATGATTAACAATTGGTATCAAAGTAGGTTCTTTTTGAAAAAGTTTTACAGCTTGAAGGTAGATCGAGAAATCATGATGGCTAGATCACATGAAGGTTTTTATACAAATAAGGCACATTTGTTTGATAAGACAAATTATGCTTTTTGGAGCATAAAGATGAATACTTATTTGATAGCCCTTAGATTCGACATTTGGCAAGCAATAGTAGAGGAATATGAAGAGCCACAAACACTTGTAACTACTTTGGTAGAAAAGAAGGCAAATTAAAATAATGCTAAAGCTTTAAATTCTATTTTATGTAGTTTATGTGAATCAATTTTTTTTAAAGTTATGAAATGTAAATCTACTGATGAAACTTGGGTAAAACTTGAGAATATTGACAAAGGTGATGGAAAGGTTCAACAAGCTAAGCAAGATAGTTTGAGAGTTTGAAGATGGAAGAGGAAGAGGAAAAAAATATAGTAAGTTATCTTTTATGGGTTGATCAAATAGTTAATTAGATTCAAGGTCTTGGAGAAAAGTTAGAAGAATCAATTGTGGTTCAAAAAGTTTTGAGATCTCTACCATTGAGATACGATGCAAAAGTTTCAGCAATTGATGAGATGAAAAATTTATCCAAAATAAAGATGGATGAACTACATGGTATTCTTATGAAATATGAGATATGGATCAAATAAGAGAAACCCTTAAAGAGAGAAGCTACTTTCAAGACATCAAAGAAAGAGAAGGCTAAGATTCAAGAATCAAGTGACAGTTCTAGCAATGATGAAGATGACAATAGAGCTCTATTCATTCGTAAGCCAAAAAAGGGCACAAGTAAATATAAAAAAAAAATACCTTTTAAATGTTTTAATTATGGAAAGATTGGACATTTTGTAGCTAAGTTCCCTAATAAGGGTAATGGCGACAATGAAGAAGGAAAGTCTACATGCAAGAAGAATTTTAAAGGAAAATTCAAGAAGGGATTCAAGAAGAAGAGTTTGTATTCTAAAGATCCTAACTCAGTTGAAGATAGTAGAATAAGTGATTTAGAAGAAGAAGAGATTCTATTCATGGCCATACATGAAGATGCCTCTACAAGCAAAAGTATAGATGATCCAGAAGAAGAATGGGATGAAGCTGAAGTAATTTGGAAGGAGAACTCATTTGTGCCTTAGAAGAGTTAAAATCTTTTGAGAATAAGAATTGAAGATTAAAGCTCCAGATCAAGAAAAATGAAAAGGAGTCAAAGAAAACAATTGAAGATCTACAAGCACACTTTAAAGAAGCTAAAAACAATGAAAAAGATCTAACAACATAGTTTTAAAAAGTAAGTAAAGAATGTGAAAGGTATGCTATTGAAATTACTTATTTAAAAGTAGATCTTGAGAAAACAAATAAAGTAATCAATGATAGAGTAGCCAATGATTCAAAATTTGAGAATAGCATTAATATGTTGAATAAGATATTAGAAAGTTAAAGATCAATGTCAGATTAGATATGTATTAGATTTGAAAAAAAAAAGGGGAGGCCACTACTTTCACAGACAAGGAAAAAGGAAAGAGCCATGTTGAAGCTCTTATAAAAGAGGAAATCAAAAGGGAAGAAGTTAATAATATAGAGGACATCTCAAACAAAGAAGGTTGGAAAGAACAGAGCTAAAAAAAGAAATTAGGTTAGAGATACACAAACATGTCCAATGTTTATGGTTACTATTTTTATTTTAATGGATATGGTCATAAGAAAATAGAATATCAAAAAAGGGCTAACAATTTTAGAAATAAGAAGGAAAGTCATGGAGAGTCAAGTACAAGCCAAAATTGTTTTGCTCTTCTATTAGGCTTTAATGAAGAGGCCATAATATGTTATAAATGTAACAAATTTAGACACATAGCCTAGTACTATAGAAGTATGTTCAAGTCAGTCAAGAATGACTAGAGTTTCAAGGCTCCATTCATCAAGAAGAAAGTTCAGATAGGTTCATGGTAGAAGAAATAATCTAAAAAATCTATGTTAGTATAGACAGCTTTGCATATAAGAAATGAATAAAATCCATGGTTCATTGATAGTAGATGTTTAAGGCACATGACAAGAGACAAGAGCAAGTTCATAACCTTAAAGAAGATCAATGGTGGAAAAGTGAAATTTGAAGACAATACTACTGCCAGAATTATCAAAAAAGGTACACTAAGTTTGGATATTAGTAGAACTAAAACTAAAAATATTTTGTATGTAGAAGGTCTTAAGCATAATATTTTGAGTGTAAGTCAAGTGTGTGATAAGAGGCACATACTAATTTTTTATGTAGAAGGTTATGAAATTATAAAAAAATATTCAAATGTGTTGGTTGTAGATGTTTAGAGAATAGGTAATAATTTGTATATGTTATCAGACATCAAAGGTCAAAGATGTTGTTCGAGTCAGATTGAAGAAATTTGGATATGGCACAAGAGAATGGGGCACATAAGTTTTGACAATCTTGTCAACATCAGTAAGAAACAAGTAGTTAAAAATCTTCCAAAGATTACAAATCCATTTGACATGTTTTGTGAACCTTGTCAGCATGGGAAGCAAGCCAGAAGGTGGTTCAAAATAAAAGAGTAATTGACCACTCAGATGTTAGAGCTTGTTCACACTGATCTATGTGGACCTATGATAACTCAAATTACTCAAGGTGAGAAATATTTCATGTTGCTTATTGATAATTTTTCACGTATGATTTGGGTAATGTTTTTAAAGAAAAAATCAGAGGTTTTCAGATATTTCAAAGCATTCAAAGCATTAGTTGAGAATGAAACCAGTTTGAAGATTAAGTGTTTAAGATCAGATCAAGAAGGAGAATTCATGTTAGATCAATTTATTGAGTTTTTTGCAGACCATAGAATAAAGAGACATTATTCAACAGCTAGAACTCCACAGCAAAATGGAGCAGTTGAGCAGAGAAATAGAATAGTTTAGGAGATGGAAAGGATAATGTTAAATGAATCAAAGATACTAGATAAATATTGGAGAGAGGTAGTTGCTATAGTGGTGCATATTCATAATAGAGCATTATTGAGAGTCAATAGTGATAAGACTCCTTATGATCTATGGAAAGACAAACTAGCAACAATTGATTATTTCAGAGTTCTTGGCAATATATGCTTCATAAAGAGAATTGATGAAAAATTTGGTAAGTTTTAATCTAGAGTAGATGAATGTATATTTATTGTTTATTCTTGAAAAAGTAAAGCTTATAAATATTATAACATAAGAACCAAGAAAACTGTTGAAAGTGCAAGTGTCAGGATAGAAGAAGATGGAACACAAAGAATCAATGATCTAGTAGACATTCCTAAAATCATTGAAGAAGATTTTGAAGAATCAGATGAAGATGAGAAGAAGGAGAAAAACTCCATCCAAATATGTTCAAAGAAATCATAATGAAAGTAACATCATCAGGGACATAAATGAAGGAATTCACACCAGAAGAATGATGGTAAGTGAATCTGAGCAAGTTAATTTCTCTTTGTTATCCTAAATTCAACCTAAAACTTTTTTAGAAGCTATACATGATAAGTATTATGTTAAAGAAATGGATGAAGAATTAAATCAGATAGAAAAGAATGATACTTAGAAATTAGTGCCTAAACCAAAAGATCACAATGTGATAAGAACAAAATGGGTTTATAGAAATAAGTTGAATGAAAATGGAGAAGTGACCAAGAATAAAGCAAGATTAGTATGTAAATGATATGCTCAAATTGAGGGAATAGATTTGAAAGAATTTTTTTTACCAGTGCCAAAGCTAGATGTTATTAGAATGTTTCTTGTATATGTAGTGTTTAAAAATTTCAAAGTATTTTAGATGGATGTCGAATATACCTTCCTAAATGGGAATCTAGAAGAAGAGGTCTACATTGAGCAGCCTGAGGGATTTATTTTCTCAAATATTAGTAGCCATGTATGCAAATTGAAGAAAGCACTGTATGGATTGAAACAAGCTCCCAGAGCTTGGTATGCAAGACTTGATAAGTACCTGCATGATCAAGGTTTCAAGAGAGGATTTGTTGATAGTAATATCTACACCAAAATAGAAGGTGAGTATCAATTGATTGTTGTGGTATATATTGATGACATCATTTTTAGATGAAACATTGAAAAGATGAAAAAAGAGTTTTTTGATAATATGCAAAAAAAATTTGAGATGTCTGTGCTTGAAGAATTGTAATTTTTCTTAGGATTACAAATATTTCAGTTAGATAAAGGAATTTTCATATCTCAAAATAAATATGACAAGGAAATGTTGAAGAAATTTGGTTTTGAGGATTGTGCACCAATTGGCACACCAATGTGTATATAAATAAGGTGAGAAAGGATGAATATTCACTTGTTGTAGATCAATATTTGTATAGATCTATGATTGGTAGTCTTTTATATTTGGTAGCATCAAGGCCAGACATCATACATGCAGTAGGTATGGTTGTAAGATATTAGTCAGCTCTAAAATATAGTTATGTTTAGTTGGTGAAGAGAATATTTAAATATATCAAGGGGACACTGTATTATAGATTGTGGTATCCCACATGCAGAGATTTCACTTTGGTTGCTTATACAGATTCAAATTGGGTAGGTTGCTTAGATGATAGAGAGAGTACAAGTGGAGGATATTTCTTCCTTGGTGATAGCTTAGTATCATGGCTAAGTAAGAAGTAGAATTCAGTATCACTTTCTCTAGCTAAAGTAGAATATATTGTAGTGGTATTATGTTGTACTCAAGTGCTTTAGATGAAGCAAACTTTGGAAGATGTCAAGGTAAAATATAATGAACCTATTTCTATTTTTTGTGACAATACAAGTGCTATTAATATTTTGAAAAATCCAATTATGCATTCAAGAACAAAACATATTCCCATTATATATCACTTCTTGAGAGAGCAGGTTATAGATCAATAGGTTAAGATGGAATATATCAGTACTATAGAGTAGATTTTAGATATTTTCATAAAGGCACTACCAAAAGACACATTTGAGTATCTGCAGGAGAAGTTGGAAGTATTTTCTTTTACTTCCTACCATTGAGGCTTAACATCAGTTGAGGGGGAGCTAAGTGTTAGATCTAGGTAGGCCCTTTTCCATTCATGTCAAAGGGTGAGAAGAATAAAAATAGGTATAGGTACAGGTTTAGGTGTAGAAAGAGGTATAGAGAATAGGTACAGGTTGCTACAATAAGGGGGAGTTACTGTATGTTTTTTATATGATAGTATGTACAGGTTTCAGGATGTGGTAGTTTTAGTTTGAGGTTGACATCAATGACAAAGGGAGAGATTGTTGGAAATATTGTCATTAATGTCAAAGGTCTATCATTATTGATGATAAAGGCCCCATTACATTTAATGGTGTTTTTAATATTCATATCTTAGCTAATGTGTGTTAATATTTATTTAATATTAATTAATATATTTTTAGTTGCATATAAGTCAAAAGAGGGCCCATAGAAAAGTCAAAGAGTCACGGGGTAAAAGATAAAAGAGGAATGGGATGCATTTTCTCATGAAGAGTCATCTTGAGGAATTTCAAGAGTCACCATGTGAAGATAAAAGAGGGTTTGGTGCATTTTTCTATGAATAAACACTTTGAGGATTATGAAAAGTCATCAAGATAAAGATAGAAGAGGAAAGGATGCATTTGCTTATGAAGGGTCACCCTATGAATTTTCAAATACAAGGATACGAAGGGTCATGCAAGTTTGGCACCATTTTACATGAAGATTGAAGGGTCACAAAGGGCAAATGCCAAAGGTCATTTGGAAAGCTATAAATAAAGGCTTGAGAAGCCATTTGTAACATGCAAGAGTGTGTATGGTTTGTATTTGTTTTCTAAGAGAGAAAAGTAGGAGGTATTTTAGAGTTCTATCATTTGTTGAGTAAGCAACATTGAGAGATAGTTGTGTTTTATACACAAGAGGGGTTGGTGCTCCTATGGGTTGATGCTCACAAATATTTGTAAGGGGTTGGTGCTCCTATGGGTTGGTGCTCACAAATAGTTGTTGTGTTGGTGCTTGGCAAAGGGGTTGGTGCTCCTATAAGTTGGTGCTTGAAAACTTTGTAATTTGAGTTGGTGCTCATTCATATACTTGAGATTTTTCTCTATGGTTTTTCCCATTTTGGGTTTCTACATAAAAATTTGGTCTCTCTCTCTCTCTCTCTCTCTCTCTCTCTCTCTCTCGTGTGCTGCATATTATTGTTTCAATTTTTATTGCATTTCTTGAATGTGTGATTAAGTGGTTAAAAAAAGAAATCAAAATAAGTAAAAGATATATAATATACTGATTCACCCCTCCCTCTCAGTATATTTCATGCTAACGCAATTTACATTTTTGAGGTGGATGCAGGAGAAATTCCACTCTCTAGATAAATATGGAGGGAGAGTATCATCAGGGAGGGTGTTGTATATGATTATGTTGGATGTGTAGAGATTTGACAGGGAACCCTGCACACGCCATGTAGTATGAATAAATGCATGATTTTTTTTCCATTATGTTTGGTAACTTCATGATTGATCATGTTGATTTGGTTTGGTCCGTGGTTAAATGTTATTATGGTCTTGGTTATAGTTGTTACTATTTTCTAAGATTATGATGTTGTTTCCATTACAAAATGCTTTATTTATTTATGTTATTTAGATAACTTTACTTATTTTTGATTGATTAACTTCATATAGCTGGGTACTTGCAAGCATTCAACAAAAAATTATTGTTATAACACATATATACAACATATAAATAAATCACATTGAAGATCATTTAAAAAATTGATTTTATAAACATTATCTATTCTACAATTAGGTGAAGGTGACTATGGTGGTACATAAGGTGACATAAATTTTAAATGCTTAAGGGGTTAATTAGGTATGAAATTTTGTTATTTAATTTTAAAAGTTTGGGATAGGCTTTCGAATTTCTATAACATAATTATTAGGTTATTGATAAAATGCATTTGTCAACCCTAATTGGGAGTTATCATTTGGTTTTAGTATTTTTTTATTCAGTCCATGAAAACTTAGAATGGATAGGGTTTGACTGAAATTTAAGAGATATGTAGGTGACTGTGTTATTTGGTGGTCGAGTTATGAGTTGTTGAGGCATGCTAAGAATTTTTGGTGTTATGGTGAGTCATTCTTGGGAATTTATGATGGAGAAGCGTTCACCATGAAATTAGAGGTTTTTATATGACATGTAGATGACTATGAAAACAATAAATTAAGATGGAGATTTTCAAATTCAACGAAGTCATTATCGATAGAGAGAAAAAAGTAAGAAAAAGGGGACCTATGTTCATAGATAAAAGGAGAATATCTAGTTTGGGGGTACTCTATATGTAGGGTTTGTTCCTTGGTTCACTCTAAATTTTGGTATTAATGTTATATAGTTTATAGATGAAATGATTATGGGGTTTTTTAAATAGTTGTTTTAGAATTTTAAAACCCTTATGAGAATCAAGGATTTGACCCTGTGGGAGGAGGAATCCCCCAATAGAATTGAATCAATGATTTGATCAAGGTATAACATGAGCATGGAAGGTTAGGGTAACTGGTGAAAATGAGATCCTTATGTGGTTTTATTTACATGTATGTGTGTATAATTTATTCATATGATGCAAATGCTTGTGTTATTTTGTATGTGTCAAAATGGTTGTGTTATTAAAATGGCTTAGAGACATTATTTTGGATATAGGGTTTGAAACTAGGTTTTATGATGATCATTAACATGACTGTGTTTTCCTTATTTCATTTATAAATTGAAATGACTATGTAACCATTTATCTATACGATTGATTATAAATAAATAATGGATTAGGGGTATTATTTTAGATTTTGGTTACATTTGGATTTTTTAACATAAACTGGGTTTGTGTGGTTTTATTATATGGATGTGTTTCTTTCAATTTAGAAATGGCTATGTGATAGTACATTATTAACACTTATTTATGTTATTTTTATGGGATGTCTGGGAGTTGGTATCCAACTTAACTTAGGTTAGAAAGTCGATTGTGTATAAATTATTATTTATCGACTATGTAAATTTAGTCAATTAACATACTGTAGGATTAAGATTATTTTGTATGAGATATATACGAGTGTTGTATTGTTGTGAGGTTGTCATGGGTTTGGTATACATAATATGATTGAGTAAATATAAATTGTAGGTTATTTAGTATAAATGATTGAGTTATTATTTATGATAAGTTTTATAAATAGAATTGTTATTGTTAAATAATCATGATGATTATATGTTGAATAACATAAATATATATAAAATGGATTGGCTGAGTAGTATAAAACTTACTATAGGTTATATTGTCTTTAACATATATACATAGACGAGTATGAAGACAAGGATATAAATTATTATTTGAATTGTTTCTCTATGTTAATGAACTATGTGTAATATGGTTAGGTGAATGATTGAATGATGTTTAACAAATAATGTTAGATGTACAGACTAAAATAAGTTTAAACATTTGTAAAAGGGTTGAATTTGAACTATTTTCCGGACATGGATGCTTAATTTATGGGTTAAACTTGTGTTGAATGATTTTAATGAGTCAATGTACCATATAGTACACAACAAAATATTTCACATTTTGTGTTTGGATTTTAACACATTAAATTGGGTTTTAAGTGTTATGTGGTGTTAATGTGATTTATATTTTAGTTTAAAATTGAGTTAATATTTATTAAGTTGGGAGCTTAGGATATGAGAATAAATCTAAACACACACACACACACAATTATGAATTATACATAAAGACATTATAGTATTCTTTATGAATAGTTCTCTCTCTCTCTCTCACACACACAAACACACACACACACACACACACACACACACACACACACACACACACACACACAATGTGTGTGTGTGTGTGTTTTTAATATGAACTATTAATAAAGAATATTATAATGTCTTTATATATATATATATATATATATATATATATATATATATATATATATATATATATATATATATCTTTATTGGAAATAGACATTGGGCTATATTGGAACTTAGGAAGTATGATAGTAGATATTATATTATTATTATATAACATGTAACCATTTAAAATTGATGTTTTGTATTTAAATATTATGGTATTAATAATAAATTTATATGAGAATTCTGTGGAAATATTGTATATGAGTTATTTAGTAAATCTAGTATTAATGACACTGAATAAATATTATTGTGAGAAGGTTCTCATGCATTTATTTAGAGTCATTAATACATAGAAAAAAAAAAATTTATTGAGTATGTGTGTGAATATGATTGATTTATGTGATCATTAAACTATATGAAAACTTTGAGCAAAGTGATATTTATATTTAAATGTTATCATTTCACCTATTTAATTAATATTCATGAATGCACGATGTCATATTAGAAAAAAAATCTTTCTGATATGTTGCATGTAGTAAAAAATCTTACAACACACGGGTTCTAATTGACTTCTCGATACCTACACCATTATCATTTGCTCATCCATGAAGTAAGGTCCATTTATTAGTTGGGAAACTATGTGAGGGATCTATGGTCTGTAGTTGGTGTGAAAAATCACTCTAATGATGCTCTTACTCTCATCTAATAGTTAGCCAATATAGACTTCTACTCATGATTACAATTTATATACATATAACAAGGTTGTAGATACTCATTAGTTCCATAGAATAATGTATTTATTTATATTCACTCTAATGTAAAAACTTTGTATTATTGTAATTTTATAGCCAATAGTTGGTTGCTCTTATTGTATAATATTATTATATAAAATTTTAGCAATTGGCTGAGTTATTATTTAGCATATATATTTTTTGTGATGGATTGAATTTCTAATTCTGTTGAATGTGTTAATTAGATCATTATCTAAATGAATCATAACTATTCAATTATATAAAATGCATTTAGTTAAAGATCAATTAATTTATCTTAATTAAGAATAATTTGGTTGGGATTATTAAAGTAAAAAAAATCATTTTGAGTTAAATCCAACAGTGTTCTAACATTATGGTATTAGAGTTAAGGCTCAAACTCTAAGACTTAATGAGTCCACTAATGTATTTGTATTATATTATTAATCAAAAATGAGAATGGTGTGTGGTAGACTTGGAGGTGAGGGTCCTTCAAACACTATCCTCCAGTAGATCCAAATCAATTTGCTATAGAGCAAGCTATAAAGTTGGATCAGATTCTAGCAGCCATGCACAAAAATAGGGACTAAATCATGACCTTGGAATAGGAAGTGCATGTACATATTGAGGAAATAAATTAAGAAGATCTTGAAGATCACCATGTTCATAAATAAGCTCAAAAGATGCTTAACAAGATCATAGGCATGATGAAGTGCCATAGGATGTAAGGGCTCATGTAGCTGTAGAACTTGCATGGGACATGAAGAAAGTTAATCCTTTTAAGTTCAATGTAACTGTGTTAATGAATGTGTTGAATCTTAGTTAAAAGAAATGGAAAAGTAGTTTTAGATCCATAATTACTTAGAAGTCACCATGGTAGTTTAGAAGTATATTATCTTGCTAGAGAAGCAACAACATGGTGGGAAAATAATAAGTTTGAGATGAATCTTGACTCCACTACCACCACATGGGAGCAATCCATGGTTTTGTTCAGATCATGATGGCTACCCTAGTTGTATTTTGACCAAAAGTTGATATATTTTTAGAATATAAAGTAGGGAAATATTTCAATCAATAAATATTGAAAATAGTTCGCTAAGCTCATAAAAAAATTCCTCAAAATCAGGTAGATGAAATTTTTGTATTATAAAATTCATTATGAGATTAAAACCCAAAATTGGAGGTGAGGTAAATGTGCATGAGACATCAATGATGGATCAGATCTTTGAGAAATTAGTTAAGCAAGAATCAAAACTAAAGTCTCTTGCTCAAGTTAGAGAGAAGTTCAAGAAGAAGTTCAGAGGTTCCAAACCCACTCTTAAGAAGAACTAGAAAAAGAAAATAAATTAAAAGAATTAGTTTAGGAATTAGAATGCTAAATTTAGTAACTTTTCAAGTAGCAAGAAAGCATATGGTGGATTCAAGCTTGGTTTCAAGGGGAACCAACAGTTAGAAAGGAAAGGACCACTTAGTAGATGTTTCATTTGTGGTAATAATCACTATGCTAGGGAATGTACTCAAATAAAGTCTGAAGGTAAATCTAAGGGTACTATGTAGCGAGAAACCTTTCAACTAAAAATCCATGTGATTGTTAACAATTGTTAGGCTAATTTTTATATCTTATCTATTGAGGTTGCAGGTAATATTTTTTGTCATCCCATTTCTATTATGATTGAATTTGGATCTACAAGATGTTTTGTTTATACACTAATGCTATCTAAGTTGTCTAGGAAAGTTGGTTTAATGGCAAATGCATGGTTAGTGTAATATGGGAGTGAAGCAAAGGTCAAATTTTATAAGTTTTTAGTGGAAGCTAATATTTAATTTCATGAATTCACATTGATAGTAGATATTTATATAGTACCACTAGGGTCATATGATATAATCCTGAGGTTAATTTGGCTTGATAAGTATAAATCTAAAGTAGATTACTATCTTAAAAAGGTAAAATGTTATAATGATTTTGGGAATCAAACTCAGATTTAGGGTGATAAAAGGGAGTTGAAAATTAGGCATATTTATGCAATTTAGCTTAAGAAATCTCACAGGAAATAAATTCAAAAATTTATTGTTAAAATAAATGAAATGGAGGAATTTAAGGAATCATCCATTGAGGATTACCCTTTTCTTAAAAACTTTAAGGATGTGTTTTCAGAGGAATTTTTAGGATTTACATCCAAGCAAGAGTTTAATTTCTTAATTGAAATAAAACCTAGTTTAGAACTACAGTCTAAGGCACCTTACAAGATGATGACTATAAAATTGGTTGAGTTGAAATCTCAACTACAAAAGTTGTTATAGAAAGGGTTGATTCAACCAAGTGTATCACCATGGGGTGCACCAATCATGTTCATTAAGATGAAAGATGGTATTCTTCACCTATGTATTAATAATGAGATGTTGAACAAAGTAAAAATCAAGAATAGATATCCATTGACTCACATTGATGATCTCTTTGATCAAATGTGTGGGGTGACAATTTTCTCTAAGATAGATCTCTAAGTGGTGTATCACTAGCTGAGAATTAGAGAATAATATATTCTGAAAACAATGTTCATAACTTGATATGGGCATTATGAATTTACATTGTTGCCTTTTAGGTTAACCAATGCTCTAAAAGCATTCATGAATCTTATGAATAGTGTGTTTAGGGATTATCTGGACCACTTTATGTTAGTTTTTCTAGATGATATCCTTATTTATTCTAATAATGATGAACATCTACAATGTCTAGAGTTGGTTGTATAATGTTTACAGAAACATAAACTATATGGTAAATTATGCAAATGCGCATTTTTGTAGAGGAAAGTGCAATATTTGGGACACATTATCTCTATAAATAGAATTTTACATGGCCTAATGAAGATAAGAGCCATAATAGAGTTTTCAACACCTAAATATTTGTATGAGGGGAGAATATTTATGGGTCTAGCATGGTACTCTAGAAAATTGATTGCAAATTTAATGAAAATAGCTAACTCAATGACCTCTCTTCAATGGAAGAATCAATTATTTTTGGTTGGATAAGTGCAAAAAGGCCTTTTAGAGGATTAAAAGGAGGCTTACTTTAAAACCTATGTTAAGAGTTCTTGATCCTAATGGTTAGTTCTCAGTAATTACTGATGAATTTAGAGATGGTCTTAGAGTTCTTATACAATATGGTTCAGTTATAGCATATGAGTTTAGGAAGCTTAAGCCATATGAGGTAAATTATGCCTCAAACGATTTAAAACATGATAAAATAGTGCATGTTTTTCAAGTTTGAATGCATTATCTATTGGGAAAACCATTTGAGCTCTAGACTAACAACTTGGGTCTCAAGTGTATCTTCACCCAACTGAACTTGAATGTTTATTAGAGATGTTAGTTAAAAATTTTATTCGACTAGATTTTGATATTAACTACATCATTGGAAAGGAAAATAGATTTGCTGACACCCTAAGTTGTACAAGGTACATATCATATTTGGATACTATTAGGATTAATTTTCATGATCAAGTCATTAAAATCTCCCCTAGATATGAATTCTATGAAAAAGTTAAGAAAGCTTTGTCAGAGGATGCTCAGAACCCAAATTTTAAAGGATTCAAGTTGGAGAATGATGGTCTCTTAAGGTAAAATTATAAAATATATGTACCTAATAGAGAATTTGAGGAGTACACGACTAAATAAATTGCATAATGCCCCCTATTTAGTTCATCCTAGAGTGATTAAGTTCATGGTTGAGATACGACCTATTTAATTATAGAAAGGAATAAAAAAGGATGTAGTGGATTTTGTGTCTCATTATTTGGAGTGTCAGTGTGTGAAGGTTGAACATGCACATATGGAAAGATTATTTTATCCTCATGATATAATGAAATGGAGGTGGAAGGTAATTAGTATGGAATTTATCCAAGGTTTTATGTTATCATGGAACCATCATGACATGATCTTGATAATAGTTGGTGAACTAACCAAGGTAGCTCACTTCATACCAGGTAATTTAATTGATGATGCACTAATGCTTATAAAAATATTTGTTAAATAAGTGTACCAATTACATGGATTTCCAAAGAAGATCAATTTTGATCAAGATCCAAACATGGCATCTGGTTTTGGTTGACTCTAAATTTAGTTTTGGGCACATAGTTGAATTTTTATACTACATATCATCTAGAAATAGATGGATAAATAGAGAGAATAAACCAAGTTTTAGAATATCTTATTTGAATATATTACATGGATCAACAATACAAGTGAGAAGAGTATCTTCCACTAGTAGATTTTGTTTATAATAACTCTTATCAATCAACTTTAAACATGGCTCTATTTAAAGCATTATATGGAAGAAGGCGTCGAACACCAATCAGTCATGACAAACTTGAAGATAGGGTAGTATTTGGTCTTGAAATGCTTGTAAAAATAGAGAAGTAGGTAAATTCAATTAGACAAAGGTTGCCTGAGGCCAATGATAGGCATAAAATCTATGTTGATCTAAAAAGGATAGAAAGATAGTTTTTTGTTGGTGATAAAGTATTTATGTGGGTTAAGCCTCAAAAGAGTTTGATTAAGTTTGATAAATTAACAAAGATTTATCCAAGATATGTGAGACCATTTTAGGTATTGTAAGTGATCAATATTGTTGTGTATAGGCTTGATTTGCCACCATATCTAACTCTTTTGCATAATAGTTTTTATATGTCGTATCTTTAAAAGTCTGTAGTTGATTCTTCTCATGTATTGGATTAGAATGCTTTATAGGTTTTGGATCCTAGGGTATTCATAGTATAACTGATTAGAATAATTAACACTTAGAAATTTAGTTTACGTAATAGGGAAGTGTCACAGTGAAAGGTCTAACGGGACTAATATTCTGAGGATAGTGCCACTTGGGAGGACTATTATGAGTTCTATAGTTTTTTCCACATCTTTTTGTTTAAAACATTTACTATTGTTATTTTAATTTCCCCTATGTTTTATTTTATTTCAAAATTTTGTTTTAAATAAGAATCATCGGGACAATGACTAGTTTTATGGGGGAAAGATGTTACACATGATTTTCTTAGTAAACTTGAGTTGCTTATTAAACATATATTGATGGGTTTAATGTTGTATAATTACTATAATATAAAAATATTTTTGTTTATGATGATGTATGGATAGGCATATAATGATTATTTTGTGCGATTCATTAATCATTGATTAATTATACATGAGTTTCATATGCATGTAGATTATGCTCATTCAATATTATTATGCTTTAACAACATTTTTGTTGATTGGAATTGATATGGAATAACTATTGTTTACATTCTGAAGTGGATGTAGGAGAAATTCCTCTCTCCTAATAGATATGGAGGGAGAGTATCATTAGGGAGAGTGATGAATATGATTATGTTAGAGGTGTAGAGATTTTACAGGGAACCCTATACACACCACAATACAAATAGATTGATAATTATTTTAATTTCATTATGTTTGGTTACTTCATGCTTCATCATGTGGATTTGGTTTTGATCTGTGGTTAAATTTTATTATGGTCTTGGTTGCAATTTTTACTATTTTCTAAGATCATTATGTTATTTCCATTAAGGAATGTTTCATTTGTTTATGTTCTTTATATAAAATTACTTATTATTCACTACGCAACTCCATAAAGGTAGGTACCTAAAAGCATTTAACATAATAATATCATTATAACACATATTTACATGGCATAGAAATAAATTACATTGAAGATCATTTAACAAATTGATTTTATAAATATTATCTAACCTAGACTTAGGTGAAGGTGACTATGGTTGTACCTAGGATGACAATGTTTTTAAATGCCTAAGGGTTAATTAGGTATGAAACTTTGTTCTTTAATGTGTAAAGTTTTAGATAGGCTTTTAAATTATTATAACATAATTATTATGGTATTGATAAAATGCATTTGTCAACCCTAATTGGGAGTTATCATCTAGTTTTGGTCTTTATTTATTTGAGCCATACAAACTTGGAATGGCCAGGGTCAACTACAAGTTAAGAGGAGATATGGAGGTGAGTGTGTTGTTTGGTAGTCAATTTGTGAGTTATTGAGGCATTTTAGGAATTTTTGTGTTATGGTGAGTCATTATTTGGAATTTATGATGGAGAAGGGTTCACCATGAAATTAGGAGTTTTTGTATGACATGCAAAAAACTATGAAAATAATAAAGGAAGATGTGATTTTTGAAATTCAAGGAGGCCATGGTCGATAGAGAGGAAAAAAATAATAAAAAATGAGACTTTTGTTGGCAGACCAAATGAGAAAATCTACTTCAAGAGAAATCTAGAGGTAGGGTTTGTTCTTTGCTTCACTTTAAAATTATGTATTAATGTTATATAATTTATAGATGAAATGGTTATGGGGTTTTTAAAATAATTGTTTTAGAATTTTAAAACCCTTATGAGAATCAAGGATTTGACCCTATGGGAGGAGAAATTCCTCCCACAGAATTGAATCAATGATTAGATTAAGGTATAACATGAGTATGGAAGGTTAGGGTAACTAGTGAAGATGATATCCTTGTGTGGTTTTATTTACATGGCTATGTATATAATTTAATCATATGATTCAAATGTCTGTGTGTTATTTTGTATATGTCAAAATGGTTGAGTGTTAGTAAAATGGCTTATAGACATCGTTTTTGATATAAGGTTCAAAATTGGGTTTTTTATGACCATTAACATGACCGTGTTTTCCTCATATAGTTTATAAATTGAAATTACTGTGTAACCATTTATATATATGAATAAGTATAAATAAATAACAAATAGCTTAGGGATATTTTGTCAAATTTTAGTTATGTTTGGATTTTCAAACATAAACTGGGTTTCATTAAATGGTTGCATTTCTTTCAATTTAGAAATAGTTGTGTGATACTACTTTATCAAAACCTGTGTATGTTATTTTTATGAGATGGCTAGGAGTTGGTATCCAACCTAACTTAGGTTTGAAATTTGACTGTGTATAATTGATTATTTGTTGACTATGTGTAAATTTTGTCAATTACCATACCACAAGATTAAGATTATTTTGTATGAGATATATACGAGTGTTGTATTGTTTTAAGGTCATGAGTTTGGTATACGTAATATGACTGAGTTAGTATAAAATATAGGTTAGTTTGTATACATGATTTATCTATTATTTATGATAAGTTTCTATAAATAAATTTTTTATTGTTGAGTAGTCATGATGAATATATGTTGAACAACATAAATATATGTAAAATGGATTGGCTGAGTAGCATAAAAATTATTATGGGTTACGTTGTCTTGAACATATATACATAGATGAATATGAAGACAAGGATATGAATTATCAATTGACTTGTTTCTTTATGTTAATTGGTTGTGTGTAATATGGTTATATGAATGATTGAATGATGTTTGACAATGTTAGATGTACAAACTAGACTGAGTTTAAACATTTGTAAAATGATTGAAGTTGAAATATTGTGGGGACATAGATGTTTAATTTAGAGGTTAAACTTGTGTTGAATGATTTCAATGAGTCAATGTACCATATGGTACACAATGAAATGTTTCACATCTTGTGTTTGTGCTTTAATGCATTTAATTAGGTTTTAAGTGTTGTGTGGTGTTAATGTGATTTATATTTTTAATTTAAAATTGAGTTAATATTTCTTAAGTTGGGAGATTACGATATGAGAATAACTTGAAATATATATAACTACACACACACACATGCGCATGCGCGCTTAAGTTGGGAGATTACGATATGAGAAAAACTTGAAATATATATAACTACACACACGCGCGCGCGCTTGTGTAGTTATGAATTATACATAAAGACATTATAATATTCTTTATGAATAATTCATAAAAACACATGCATATGTGTGTATGTAATTAATACTTAAAAATTATATATATATATATATATATATATATATATATATATATATATATATATATATATTTTTTTTTTTCCATTAGGAAATAATTGGCTAAGGGTTTTTTAAATATATAAATATAATTTGATATATTTAATATTTATGTATATACAGATAATTCACTATGTAAATAGATGTTTGTTTATAGTGAATAAATTTATTCATATGTAAACTGGGATGTGTATCATTAATTTATAATATGTTGATTCAATTATAAATTGTGAGTAAAATGATTAATTGTTGATTAGAATAAATAAAAGTTGTGGTTATTATATTAATTGGTTAGATTGAGATTTAATGTGAAATTCTTGAATTGTGTTACTATTATTATAATACCTATGAAAAGGGGTGTTTTATATGGAATTCGTGAATACTTAAATATTATGAATATTGTAAAAAAATGATTTATTTGGAATATTGCCTTATTGGAAATGGACATTGGGCTATATTAGAACTTAGGAAGTATGATAGTAAATATTATGTTGTTATTATATATCATGCAATTATTTCAAGTTGTTTCCTTGTATTTACATACTATGGTATTAATAATAAATCTATATGATAATTCCATGAAAATCTTTTATATGACTTATTTATTAAATTTGGTATTAATGACACTAAGAAAATATTATTGTGAGAAGGTTCTCATGCATTTATTTAAAGTCATCAATACATGTAGAAATGAAATTAGATTGAGTGTGTGTGTGTGAATATGATTGATCTATGTGATCATTAAACTATATAAAAACTTTAGACAAAGTAATGTTTATATTTAAACATTTTCATTTCACCTATTTGATTAATATGCATGCATTCATGATGTCATGTTAGAATAAAATTCTTTATGATATGTTGCATACAGTGAAAAATCTTACAACACATAGGTTCTAGTTGACTTTGTGAAACCTACATTGTTATCATCTACTCATCCATGAAGGGAGGGCCTTTCCCTATTTGTAAAATTATGTGGGGGATATATGGTCCATGGTTGGTGTGGAAAATCACTCTGATGATACTCTTCCTCTCCTCCAATAGTCAATCAATAGAAACTTTTATTCATTATTACATTTTATATACATATGATGAGGTTGTGTATAATCATTATTTCCATGGAATAATATATTTATTTATCTTCAATCTGATGTAAAAACATTATATTATTTTACTTTGATAATGAACAGTTATTTGTTCTTATTGTATAAACTTTTAATAGTTGGTTGAGTTATTATTCAACAGATAAGCATTTTATGATGGATTGAAATTGTAATTTTGTTGAATGTGTTAATTTGATCATTATCTAAATGAATTGTAACCATATAATTATATAAAATGCATTTATTTAAAGATCAATTAACTTATCTTAATCAATAATAATTTGTTTTGGATTATTAAAGTAAAAAAAATTACCATTTTCAAGTTAAACCCAGTGGGGTTCTAACAACTTTTTTAATTTATAGATTAATGTTATAGATGTTTTGAGATTTTGGTATTCCTTGCATGAGATTAAAAAATATAATGTGGATATATTATGTTATGTAATTAACTAATTTGGTTGTCTTAATAGTTATTTTTATTTAAATTATTTGATTTGGATGAATGTGTTGTTAAGCAAATCATAGTAATATTTCATCTTTTAAATGTTACAATACTGATTTGTTCATAAATAAAACTCCTTAGACTCTTTGTTGTGGTTTTAAAATTTTATGTGAACATTAGAAATAATGAGCATTCACTTACATGTAGTAGATCTCATGAAGTGTTTATTATAGAAAAAGTATCTTTAATGTGAAATTTATAAAACATCTCTTTTCCTCTCTATCATTCTTTTATGTTTTATTTTTTTAAAATTAGAAACTCACTTTATAAACACCATTAATATGAGTATCCATATTATAGTATAGTTTATATTTATATCTAATTTAATTAGGTTTATTAAAAGGAAAAGTTATTTTATATTGGTGAATTTCACATTACTTTGACCTTGTTATTCCATAATAATTATATAGGAGAGTCACAACCTACAACTTATGCCTTATGTTACCTTTGGTTATCCTAAAATGAGAGGGTGAAAGCCCATCAACCTATTGAGTAAGTCACAAAATCATATCAATAGGTTAGTTATCACTAGAAAGAGGGATTAAACTGTCGAGGATCAATTCAAGAGCATGCACCCATTTGAGTTGAACCAAACTATAATTCTCTCCATGATTAACTAGATCCACATCTAAGTCTATCCTAATTTTAATTCAACCTCTAGAGGTACATCTTAAACCCATGCATATAAAGGGAAGACCAAAAATATCAAGGACCCAATTGAATTCATTAGTTGATCCAAATTTAAGACCATTCACACCCATGTCTAATTTTATAACATGAAAAACAATTAATGTTTAAGGGGACATTAAAAATTACCAAGGAACCTCAATGATATATCCCACATTACTCCTTTGATGGAGGGAAAATAATAGAAGAACATGTCACATCTTTTAAGTCTTCCCTAAAATTTTTTAATGTAGAACAAGAATATTTTTATTGTATATTATCCCTATTTTCATTCCAAGATGATGCATATGATTAGCTCTTTGATTGTCACATCATGATTTATCTCTAAGCTAAATAACCTATTTGATATATAGATTATTATTGTTGATTAGTTGATTAACTAATGTTTGATTAAGCTTAATGACATATGCTGATTATAGGATAGTTGTGTTGCTTAATTTACATGATTAGTTTGCTATGAGTTAACAATACTTTTACATTTAGTATATTATAATCATGTTTGATTATTATACAACATTATTTTATGGATATAATGATGTTTCAATCTAACTACTTTCATTTTTGTGAGGTGGATGTTGGATAGATTCTTCTCTTAGAGTGTGACAGAGGGAGAGCATCATCAGAGAGGGTGGTTTAGATGGAGACGTTGTGGATGATAAAGAATGAATCTATAAACCCTTGCACACACCACATTTGTATTTCATGATTGTATTTTTTGATAGATATCTATAGTAAGTTTTGTTTTAATTTTAAATGACTATTGTATTATTTTATGTTTCCGTTAAATTTAGTTACTATTAATGATCATATTGTTTGTTTGAGTGATTTCACTAATTTAGTGATCATGTGTAGCTTATTTTGTTTGACATAATTGTTTGGTTGAATGAATGAAATTGTATATGTTATGCTTACATTACTACCTTATTTGGAATGGTTGTGTAGTACAACATTCTGATGTTATGTAGGCATTGAAATGTGTAGATGGATTCTATTGTTATTGATCTAAAATATATAGATATAATAATTTAAGATTATTATTACTAGATATTTATATATGTTTATTTTAATGTTAAAAGATAAATAATATTATTTTAAAAGTCATTGTAAATGATTAAATGTATTATAAATCATTGTGTTACAAGTTTTTTTGGATAGCATGCTAACATTAAAATAATAGTCTTTGATTATATATATAGTATTGTCATATTATATAGTTGATATGTTCATGAATGATCATCTTAACATGGAATATTGAATTGATTAAGTTAATGGACATTGCATGGCATATCATAAAGGTTATATTGTTGTTTATTTGATTTTTTGTTGGTTTTTAAAGTCGATGAGGTAGCAACTTAAGTCAAATGGCATGAAATTATTTTAAGGATTATAATATGATTATTTTAATCAATGAAAAGGAATTTTTGAGTGATTAGGGTTACTAACCACTTTTTGAATTTGAGTCAAGCATCATTTATAAAAATCATGGAGTTACTGGGTGTTTTCATGGTGGTTAATAGAAACATACAGGGAGTTCTGTTGAGTTATTTTTGAATGCATTTATTCAATCAATTGAAGTGGTCATTAATGGTGGTGAGGAGGTTGATGGAAAATAATAATAAGAAGATAATGCGGGATGTGAATGGCTCATGGCTCACGGCATACAAAGAGAAGGAGACATAAGGAGAAGAAGGATTTTGTTTGACTTTATTTATACATACATTTACCAGGTTAGTTTTATAATTAAATTCCTATGTGTAAATTGAATGTGTTTTTGAATTTGGTTACTGGGTTTCTTTGCTTGAATATTAGAATAATTGGGTTGAATGCGAAGCCATGTGGAAGGCTCAACCTCCATATAACCCCACATTTGACTTAGGGTAACCTAAGGGTTTTGGGTAAAAGCCATAGATTTCCATGACTATTTTACATTAGTATGGAATTTAGTCCCAAACTCTCCCCCAATTCAAAAAACTTTATTCATTATGGGAAGTTATATTTGTTGGATATATACATTTTGCCTTGAGATAATATATTTGAATTAATTATATATATTCATTCTAGGTATGCCTGTGTATAATCCAATTTATACTTTTGGGTATAAAATGATAGGCTTAGTGGGAAATTGTTTGTATTTCATTTGAGAAATGAAGATACTAGAATAATAAACTTAAGGTTCTATTTTGATTGAATTTATGTGGCTTAGGTTCAAATGAGTTTATAAATGTAGGGTTTAAGTATAGTTATATACTCTTGTATATATATTATAATCCTATATTTTGTATATTTCTTATATAAATGAATTTGAGGAAATTTTTGGCGTAAGTCTTATTATAAAACCCAGGTACGCATAGGTGAATGATTGATTATAGGTTATTCTTTTGGATTTAAGCATGGGAAGATACTAGACGATGTTTTAATATATATTGGTACATTTTGGGGAATTCTATTCATTATAATTATGAACTAGTATATATGCTTAAATATGACTATGTATTACATATAGTTTGTATGTCTTTTATCTAAGAAAGAGGCTTACATAGTCAATAAAAGGATTGAGTTTATGGGTTTAATTATATGATAATAGTTATACGACAAGTCTGTGTTGATTATGGGAAACTTGAGTAGGGTGTGATTGACTTCATATAGATGTTTTAATAAAACTTGAGTTGGGTGCTCATCTACGTGTTGTTTTTTAATTAAATAATACCCAAGTTGGGTATAGTCGACTAAGTGTTTATAATTGCTCATATTAATTAAAATTAATTGGAAAAAATTAAATCAATTGATTTGGTATATTGATTTGATAGCTTTGATGGATAAATGAATAGTTGTGTTTGACAGTATTATGTGTATTTTTATTATAAAGGAAAATGGGAATTATTCACTTAAAAATAAGGGCTATGGGGCCTTTGTTTGTTAGCTGACTATATACTTAGTGTATACAGTATACTCTAAGACAAAAGATAGTGTATACTATATAAAATGAAGTATAGGTAATGTATTAAATTTTTATATAAATAATATATATACATATATATATATATATATATATATACATATATACACACATATATATATGTGTGTGTGTATATATATATATATGGTTTATTTTATACGATTATTTGTTGAGAAACAAAATAGGAAAGAAATACACCATTCATAATTATATATATAATTGCATACAACTGTGTTATGTATATAATTATTATTATCATAACAGTGTGTAATTGATGCTTATTTATATTTTAATATTTAAATATAAATCATTAAATTAATGTATTTATGAGTTTGAATATCGAACATAATAGTATGTTTGGACTAGATGTTGTCATATATGGTATATGAACAATTTATGAGCTTGTGATATAATATTAATTCATGGAGAAATATCATTATAAGTTAGTATTATAGGTAATTGACATTTTTTATGTGATCATACTCGGATGGTATGTTTAAGACTATTTTTAGAATCTTTTTATTATATGTAATAAATGAGATAAATAGATTCATTTCACTTCATTTAACTAACTAAATGAATGTGTGTGATATTTATATACTTAGCATAATTTTGATTTATTAAAGAGGAATATTTTTGAATGTATATATTGATTTTAATAATACTATTTATTTTTACTGAATCTCACATTCATGAACCTAATTAAGTAGTGGATGGATTTCATTGGATTTATTAGTACCATCAATGCAAGATGAGGAATAATCTGATCAAGTGGTGTGTATGAATTTGATTGATTCTAGAGATCATTATTATTGAAAAATTTGGCCAAAGTAATGTTTGGTAAATATTTTCATTTCATATGTTGATACACTTTTCATATTTGTGTGATATCATATAAGAATGGATTTCTTTATGGTACACATTATGTATTAGATATCTTCAAGACACATGATATGGTTTGTTAATTTAGATTCGCTCACTGTCATTATCTACCCATCTAAAAGGGAGAGTCATCCCCTTATTTGGGAGATAGTGAAGAGGATCTATGGTCTATGGTTGGTGTGAAAAATCACTTGGATGATGCTCTCCTTCCTAGCTGGAGTACTATCCTTGAGATTACATATTGATACTTGAGTGATGGAGACTATTGTGTTTTGGAAAATCTACTTAGAGGATCTTTGTATCATGTTTTATCATTTGAAAAAAAAAATGTATTTCTAAAAACTATAACATTTATACATTAGACTTCTATAATAGTGACTGTAATGGTGTCCCATCCATGGCTAAATTTATACTATTTTATTTATGAAGATATGCAATAATTATTATTGTTTCAATATTGATCACAATTTCTATATCTATTCATAGTGATCCTTAGCTAAGTGGATTAGTTAAAATCTTTTAGGTTAACTAAATTGATACAATTAATTAAAGATCACTAGTTAGGTTTCTAGTGGTGAAATCTATATGTTAAATATGTGTATAAAATTTATTTTAAAAAAATATTGAAATATTCTGGTAAAACCTAGTGGGGTTGTTACATTGATCTTCCTAAGAATTTTTTTAATAACTAGAACACATTTGAAAATACTTTCTTGGGTTAGTTTGGATGAGTAGTAGATCCTAGTGTATTGTATCAACAATTCTCTCTAGTATGAGAAGAGAACCTAATTAATGTATCGGGGCTTTTAATTCAATATTTATAAAGTTGTACACTCAAATTACCCCCTTATAATGGCTTGTTGCTCCATTATCCCTAAAGTGTACAAAAATTTAGTAGACACAATGACTATTGTGTTCCTTAGATGTGATACAAAAATTAATGAGTTTCCATAGGCTTATGTAGAAGTTAGAAACATTTATAGATAACTCAATCCTCATGGACCAATCCTACTAAATGTCAATCAAAACATACCAATATTGAAAATCTAATAATAATGTTCCCTAGATCAATTTAGTCTCAATCACCAATGTGTTACCCTTGAGACATGAGGACACTAACCAATAACTTATTTTTTTGAATGATCATCATATCCAAAATATATGATAGAACCAAAATCGATCTCTAATTTAATTTGTCAACAATGTTCAAATACGTCCCAATTTTTTTTAAAAATATAGAAGATAGTTTCCATCTAACACATGATGAAAAACTCAAAATGCCTTTCTTAGCCTTAAAAATCAATTTGAAAATGTTGTCAGGAACAAAAAACTTGTAATTTCACATATTAAAGGTAGAACTAACCATTTAATCTTCTAAATAATAACCTCAATCGATCACCAAATTAAATGCTTGAATTAACATTTGTGAATATACATTCCTAACTAGTGTAGGGTACATAACACGACCAACATGGAGAAGTAGGCTACATTTAATTTTGAAATGAATTTTAAATCTTACAAAATGATATGGAAGGGTATGATGAGGTTATAAATCACCAATACACAACTAGTACATCTAGATCTTCAAATACATCTAATTCCCCTATCACTTTCATGATGCTTGAAACTTTTGATTTCCATAGTTAAGAGAATAATGGACTTGAGGTAAAAACTGACTTAGTTGATGATTTTCACAAATATCAAATAAATAGTTATAGACTAAGAATTATCATGCATCACTAGTAACCTCTCACTAGTTCCACATTACCTAATATAATTGTGATTCACCTTTATCCAAAAGAAAATAATGATCCTACCCCCAAAAAAAGAAATGGTCAATGACACTCATTAGATTCATACTCAACACCAAACAAAGGAGGATACCTTAAAATTAAGGACATGAAGATAATTAAGACAAACATTACATTAAATTATCTTGAACAAATCATAAAACAAAGAGATGTAATCTTACAATCATTAATAGCAAAAATTGAATTCAAATAAGTAAAAGATAACAGATGCAAATGTTTTAATTCAAAAACTAAGACCAAGGTTCCTCATTTCCTATTGAAAATGATATTATTTTAGAAAAAAATCCATAATTTATTGGTGGATTTATATTCCTCAGCTAACATCATGCCTGAGAGTATTTGTGAAAAGTTAGGACACAAGCCCATAAAATTTGATTGAATAGTTGTTTAATTAGACAAATAAAAAAATTTGAATTATAAGATAAATTTTAAATTTCCACGTGGAATTGTTATTTGAACCAATATTCAAACATTTTATATAGATTCAAATTTTAGGCATTATTGAAGCATACAACACACTTCTCAACTGTGACTATTTCAAAATGTTCAATGTTTATAACGAAAAAAAAATCCTCATTTGTGGCTACCTTGGAAAGGTTTGGAAAACAAAATTTTCATTGATAAAGATACAAAAATGAGACATATTATCATGAAATACAATTCCAATATTTAAAGAGTGAGCATAACTTCCTCTAATGTAGGTTTTTACACACTCAAAACTCAGACAATTGGCAAAAATAAATGAATTCAAAAGACTAGACTACTAGGCATGTGATCCCTATATTTCATTGGATCTCATTCTAAACAAGGATTATGAACTAGTATTTTATGGATTTATCCACATGTTAAATAATATATTGTAGCATATAATTTGTATTTCTGTTATGCCAACAATCTTGTTAAGTATGAATATTTGATTATAGGGTTGTAGTTCACTCTGAATCACAAGGTTATATAATTTCAAATGTTTGGAGACTTTGAATTAGTAATTAACCAAGTGAGAATAAAATTTTAGTGAAAAATACCATATTTTAGAAAATATAAATATAGATCATGGGATCTAATTGAGTCACTCGAAGCTTTTAGTATCACATTAATCCCTATAGATAACAAGTAAACCACATACTCCCTTGAATAATCAACTACAATTTTTTCCCCTTGAAGGATTCCATGATGAAAAAAATAAATTGGATTAATTCATTATCTATTTGTCCTAGACAACATGGAAATTTTGTAAGTATTCAATGACAATCAACACATTATAAAATTCATGAAAAACTATGGCGTTTTTGATATATAGGTCATAGATGAAAACAAGAGGGTTTTTCACACATAGGATGATTTGAATGATGATGGAATCATGAAATTGAATGAGAATTTATTTCTAAAGTGAATGTCTTCACTTGAGATAATATGTGACCTTGACATGCTAGCTAAGTGGCATAAAAAACAATAGTCCACATGCCACTATTATCTCCTTATGAAATTAAGATTTCTTGAGGACCTATAAAATGTAAATATTAGCTTTAATTGTAATGAATTAGAGAGAAAAATAAGAAAACTTCTTACACAATATAAATACATAATTTATTGGACATATGATAACTTTAATTTTTTGACCCACATGTTATAACACATACTATTCGACTCAAGGACAAAAACCTTTCAGATAAAGATGACTTACTGTTAACCCTATCTTGAGCCTCATACTCATAAATAAGTTCAAAAATTAATCTCAGATAATATTTTTTCCCATAATACCATCCCACATGGGTGGTCAACCTAGTCTTTATCTGCAATTATAATGGATAAATCTGACTTTGTGTTGAATTTAAGAACATGAATAAGGATTTTTAAAAAATAGCTATCCTATACAATCTCTTGATGAGGCCATCCAAATGGTCAATGATTCTAAGATGATGTCTTTTTTGAATTGATGCATAATATACAATCAGATATAAGTTGACAGATATGATAGAATTTAAATAACCTTCATGAAAAAATGGGGAACATTTTTATATAAAATAATGCCCTTTGGGTTAATTAATGTTGGGAAAACATTTCAGCGAGCCATGGATTTTTCCTTCCAGTGTTTAATGGGTAAACATATTATAGCTTACATGGATGATCTAAATGTATTTTCTAAGCATAGGTTGTATCATTTTTATCATTTATATAAAGTGTTCAAAATATGCAGAAGTTATGGTATTTACCTAAATCTAAAAAAATAATCTTTGGTGTTATTGAAGGTAAGATTTTAGGCAATCTCATCAACAAATAAGGTATTTTGATTGACCCCAAAATGGCTACTTCCATCTTGAAAATTCCACTTCCTAATATAAATAAGTAATTGAAATATTTCTTTGGGAAAATAAATTTATATATGCAAGTTAATTTTTGGTTTTGCTAATATTGTCAAGCCTCTTAACCTATGCCTAAACATGATGTGAAGATGGAGTGGACAGCTCAATATAAATTAACATTATTTAAAGATATTAATAACTCCATTATTTAAGATCAAATTTTTATTATTTTATACTTTACAAAGTATTTTTACTTCTACTCCTTCATATCAGATTATATCATAATTGTATTAGTGAATCATGATATCTATAAAGAGGAGCATCATATTAATTTCATGAGCAAGAATTTGAAATATGTAGAACCATTTTTTTTTCTTAGATAAGGAAGCATACACCATGGTAAATGTCATGATTTTTTTTTACATTACATCCTTCGTAAAAATGTTCATTTTATTGTATCTAAACTTATTGTTAAACTTATGCTTGGGTAAAATGAGCTTGGAGAACACAGATGAAAATGGATGGCCAATTTATAATAATATGACATAGAGAGCCAAAATAGTTAAATGCCAAGGCCTCATAAAGTTGGTAACAAAATTAGACCTAAGGATCAAAATAATGTAGATCAACCAAACATAAACTACATTTGATGAGTGGTATGATTACATTATTCTTTATCTATTATATAGAACTTGTCTTCTAAAAATGAAAATAGAATAAAGGAAATCTTTAATATTGAAATAATTTAATAATATACAAAATAAAGGAGTCCTATATCACAAAAAATATGAAGGCAGTTACCTTAGGTGTATGATCAAAGAAGAAGGTGATGAGATTATGAATAACTTTCATGAGAAATTAGGAATCGTTCACCCTTTTGAAAACACAATAGTGCACAAGGTCTTAATAGCATGTTACTATTGGCCCACAATCTTCAAAGACATTCAAAATCATTCAAAAAATTACCATGAATGTCAAACATTTGATAAAAGATATACATATTTAATCATGCCTTTATAACTAGTAATTTAAAACATATCATTTTCTTAATGGGGGTTGGATTTTGGTGGTGCCAACAATCCTAATTATATAAAAGGTCAAAGTTTTGTATTAACAGATACCTATTACTCCACAAAATAGAATGAATTATTCACCACAAATAACATCATAGTAAAAATAAGTTTACAAGGTTTGGTACTATTTTTGCTCTCATTTGTGACAATTGACTACATTTAAACTCACATAATTCACTAAATGGTCTTACGATAATAAGATCACACTAAAGTTTTGTTTGAATCATTGCACACAAGGAAACATATTTTTAGAATCTACAAAAAATAATCTCAATGATAATATCAAAAAATTTATTATAAATAGACTATGAGATTGTCAATCAGTTGATTTTATTCATGAGGAGAACAAATATTTATGATCTCTAAACATCTTATGATGTTTTCCTTTTATATTCACCATTTGTTGTGACTAACACCCCACATTAATGAAACTCATATAATTGTTTTGGTGAAATTTATTACATAACTCTTGTGTTTATTTACTTTCTCTAATATTTGAGTGTATTAATATATATAAAATACTTGTGTGTAATTTTCATGGACTTATTAATTTTCCACACTCATGGAGCTATTCTTATATTTGGTCCTTGCATCTCAAGTTTCAAGAATTCAATAACCATAGAAACAATATATTATTTCATTTATAGTGATCACTATTTTGCACTCATTTTATATTTAATTATGTATTCATTGATCATTTTAAAGTGAGTTTATATAGAAAGCACAAATTTATATCTATATTCACTTAATGAAGCTCATAAACCCATATAATTTCACTTAATTTGACTCATCCAAGACACATTTTGGGACTCCAAGACCATGTGGTTAATCAATGAATGACATGGATTTTTTTGTGATAATTTTCTAGTTCTTCTATTTATTTGTTCTCATGGATTGAATATAAGCGAATTATGTTTATTAGTCATTCTTAATAAAATTCACATGGTCTTAGACTATGCAAAAAATATTGAAGATATCCACAAAAATAATATGTTCTAGGAGCTTAGATGAATCATATTTTTCCAATTATAATTATTCATGAATTCACACAAAGGATTTTTTAAACTGTAATGAAGTCAAGAACTCAAATAAGGTTTTACACTTTTATAATCCAATCTATTCCAAGGGCTCCATGTGGAAGATTCTATTGATCATGGGAAAGGAGAATCAAATAAAGAGTCACTGGTTACCAAGCACAAGTCATCATCTCATGTTAGGTGAAAAATAAGTGTCAAGATCATAGTTACTTAGACATCAAAGTAAATTAAAAAATTAACACATGAATCCCCATGGTCATGTGGTTCAAAGTAAATGATGAGGTGAAATAGACACTTAGTGAGCCTCAAGACTTTGGGACTAAAAAATCATTACACATGGATGGATGATATATCTCTTAGTGATAAGGTCATAAGTAAAGCTAAAATCAAAATCACAAATTAAAATATAATAAATAAATCCATGAAAATACATTTTATCTTAATAAATCCACACAAAGTGATACGACAAGGCCATCCTAAGATTTGGATAAAAATATTGAAATTTTATATAGTAAATTGTTTCATAAACTACCATCATTACATTTCATAGAAGGAGATCAAATCATTTAAAGAATGTATATAACTTTGTGAATTAATTGTCATATTCATATTATTAATCTTATTTTCTCAAAGTTTTTTGAGCATAAAGTGATCACAATAACTAAATTTCCTTCTTCTATAAGTCCTTCTTTAGAATTTAGAAATACCACTTTTATGCTCAATATTATAGATTTCAAGAACTGAAATGTTGTATTTAACATATTAGATGAGGCTCATGTAATAGTATATAATGAATATGTTTAAAAAATGAGATAAATTATCATGAGGGCATAGTCAATATCCAAAATGAATAACTACACAAAATAGTAACAAAACTTTAGGTATTCCCTTGCATTGATTGATTTCATAATTTATTCATTAAGTCTACTCATTTAGATGATGTAATTTACTCACACCACTAACAAAATATATATTTCATAGTTACAATAATCTTTAATAAGTATTAAAACCTACCATACCTTATAATCACATACAATTAAATATTAGATTAAAAATGGCTAGATACCCATGACCTCATCGAGATATTGAGATAATCAACAAAATACTATGAATATTAGGTTAATACAATAGGTATAAATTCATGTCCCATTAAATTATTCATATTAAGGACTAGGGTATAAAATATCCTTATAATAAGGTTATATGGGGAAAATTACATAGTACATCTTAACAAGTTATGGGTTCCTTTTTTGGCTATGATCATTGATGATAGGTAGAAGCCAATTTTGGGAGAAACTATTTCTTATAATTTGAACCAACATGTATTATGAACAAGACAATGTCATATTTTACATGATGTCTTACTTTGTTGATGCATGTTATATAAATATGACCCTTTAAAACCTATATTTTCCTAGATGGTCACCCTCTTCTTTAACTCCAATCCATTTGAAATATTATAAGTTGTATGAACATAAGTGTTTGAAACATATCATTAACATTTGTAATTTATTATATCCACCTCTTTACATAGACATATGAGAAATAATTCATTAATTTTATAAATGAATGACGGAATATATCATAGAAATTGGGGAATATTATTTCTACCAAGACTTCATTATAGTTAGAATTGATAGAATTATTATGGCCCACCTCAAATTCCCTTATATGTATTCGATAAACTATTAGAATAGGAGTCAATGTTTTCAATTAGTGGGAGGAAATTACAAAATAAATAAACAAAAGTCATACCCTAACATACATTTTAGGATAAATAATATTTATTATAAGAATTAGCCTTCAATTTAGGCCCTATCTAAACACATCATCATTTAACCTTGATGATCATGATCTTAAGTGATGGGATCCACAAGGAAGAGTAAAAATACATTTTCATGTATTAGTTTTAAATATTAATATGGTATAAAATCATCATGATCATGATAATGATAATTATTATTTGAATCTTCAGAATGATGAAGTGATATCAAAATCAAAAGCTACATGTCATTTAGGACCACAAGTCCAAAGAAAACAATCACAAAAAGGAGTAGAAGAAAGATCTAATGCCTATATTGTTTCCCATTTATCTATTGATGAAACTTCAAGGAATGACCCTAATCTCTAGAGGAAATTATTATAGGGCTTACCATTGACATCACCATAAAATTCATCTAAGATCACAAGGACACCTTAGGTAATGGGATATCTAGGATCATCCCATGTTCCTTTGGCATTTACCACTCTAACTGATACTTATTATATTTCATATCCTTTGATAATAACTTCACATATGGATACCCTTATGTTTGTTCAAAACTTTTACTTTGAGGTCCATTATTTCTTCTTCTAATTTGTCAAGGCCTTTGATATTCACTTGTGTTTATAATAGATAAGGTATAGTGGCATAAGATATGACTAACTCTACCCCTAGTACTCAAGCTTAGAATATAATTTCTAAGGTAATTGACCATTTTTTTGGGATACCAGATATAATCACTCTCACATGACCTATAAATTGTGTCCAAATTACTTTACCTATGTCAAGTGCTATAATAAGTTCTCTTTCCTCACTTTTTTTAATTTCCCCCTATTATTTATTTTAATATAAGGCCTATATACACATTAACTTTGTTTCCCAAAATCCTAATTGTTATTGGGCCATCCATCCATATTTCTAAGAAATAATATTATTCATACATGTCATCCACTCTTTTCTCTTCACCAAAATAGGTTTTCATGAACATCCGAGTTTCATCTCTCATTTCTTCCACTTCACATAGTCATGTTGACATTTATATTTCACCACCACATACCACTCCCACTCCATTTATTTTAGAAGCCATATATGTATCCCCCACATCCCTAACGAAAAATGAACATAGAGAGACTTATCAATATTATTTGATAAATAACTTACATATGGCCAAAGCACGAAGGCTTAAGATGATCCTTTATGTATAACTTGAGATCAAACTAAAATTTGATAACTCTATAAGGAAGTTGAAGAGGATAATAATGAAAATATTTACTCAGAATTGTACCCAAACACTTTGTGAGAGAGAGGAGGGCTTGGTTTCACTAACTATAAAAATAAAATTAAAATAATTTAAGTGGTGAAGAATAATATGTTTAGGACCCAAAGTCAATAGTACTATATTCTCACCAAACTACAAAAATGGTTGATAAAGTAATGATAGATAATTTAAACATATTAAAAAAATCAAGAAAATACTAAATTATTGATAAAAAAAAATGTTGATAAGGTATAAGATGCCTTGAGTTCACTTTTTAATTCATTGAATTTTTTTCACAAGGCTAAGTTAAAAAGTGATATATTATATAAGAGGGTTCAAAACTACTTAGCAAAGATCACTTGTATGGAAAAAAAGTTGAGAAACATTACCCCCATGGTGAAGAATGGAATCTTCCCTTGGTTTAAGATAATGAAAATCTATGATATTAATGTGTTTTAGGGTTTTTCAGTTCACGTGAAATCCTCACTTTAAGAATGGTAAAAGAATATGAGAACTGTAGTATCAATTTTGGCTGATTTTAAGAGAAATATTGTGGAGTGATTCAATGAACTAAATGCATATTATTTTTATCATCAAAATATTTTTATTGTAATTATTATAGAATTTGGGTATTTTATGAAGAATTTCATCATATAATTGAAAATCAAAGTGGCCAATAAAATAGAGAAGGAAGTCAACATGTGATTGATCTAGTAACATAGCATATTGAATGGATAAAAAGGGTCAAATTGGTTAGGATATTTATTGAGAAGCATTTTTGTAAACACAAAATGTTGTTTACTCATGGAAATATTATATTTATAAAACTAATCATTAAAGTGACTAGAATAAATGAATACTATCAATTGATTTTCAAAGCATTAAGGGGTAAAGAGGCAATCAAGTCAGAGTTGAATCCTCAAGGAACAAGTTTACAATCACCTTGAGATCAATAACTATTTTTTAGCTATCTAATTTTTAGATTAGATTATTATTATGCATGATTTAGTTTTATAACAAGTTTTTTTTTCTATGTAAACTACTTTTTTTTCAATATGAGGTGGTACCCATACTTTTTATAAATGCATTCATTGTAAACTTTGTGAAGGAGGAATAATTATTAAGACTAAACACATGTTGGAATTCTCTTTGGATGATTTGTGTGTGTTAATTTTTTACTTTATCAATTTGTAGATTAATTTTATAATGTTTAAAGGATATAGTATTCATTTCATGAAATTCAACACTTTTATGTGGATAGATTATATTGATGATTAACTAATATGGTTGTCTTGGTAATTATATTTGTTTAAATTAATATTTGTGGATGAATGTGTTGTTGAGAAATCCACTAAATATAATAGTTCATCTTAAAAAATTTATGATAATGAAATTTGTTCATAGATAAAACTCCTAAGACTCTATGTTACATTTTTAAAAGTTTGTATGATTACTGGACTTAATGAACATTGGATTACACATACTAGAACTCATGAAGTGTTTGTTATAGCAAAAATATCTTTAGTGTGAAATATGGGGGACATATCTTTTTTGACCTATCCTTCTTTCCCATTTTATGCTTTTTTAATCATAATAACATTTTTTATAACAAAATAATTGTGAATATCCATACTATATTATGATTTTTATTGATATTTATTTAGACAGGTTTACTCACAGGTAAAGTTATCTTAAATTTTTGACTTTCAAATTAATTTTACTTTTTTATTCCATTGTAAATACATAGGAGAGTCATAATATAAAAATCTTTCCTTGGGTTACCTTTGGTGATACTAAAAAGAGATGGTGAAAACACATTAGCCTATTGGGTGAGTCAAAAACTTGCATCAACACATAACACAAGTATTTATGCAACCAAAGCAGTTATAAAAGATGGTGGTGATAAAGTTTAATCCAAATTGTCACCCCAAAACCACCAATAGGTGGATCCATCATATCATGTAATGAATCCCACTTATATATTTTTTCTTTTTATTTATCATCTTCTTGTTCTTTTCTATGTAGGGAAACTACAAGATCCAAATGAAGATATTGAGTTATTTTCCCACTAGTGTTTATAAAGTCATGACCAAAACCAACACAAACTCTATTATTTTGGTTGGATGGAGAACATCAAAAACATAGTGAAGTACTTCAACACTTGATCGCATAGGATTATTTTATGTATCCCCTATATCCATGTCCCTGAGAGGGATATCATTAACAGGGAGAATTAGGAGGAACCTGACTAACTACACATGGCTATTCCCCCAATGGTCCATGAGAGACTACAAATTATTCATCTCTAAATTATAATTCTCACCTTTCACTTTAAAATGAATCATTACATTATAAATAAATTTCACTTTATTAGTAACATAAAAATAATCATCAATAGAAATTATTATGGCTAATTATAGTTTTATTCCTTTCTTTCCATATCCAAAAAAATAATTTCAAGGCAAAAAAATCCAAATTTAGTTCTATTTTTAAATAATCATGGTTGGACATGATAAAAGTACCATTTCACAAGATAAAAACTCTAGAAAAATTGTTAACATAGGGTGTATATTTATTTCCAGGCTGACCAAGCATCTCTACAAAACCAAAAAAGATGCTTGAGAGACTCACATTACTAAAATGAGGGCCATGTAGGGTCCCTTAAGTGTACTATCATGTTCCCAATATGTAGACATTATAAATGCATCAAATAAAATATGTTTTTTATGCTTGATGAGGTATTGTGTAAGTTTGAAAAACTTCTCCCCTATGTAACTTCATAATATTTCACCTTCTAGTGAGTATTTAGAATATTAAATTGAATGCATTTTGGAGAGATTAATTGATAACTAAGTTGAGGCTTTTATTAGTGGAATGGGGTCTCAACCAGTCATTTAAACTCATTTTATGACCTAGGTGATGCTTGCACACCAATTTTATTAAGATATTCCTCTATAATGGAATTATGAATCTTAATTATATATTTAATGTCACCATTATTGAGTTGATACTATTATTTGAGTAAATTCCAAGGGAGCCCAAAAAAAAGTCAATAATAGCCTTAATTCACTTTTTGAACAATGTGATATTTTTCACCCAAGGTACCATGGTATTGGAAACACCATAGTGAGAGTACACTAGGAACCACTATAGGTAATGTGATTTTAATGAACACATATTTATAAACATTTCCATCCCAAATGAAATATGGTTTTATAATATCTTAAGCCTTTAATATATTCTACACAACAAAATTACTGATAATTTTGACTGGTACAAGCGTAATTATAAGGGAATTAACATAAAAAAACATCCACATGTTGTTATAACCATAGGTATCACCCTAGGATATGAAATTTTAAAACAATAAATTCCAAGCTTCATCTCCTTCAAGATACCAAATAATCTATTTGATATATAGAGCCAAGTTTTAGAATTTATATTGAGAAGGTGGTCAATACCTTATATATTTTTAGGTTTACAACTGATATCATAAGTAACTCAGTGAAATTATTTAGATCCTTTAGAATTGGCATAGGAAAAATACATTAGTAGCTGACCCAAACTAGATTAATAAGACTTGGAAGGTGTTCATAAAGATGAAAAATACACATGGACCTAGTTTCAAGGACATTAGATAAAACCTAGAACTCATAAACCATGGACAAAGGCTTGGTTACCCAAAAGTGTTTTTTCTCAACCCTTTAAACTACATAATTTTAAAATTCTAAAGGAGATACTTGGAAGGAAAAGGGAATTCCAATGAATTTGAATTATTCTCTAGGTTGTATACAATTTCACTTAAAACCTTCCATCTATTTAGGTGTGGGATTATTAGATTACCTCTGTAGCATTGTATTTTATTACATTATATAGAGGAACCTTATGTAAGACAAAACTTCTCTAGTCACTCCATATCATGGGTAATAAATTCTTATTATTCAACAAGAGTGAGGAACGAGTCAATATTAAAATTCCCATTGACCACTTGACTATGGGATTGAGATAGATTTATAACTTTAACTAGATTTGTATAGGTGTAATCATTTAGGAGATAACTTAAATCCTCAATTGGAATAAAATAGAGGGGATGAGATAATGAAAAACCTTTTCTAATGCATCCACTACCACATGATGTGTAATTTATTCCACATATTGGTTCAATTCACCATCATTTTTTTATTTTATTTTATTTCCTTTAATCAAAAGAAAGTTGATGTAGAGCCTATGGTTACACATACAACATCCACATACTAGCTCTATTTTTTGTGTTTGATCTCTATTGTCACTTGGATTTTCACCCTTTGAGGAGATGTCTCAACTCTCCTCATCCAAGTGGCATAATTAAAACACCTCTAGGCATGTGGGTAGCCTATGAGTGAGGTGAATCTATAGGTAGGGATAACACCCTTGATGTACCACTTTGGATCACTACTACACCTAAAATTTGTGAGGGAAAAGGGTGAGAGAAAATTGAAAGCAAACTATCCTAAGGGAGGTGATACACCAAATTGATTGATGACTACCAACTAGTTGCATGTTGCACATGAAACCAAGAGACTAACCAAACATACATTTTTCCAATCTGCATCTCACATCAATATTACATTATGAATTTATGGATGAATGTTTAGGTTAGAAAAACTAGAAAAGAGGCTTGAATGGAACTAGTGAATATAATAACTCACTCAACCTTGACACTTCCTAAAATACTTCACATGCCATGGAAGAAGAATATTTCCAACTACAAATAGGTGAGAGAATGAAACAACTATGCTAAGGAAACAACAAGTCATCACTAAGAAAAATCAATCATCCAAGTAAAAAACACTATGAAAAGTCATGGAAGAGGTAAAAATAAGTATTCTTATTGATAAAATGGTATGTAAATGAGTATGGATTCACTATACTCAGGTGGAACATGAATTACAATGGCCAAAATGGCTAGTTCTTATAGAACTTGAGAGAGAGAGAATAAGAGAGAAGTAGAAAGGACATAAGGACACTTGTAAAACTAGGAAAATGAGTTACTTGTGCATGAGAAGAGGGTTTGAAATGTACCATGTAAGGTTAGGAAGTACAAGTTTCCATACAAGGCATGAAACTCATGAAAAGTGGAATAAAACTCCTTGTTTTGGCTCATAATATTACCTTCATCATCCACACCTATTTTAACATCCCAAAATTGACTAGGAATATGTATAATTATTGGAATGAGAGGAAATTATTTTATACATGCCTCTCCATGCATTGGTTGCAATCTTGGTCATACGAAATCTTCTCAAAATGAGCTATCATCATCTACAATCAAAATAACTCTTCTTTCACACACCCTGGACACTTAGCCTCAACTTTGGCTTCAATTTCCCATGAAAATATGTAAAAGGGAGTAAATTAAATGTTTAAATACCCTCCATGGACTTATAATCATAAGGGACACCTTAAAAATCCATTCACTTGAAATTCTCACACTTCTCACCACCATGTTCACTATGCCAGTTTTGACAGGCTAAGATGAGAGCTCTAGTTTGAACACTTAGTAGTTTTAAAAATGCATTAAATTAATACAATTAGTTATTTCAATTCTCTAGCTTCCTTCCAAACTTGATTTAATCTATTGAACATTCCTAAAACCTGTATAATACACAAAATAGTCAAAAGTACCATGTTTTAAACTTTGTGTGTACAAGTATGTATAGTCCAAAAGTATGGGGAAGATACTAAGATAGTCTTATACAACGTTTAATCATAATTCTAGGCAAACTATGTTATTTTGGTGCGTTATCTCCTCAATATTTTCAAACTGGTCACTAGCAAGGGTTTTGGAGGGTTTAGGCCTATTTTTGCTCTTAAGGTTTGTTCATAAAGTTTTAACATTGAAAATACAAAAAAATATCACTAGAATATATTTTATGACCCCTTCCTTGACCTCCATGCAAAGCCTCATGAAAAATGTGAGAAATCAAACCTCTCATATCAAGCTTATTTTCTCACTTTCCTATAGGTTTGGACTATTTCTAAGATAAAAAATGAATTCCTCATGTTTCCTCTACAAATGGAAATCTTTAACACACTTGGGTTGACTCTAAAAACATGTCATAATCCATTAGAAAGCTTTTCTAAGGTTGGAAATGAATATGACCCTCCATTTGGCTTTTAGGCCTCAACTTGCTTAACAAGCCTATCTGCACCTTAGAGCCCAAAATTATTTTATGATGGATTTAATTATAAGGTATAAGTTTATAAACATATATCATGACCCCATACACATATCCAAATGAGTTATAAGGAATATCTAAGGCTAGAAATAACACTGACCTCCCATTTGGACATTAAAACAAAACCCTGCCTCTTAGGCCTGCTTACAAACTTAGCCACCTAAGCCATATTATTAGGTTCCCTCCTTATATTAGGTGTTCCTCATGTTTTTTTATATTTATTTCCACTTCACACACCTCCTTACCATGTCCAAACAACACCTGTTCCACCCTTTGTCACCTTTTCCCCAAAACCTGCCAATTTACACTTAAGGGGAAGTACTCCCTATTTGAGACAAAATAGAGGGTACTTCCCCTATTTCCTCAAAAAATTTGAATATTTAAATTTCCTCTCCAAGTGATAAGTATTTCATACACAAAAATTCATCCCTTAGTTCTATGTTTAGATCTTCCAAAAGCATTAAAAACCAAAATAGACCTTGATGAAATGGACTATGTGCAGGATTCTTCATGTGGACTATGTGTTGAATCATGAGAACCTTTATTTTTCCTCATTTCCCATTTTACATATATTATATATACCTTAAATATCATTATGTAGGTGTTCCAATTTATATTCCTTGCTCTAACCTTGTATGTACTCCTCATACTCCTATCTAGTCTAGCATGTAAGTATAAACTCCTAATTGTATCCTATTATTTAGCAACATACCTATAGGTGTGGTTTGCTTAGTTGGACCTGATAAAATATTAAAAAACATTATTAAATATTATCTAACCATTTAAAATTTATTTTACCCATTATTCACCTTGATCTTAGTCTAAACCATCCTTTTGACACATTGTCTCAGTTAATTGTCTACCTACAGTTTCCTGTAGGTGACTATAGGGGACCCTATAGGTGGATTTTATCTAAAAAACCCATGCTAAATATTAATTAAAAACCAATTTATATCCTTTTTAATTATTTTTAATTTTATTTCAACAACTAATATTGGTATCTTCATGCACAATTCTACTATGGATGGTATAGAGGTTCACAATCAACTTTAGGTGAACATGTGCATAATGGGACACTCGTAGGTAATCATCAGACCTTGAAACATCACTAACCAAATTTAATTATTTTATCCATGCCCATTGGTATCTATTTCACCCCATAATGTTTTCTAAACATGGAATATGCCTTGGTATTGAAAAATTGGGTGAAGGGGTCTTTTTTTGATCAAAAACCTATAGATGATCACTGCCAAATTTTAGTGCATAAAAACACAACTTGGGGCCTCCAAAAAATCAAATTAAATTGATCCTCTACCCATAAAAATTTGTGTAGTCATTTTACTAAATGGTTAATTTAAAACAAATACATAAGGATGCATCAAAACAACTGGAAACCCTATTACAAAATACCAATAAAACCTCAAGGAACTCTATTTTCATATTTTAGGGGCAAAGGGCCTGAACACTGTCATTTGAGTCTTTGAGAATGATTATCCATTATGTTTTCCAACTATAATAAAAACATGTCTAACATGGTACACTTAACCCATCAGGACTTTAATAATGATTCCAAATTGTCCTAATTCTTTCATCAAATACCCTTAGTTCTCTGCTAACACCACCTGTAGGTGGACATTGTCAAGTCTGTAGATAGTAAGTATAAATATGGACAATGTGCATTTATTTTACCATTTCCTAAGTTTTGAACCAATATAAACACTCCAAAATTCACTCTTCATGCTTCAAATGGATTAAAACCACCACTAAGATTCTCACCATAGTATGACATCATCATGATAGGCTGTATGTGTACCTTAAATGGTATGGAGGCAGTATGTGAAATGTATGAGAAGTGGTATCATGGTCTTGAACTTATAACAAACTCCATGATATTAAAAATATATAAAATTATAATTTATGATATCAAAATCTTTAGTCAAGCCTTACACCTTTTTTCAAAGTTGGGAAACTTGTGTAAGGCACCTATAGGTGCATGTTTATGGTAGGAAACTGAGTGTAGCAAGAAAAGGATCCCTTCATGTTGATTATAGAATTTGATGAACTCAACTTGATCACCCATTATATAAATATATTTAAATCACCATAATAATTATTGTCACTCTCTTATGAACATATTCCATCCCTAACATAGCTCATTTAAATGACTATATATGATAGTCATAGAGTATACCGACTGTATGGTGACTTATGACTGCACCTTCATGGAAAATTTCTTGTATAATGAGCATATAAATTTTATAGGTTAATAAGCCATTTAAAACATGGTAATTAACTTATTTCCACCACCTAAAATCACTAAGAAAGCATGAGGATCTTGAAAATGGTGAAAAATTGCCTGTAACATAACACAGTGCATTCACTTGCAACTTGAGATGGTTTACATATCAAAACACCATGGAACATGAAAACAAGCATGGATAGAATTATATAAGTGATTAAAAATCCTATATAATTAATATCAATATATATATATTATATCTAATCATCCAAATAAGAATAAAACCTATGGGGTGCACAGATTAGCAAACAGAAAAATATAGTCAACATCAGGAGAACAAACCACTATTATTCAAACTCTTATTATGTAAATTAATCTATATGATTTTAATTTCAACTCCCAAAGTAATTTTACATAGATATTTTCCAACTGACCATACCAAGCATGAACCTATTGATCAATTTTGCATGTCTAGAAGGGCAAGAAAGGAGTAGAGTGGTTTTGGACATTTTTTATCACTTTCAAAGCATGTCAAGCACTGATATGAGTGTGAGGACGATGAAGAGATATTATATCACCTTCTCCCATGTGTCACCTTCCCCCATAGGCTGTATAAGTGCCAAACAACTATTTTTTCCTTAAAAACTACCCTTTCTTCTGAAGAACCTACACTTTTTAGTTAGTAACAATTACTAAAGACTTCTTAGGACACATGGGACATTACATCACCTTTTATAACCATCACATTTCCAAAGGAGGTCATAAAACTCATTTAATTCTCATTTTAACCCTCAAAATGATTGAAAATGATATAAGGACTAAAAATGACTAATGACCAAGGCTAATATAGCATGAAATCACACTAAATGACCTATAATACACCCCATGATATATATATTAAACCCCCTATAAACCTCTAAAGTCAATTTTTTCCCTATAGGGGCCCAAATTTGACCTACAAGGTCAACTTTGGTTAACAAATTGGTGACTAATAGGGGTATTATTCCTTTTATAATAACTAGACCAAAAGCCTTATCAGTCCATTAGGCTTAGGGAGTCATCTAAAGTATGAAACACACAAGAGAACTTTGACCATTGACTACAAGATTTGATCAAGAGAAGTCCAATTAATACCTCAACCACACAAAACAAAAGATACAAACAAAGCAAAAAACAAACACACATGTGCTTCATGAGCACTTATTGAACACACACACCAAACTAAACAAACTAAATTAAACACTAACTAACCTGAGATCAAAACTCCCTCCTAGATTAAAAGGGAAGTTTGAAACCTTCCTTAATTCATGACATGAAGTATTTAATGAGACATGTAACCTTTTGACCTTTAGCATTGATGCCTCCATCTTCTTCATGGTGTTTCCCAACTTCATTGGTATGATATTCAATGAGAACCAAGTAGCTCCAAATAAGTTGGATATGGAAATGAACTCTTATTGCATCTAAATAGCCTCAACCTTCTCATATAGATCCTCAATTTTAATCTTTAATGGTGGTTCAATAAGGCATTCCTTCTTGATTTCCATAGTTCTCACAATAATATTGGGTTTCTTCTCAGTTGCAAGTTCTTTTAGCTCATTTATAGTTATCAATCATCTTTGTCTTCTTTACCATCTAGAACCACTACCTCTATAGTATTATCTTCTTGATGTATGAGGTCATCAATATGGTTTTATTCAAGCTCCAATGTATTTGAGGGTGATTCAAAATTAGGCTAAGGTATTGGGTCATCTTCAAGAATAAAAACTTCCACCTTGGTTTCAAGAGAATTTTTTAGGATTGTAACATCGTCAATCTTCTCTTCTTGATGTATGAGGTCATTAAGTCAGTGTTATTAAACATTTAGGACCTCTTTAAGGCTCTAAATTTGAATCTCATCTATCATAACCTGATTTTATTTCTCAAGGTCTACAATATCTTCCATCTCCTTCTCTTTCTTAGTGATACTATGACTGGGCATCTTGAAATCATGTGACTTAGCTCAATGAGGCTGCTAAGAAGGTATGTTTTCTTCAAGAAAGAGTTATAAATTCTTGTCAACCAAGTGCTCTTCTTTAATTTCCCACACCATAGGTCCATCAAGGCAAATAGTGATAGGGTGAGTATAAGATAAACTAGTTGGTGGAGGTGGAACATAGAACTCAAAATCAGATTGAGAGTGAAATGTAGGGGATTATTTTGGAAGCTCTTGAGGAAGAGGAGGCAAACCTTCAGATAAAACATCTTGATTTTATTCATTAAATTTAAATATAACTTAATTTAAATCTAATTTAGCTTGAGCACTCTCTTGAGTAAGGTTAGATGGGGTGTGTTTAAGCATAAGATATTCTTTGGGATCTAAACCTTCCATCACACCTTGACTTAGCAATTTCATCCTTGACTCTAACTCTTCAATTTTCTTGGCTAAGTTATCTTGTAAAATTCTTTATTGAATTTCATGGGCATCATCATGAGGATAAGGAGTACAATATGGATGACATGGAAGACAAGAGGTCTCTTGAGGAAGGGTGGGAGGGACTTGATAGGATCAAGATCTTTCTCAATTTCACATTCTTTATCAAGGCGTTTCTCCTCTTTCTTTCCCCATGATTCCACTACCTTATTCAAACTTAGGATGTTGGGATTAGCAGTCTCTTCTTGAGGTAGTGATGCAACTTGAGGAGTGGATGAAGTGTTCAAGAAACTTGGGATCTCCTTAGGTTTGGATTATCCACCTTGTCTCCAACTTTAAATCTCATATCTAGAGGTCTTTTCTTGAAGTGGGGATGTAATGGGAGAGGGAAATGAGAGCTTATATTCTACTTATTTTTCTAATGAGATGGAATGATTCACATGTATGTTGGCCAAATCAATCTTCCTATCAATATTTTCTTCAAACACAAGGCTTGTATATTCAACTCTCTTTTCCAACTGATTAGGAAAAGGATGAATTTGGTAAGCTTGATTGGGTTCATGAGTAGGAATCATATAGGACTAATAGAAATGTTGGGAAATTTTATATGAAGTTTAATGGACTTGGTGAGGCTACTTCTCATAAACTCTTACTTATCTTTCAAGGATGAAATCAACCAACTCACATCTAGCATCTCACTTATGAGCCTATGCCAATTGGCTCTCTCAATAAGAGCCCAATCTCTTTTAAGCAACTCTAATGCATCTCTCACCTTATTAACAAGATGAATAGGAACATATTGACCATTTCCCCTTAATGTGTCAATATCTAACATATACTTCCCATAGCCCAAAAGAATTTTCTTAAAAGTGGAAATGGATTGACTTGAGAAGTGACTAGGTTGACTAGGAGGAGTAAGATATTGAGGAAATTGGTTATAAGGCTGATACACTTCATGATAAGGTTTAAAATGGTCATATTAGAGATAAAAATAATCATATTGGGGATGAAAATAATCATAGTGGGGGTGATAAGTATCATGACAAGGTTGATAAGGAGTGCCATAAGCTTTCTAAACCTCACCAACTTGTGTACAACAATACTCAACACCAAATTCAACCATGGAACTTCATTAGGAAGCAAGAACACAAGGAATAATTATCAAAAATATTCAAAAGGAATACCTATGCTTCTTGACTAGCTGATGTAATCATAAAATTGTCATTGATGTTTAATAAATACCTCCAAAGGTTGATGTGTTGAAAGATAACACAAAAAAAATTTCAACTTCTTAAACCAAGAGTCCCACAAGGCATGCCAAAAAATATTTTCACTTGGATTTTTACCATTTGAGGAGATTTATTATCTCTCCTCATCTAAGTGACATAATTAAAACGCTCTAAACTTGTGGGTAGCCTATGAGTGAGGTGAATCTATAGATAGGGCTAGCTCCCTTGATGTAACACTTTGAATCACTACACATCTAAACTTTGTGAGGGAAAAGGGAGAGATAAAACTGAAATAAAACTATCATAATGGAGGTGATACACCAAATTTATTAATGACTACCAACGAGCTACATGTTACACATGAAACCAAGAGACTAACCAAACATACACTTCTCCAATCTACATCTTCTCACATCAATATTACATTATGAGGTTATGATGAATGTTTAGGATAGGAGGAATAGACAAGAGGCCTTGAATTTCACTTGTGAATAGACTAACTCAGTCAACCTTGACACTTCCTAGAACACTTCACATGCCCTGCAAGAAGAAGCTTTCCAATTGCAAATAGGTGAGAGAATAAAACAACTATGCTAAGGAAACAACAAGCCATCATTAAGAAAAATAAATAATTCAAGTAAAAAACACTATTAATAGTCATGTAAGAGTTAAAAATTATTATTCTTATTGATCAAATGGTATGTAAATGATCAAGGCTTCACCATACTCAGGTGAAGCATGAATTACAAAGGCCAAAATGGCTAGTTCTTATAGAAAATGAGAGAGAGAGGAAGAGAAGTCCAAAGGTCACAAGGACACTTGTCAAGATGAGAAAATGAATTACTTTTTAATTATATGAGGGTGTGAAATGGGACTTACAAGGTTTGGAAGTACAAGTGTCCGTACAAGGCATGAAACTCATGAAAAGTGGCATGAAAGTCCTTGATTTGACTCAAAAAATTGTCTCCATCATCCACACCTATTTTAACGTCCCAAAACTAACTAGGGATAGGTATTATTATTGGAATGAGAGGTAATTATTTCAAACATTCTTCTCCACGTATTGGTTGTAGTCCTAGTCATCTAGAATCTTTCAAAAATGAGCTATCACCATTTGTAGTCAAAATAACTCTTCTTTCACACACCCTACACACTTGGCCTCAAATTTGGCTTCAATTTCCAATTAAAATCCATAAAAGGTTGTGTATTACATGTTTTAACACCCTCCATGTCCTTATAATCATCAAACACACCTTAAAAATCGATTCACTTGAAGTTCTCACACTTCTCACCACCATGTTCACTATGCAAGTTTTGTATGGCTAAGATGAGAGATATATTTGGAATAATTAGGATTTTTTCCAAGGAATTAAATTACCATATTTAGTTATTAAAATTATCTATCTTTATCCTAAACTTGATTTACTCTCTTGAACATTCTTAGAACTTGCACAATGCATAAAATAGTCAAAAGTACCCTATTTTTCACCCTCTCCGTACAATTACATATAGTCCAAAAGTATGTGGAGGAGACTAAGAGAGTATTATATAACCCTAAATCATAATTATAGGAAAACTATTCCATTTTGGTACATTGTCTCCTCAATCTTATCAAATTGGTCACTAATAAGGGTTTTGGAGGGTTCATGCCTATTTTTGCTCTTAAAGTTTGTTCATAAAGTTCTAGCATTGAAGATGAAAAAAATATCACTAGAATAGATTTTATTACCCATATTAACCACTCTAAACTTCCTTGAGCTCCATGCAAATCCTCATGGAATATGTGAGCAATCAAACCTCTCCTATCAAGCTTATTTTCTCCCTTTTCTACATGTTTAGATTTTTTCTGAGCTCAAAAATGAATTCATCATGTTTTCTATAAAAATTTAAATATTTAAAAAATAGGGGTTGACCCTAAATATATGTCATAATACATTATAAATCTCTTCCAATGTTGGAAATGAATTTGACGCTTCATTTGGCTTCTAGGCCTAAACCTACCTAACAAACCTGTCTACACCTTAAAGCCCAAAATGACTTTCTAATGAATTTACTTGAAAATGTATAAGTGTTTAAATATATATAATGACCCTATACACATTTAAAAATGAGTTATAAGGAATACCTAATGCTGGAGGTAACATTTTCCTCCCATTTGGACACTAAAACAAAACCCTGCCTCTTAGGCCTGCTTGCAAACTTAGCCACCTAGGCCATATTGTTGGGTTACCTTCTTTCATGAGGTATTACTCATATTTTATATATGTATTCCAACTTCACACACCTCCTTTACATTTCCAAATATCCCTTGGTCCACCCTTTGTCAACTTTTCCCCAAAACCTACCAATTTACACTTAAGGGGAAATACCCCCTGTCAGAGACAAAATAAATTGTACTTCCCCTATTTCCTCAAGTAATTTGAATATATAAATTTCCTAACCAATTTATAAGGATATATTACAAAAAAATTCATCCCTTGGTTCTATAGACACCTAAATCTGGCCACTGATAACTTCCAATTAGGATTTTGACCAATTTCCACCAAAATGCACAATTTGGCCTAAAAACACTAAAACACATTAAAAGATTTGAAACTGGGATTTTCAAGTGCCAATTTTGGCTAGGGTATCATTAAATGGGATAATTTAATTATGGGCCACTAACTTTGATCAAATCATTTTGAGTCAAAATGCCAATTTTGCACCTAGGTGCTCTAGATTGATCTTTCCTGTCAAATCTCTTGCACAATACATGCGCCTTCATTATTTGTTTTTGTTAAAATTATAAATGGGATAAAAGATCCAATGCATCTAACATTTCCTTCAAATTCTAATCCAATCAAATTTTAGACCAATAACAAGGCATTTTGATCAATTTGAGTAATTTGTGCACAAAGTGCTTAACATGCTTAAGAACTAATTAACCCAATTCAAGGCCTAATCAAGAATTTCATGGAAACTTGTTGAATAATTTTTTTTGGAGATGAATATGGAATATTTATATCATCAAGTGACCTCATTTCTTGGGAAGACATCCCTAGGCCATAAATACCACAAACATCAAAACCATCCATGCCTCCCATGCCTCATCAAAGCCATCCATGGCTCTTAATTTATCCTCTATCCCAAATATTGATGAGCCTATTTATCAATTTTAATTTCAAAATTGGATTAATCCTTATTCACTCATCTCAATCTTGAGATGGATGGTTTAGGTTGATTCTAGACATTCTCAAAAAATTATAAATAGAGAGGCCATGTACATCATTTCTAAGCTATTTTGGTTCAAAGTTATAATGCATAAATATATTCAAGAAGCCATTAAAATTACTGTTACCATGCCAAATTAATTCCAATCCAAGTCAATCCAAATCCACAAGGTTCCAAGGAGAAGAGGAGATAACCAAGCTTCCTTTGATGAAGACTTCATGAGCACAAGCTGAGCAAGTCACTACAACAAGCATTTTAGAGCATCCAAAGAAGGTAAAAGATGGTTTCTTTTGCATTTTACTTGTGTTTTTTATTCATGTTTTTAAACTAATCTCTCCCTAGTGTCTATTCCTAGAGATTTTATGCTAAGTTAGTGTGTTGATTTCATTTTGTTTTCATTTTAAAACTAACATGATACTAACCATTCTCTCTTGAGTCAAATTCCTAGTTCACATAATGGCATGCTCGGTGGGACCAGACGCATCCCACACATGAAGAATATCATTATTCACCTTTAAAATTTTTATTTGGATCATTAAAAATCTTTAAATTTGATTTTATAACTTTGTTTTTCCATTTTTCTTTATCACAGGTTTACACAATAACCAACATCAGTTAGTAAAACTATCATCAGTTGGATAGCTGTCATCAGTCACTATTGGTATAACTAATATCAGTCAGGTAACCATCATTGATTAGTAAGTATAACCATCATTGGTTATAGAATCAACATCGGTCACTATGTTTTTCTTATAACACAAACCTGAGAGCTCTTTTTTTGAAGTTCATTATTTCAAACCCAAAATAGCTTCAAGGCTAAAGGACATGCTAACATTTTTGTTGTAGGACCAATCTTGAAATTTCTTAAAAAAATGTTTAGATCACCTTTTGCATACTTAAAAATTAATTAGGAACATTATTTTGGTGCTTAAAATAACATTTAAGGTACTTAAATAAATGTTTTTAGCATTAATTTTCAAAGTTAAAACTAAAACCAAGGGGTCAAATGAACACCACCTCATTTTTTGAATTTGGGCTTAAAAATGAACTCACCTTTCCAATCTTTTTTTATTCACTTAGTTTTTTAAATTAAATTTTTATTTGGAAATAAGAGGGGTGTTGCATGTATGCTCTTCCATTTATCCCCTTTAGGGAACCCTTGGAATCAAAAGCACCATTCCTATTATAAGTAGCCTAGTCCAAGGATTAAAAATAAAGTCATGTAAAGTACTTACCAGAAACTCATCAAAGTTTGGGTGACCTTGAAAATGACCCTAAAGTCTTTCTATTTTCATGCTTTATTTATTTTTATGAAAACTTAGCTTGCGAAGAGGACTTCATCATCTCCCACAAGTTCTTTAGGGAAGATTTTACCTAGGGTTTCACCTCTCAATATTGACTTCATTTGGCTCTTAATTGGAGTTACACATAAGACGTAGTGGCACTTTGGACATCGCACTACACTAAGTGAATAGTAGGATGTAGTAGTTATAAAAAGGACTATACCTTTTTGTAATAATCTAAGTGATACATACCCAAAATCCATGCTTTTATTTTGCATTTTTTAGCATGAAAGTCATTTTTCAATTGATTCCCCTAGAAATGTTTCAAAACTTGCTAGTTTAGTCAACCCCACATTGCCATACCCTTGCTAGGATTTGGATGATCATACTTAGTATATTTTGGTCATTTTTTCTTGGTATGTTTTGAGACTAAAACTTGTTTGTTTTTTCATAATCCATGTCAAAATCAATTTGTCTATACGTCACTCTTTTGTCTAAAGAGGTATTATGCTAGCCATTTTACACCACACTCGTGCCTTGAAATTTTTGTTAAACTTATTTGTGTGTGTGTCATTTGAGTTATAGAGGCTAGTGTTATGATGCCCAAATCATATCAAACCATTTTTCATTTGAGTCTTTCAAATATAACATTTATCACATCATTCGAGCATGCTTACGCCATTAGGTTACTCAATTTGTTTCAAAACTTGTTTACCATTATGTCAAAAACCATTTATTTCAAACCATGTCACATTAGCCATTTGGACCTTGTTTATGTGTCATCATGTTATCCAATCTTGTCTAGATTATTTGATAAAAATCCTAATTTTTAATTAAACTTATCAATTTTGGATTCAAACATTGATTGATTTCTATTTAGGCCTCAATTCATGGGGCTAATACACAGATCTTTCTCTTTTGGGTTACATAACTTCAGTTAATCGATTACCCAAATTTGAAAACTATTGATGGTTTGTTTGTTCAGTAGCTATCCTTATCATTGTTTGTGCCTTTATTTAGGATAACATATCCTTTCTCAAAGAGTCTTTTTTCTTATGCCTTATGCCAACTGATCATGTTTATGTTTGATTTTGTGTGTTGGGTCTATGTCAAAGTTGTTTCTAAACTTGTTAAATTAAATTAAATCACATCAACCTTTGTTTCAAGTCTATCTTTTGATGTCATTTGGATAAAATTCCTAGTATATGCTTAGTTTTTTTAGCCTAGATTTTGACTCCATGTTTGGGCAAAAGACCTAGAAATTCAACATTTACCTTTCCTAGTTTGAACCTTGTTTAGAACAATTTGACCTAGACCTTTGACATGCTGATTTTTATTCAGATGCTTGACCTTTTGTGCATATGACATTTTATACTAGACATTTGATGTTAGGTTTTTTTATGCCGAGTCTTAGCCCAAATCATTTTGGAGATGTAGGTCCACTTCTAGACCACATCAGAGATACAGCTCCACCTTTTGACCAAGTTAGACTAAGATTGAACCATTTGTCCTTTGGACATAGTTTTTCGAAGTTTGTAGAACTCTAAGCCTTTTTACTTTAGATCTTTCATCATTTATGTGGATATGTCTTGATATACTTATGGTGGAGTCATGTAAAATCCAACTTATGATATAATGGCCTCACAATATCTCACTAGGAACCCCTATAGAGAAAGATTTTCTAAGGAGTTTTATTATTCTTCCTACAATACTCCATATGGGGAACATAGTCAAAATCCACAAAATCCAACTCAAGACCTAGATTGGTATGAAGAGGCTTATGAGGAGGACTTTGAAGACCCAACTATAGATAATGTTATTTGGGATACATATCCATACCCTCTTTGCAATAATTAGTACATGGAACATAGTCAAGAACCACTTATGAGCTAATGCACAACTGGGATGATGTAGTTTATGAGGAAGACTTAGATGCTTTGGCTTATATGAGTAATCAGGGTCCACCACATCATACCATTTCTATTCCAGGACCACAATGTCACACCATTCTCATATCAGGACCTCATCCTTTGGTTTGTGTGAGCAATCAAGCTCCATAATGCCCCTTCATCATTCCAGGACCTATTCCTTTGGCTTATGCGAGTAATCAAGCCTCAAAATGCCCTATTATTACCATATCAAGACTTTATCCTTTATCTTGTGTGAGCAATTATGCTCCCCAAGGCCCTACCATTATTTAGCCATAAGTCATTCCTCATCCAAAACTAATCCCAATCAAACTTCAATCGATCCAATCATTCAAACACCAAGTTGTGTTCAAAACTAGTATTTTTCAATTCATTGGAAACCAAAGCAAAGAAGACCAACCAAACCAAGATGTTTTTGTTGAACAACCATTTGTGATAATTCAACCTATGATAAATTACCTATTTATCCTATACTAATTATCAAGGAGTCTCACTCTCTGATGAGTCAATCTTTATTGAGTCACTTCTTAATGATTATAACCACCTTTGGGTAAATCATTACCTCAAACATGTGCTTATTTTTCAAAAGCCTCTTATTAACAAGCCAGTCTTTGAAGATTTGTCTCTTGACCTATTTCCCATCCTAGAGGAGTCTCATTTCAACAAAATAGTTTTTGTGGAGCCCATTATGCCATCACAGGATATTACTTGTCTAATACCAAATATTCAATAAGACATCATTATAACAGAGTACCCATCAAATGAAGAATCAGAGTTAGAGTTAGAGTTAGGGATTATAATTAAGTTTTAACAATCAATCAAGTTTGTATTTAAATGATACTCTATGAAAGTAGTGTGATAGTTGATCTGGCAAAATATCTTTCATTTTTCATCTTATATCAAGTTTGTTTATGTGAGCCTGATTATAACTACCTATGGGCAAATTAGTGTTTCACCAGTCTTACTACGAATTATAACCACCTATGGGAAAATTAGTATCATTAACCTATTCCATTGTATCCTAGTTATAACTGCCTATGAGAAAACTAGGCGCAACACTTGTTTACCATACATTATTAGTCACCTTGCCATTACTATTTTCATTTGACTAGCCATTTGTTGGTTTTGAGAACTTGTTGGGACCTAGTTGATTTTTTCTCACCTTTTGTGTGGATGAAATTACTATGACTTGAGGTTATTTCAAGACTATGTAGGTCATGCTTAATTCATGTTGAGGTCATCTCAATCCCCCTTTTCCATATGCTCTCATTGTTTTTTGAGAAACCTAAACCAAACGCTCTCACCATTTTGTGAGCAGGTATCTTGTCATTCTCAATCGAGTTAAGATACCTTAAAATTCCAAAACATTCATAAGATTTCAAAATTCAAAAACATTTATCATGTCTAAGCCTAGTCAGTTATCCTTGATCCACCTTACAGGGCCATGGTCATTATTAGGATGTTTTCTTTTGCTTTTGTTTTTAGGATTTTTGTTTGTTTGTTTATTTCAAGTTGTTTGTTTGTTTATTTGTTTCTTGTTTGTTTGTTTGCTTGTTGCTTGCATGTTTGTTTGCTTTCATCATTATTGCCTTGACTCAGTCCATATGTGTTTGTTGGGTGATTCCTTGAGCATATTATTCTTGAGTCCATCATATTCATACATCAACATCGTCATCATGGTTTTTATCATAGGTGCATTATTTTTGAGTGTTTATTTGATCGAGAGTTAGTCCTTATGCATATTTTGGATAAGTATTCATGGTGTTCTATCATGATGCCTACCATCACATGCTATAGTAAAAATTAGCTTCAAGGTCTACAATCAATGGAGCTATATAAGTTTCTCCTTAGCACCTTGAAAAATCCTTCCATCCCACCCTTGATCAAATCAACTCATTTGACCATTCTAGTTGTATCATTGCTAATCAAGATGAGCATCTCCTCATTGATAGGTATAATTAATTTTTTTATATTGATCAATTCTTATTCTTCTATTAATCTCTTTCATCACTTTATGACTGCTCATCTTTAATCTATATTCTAGGTTATATCCTTGAGTTATGCTTGTTAATCAGCCTTAACTGAGGCACAATCATCTTTAGCCAATCTAGGTCCTATTAAATGATTATAACCATCTATGGGAAAATCATTATTTTGACTTTTATTCTTGATTATAATTGCCTTTGGGAAAATTAGTATCCTTTTTTCATCAATCCATGCAAGCATTTTCTCATTTGGATTAATCTCAACCATAGGTTAATTCCACCATTCTTTTTGTTTCTTTTCGAGGGATCATCCATCAATAAATGTGATGGCCACTCCCTCAAGTGGGCATCATCCTAAGTTTCCAAACACCATTTGGAGCTTTGTTATTCAACCATCATCTTCTTTTTGGCATACAGGCCTTTACTCATTTTTTGAGAATACATTTCTTTGCCTATAGTTTGCAACATCTTCCCAAATAGGGGCAAATTATAGACACCTAAATCTGGGCATTGATAACCTCCAATCAAGCTTTTGACCAATTTCTACCAAAATGCACAATTTGGCCTAAAAACACTAAAACACATTAAAAGATTTGTAACTAACATATTCAAGTGCTGATTTTAGCCAAGGTATCATTAAATGGGGAAATGCAATTTACAGACCATCTAACTTTGATCAGATCATTCTTAGTCAAAATACTAATTTTACACCTAGGTACTCTGGATTGATCTTTCCTATAAAATATATTTCACAAGATATGTGCCTTCATTATTTTTTTTTGGTAACATCCTAAATGGGATAATATATCTAATGCATCTAACATTGCTTTCCAATTCCAATCCAGTCAAATTTTGGACTAATAACAAGGCATTATGATCAATTTGAGTAATTTGTGCACAAAGTGCTTAAACATGCTTACAAACTAATTAACCCAAATCAAGTTCTAATCAATAATTCCATGGAAACTTGTTGAATAATTTGTTTTGGAAATGAATATGGAATATCTGCATCATCAAGTGACCTCATTTCTTGGGAAGACATCCCTAGGCCATAAATGCCATAAATATTAGGATTCATGCCTCCCATGCCTCATCAAAGCCCTTATTGCCTCTTAATTTCTCCTATATACCAAATATTTATGAGCCTATTTATCAAATTTAATTACAAAATTACATTAATTCTTAGCCACACATCTCAATCCTGAGATGGATAGTTTAGGTTGTTTCTAGACATTCTCAAAAATCTATAAATCGAGAGGCCATGAACATCATTTCTAAGCTATTTTGGTAAAAATTTATAATGCAAAAATATCTTCAAGAATCCATTGCAATTAGTGTTACCATGCCAAATTGATTCTAAGCCAAGCCAAAACCACAAGGTGTCAAGGAGAAGAGGAGATAGTCAAGCCTCTTCTTAGACTTCATGTGCACAAACTAAGCAAGCCACCACAACAAGAATTTTGGAGCATCCAAAGAAGTTATAAGAGGGTTTATTTTACATTAGTTGTGTGTTTTATTTATGTTTGTTTGCTAAGCTCTCCCTAGTGTCTAGGCCTAGAGATGTTATGCTAAGTTAGTGTGTTTCTTTCATTTTGTTTTCATTTTGAAACTAACATAATACTAACCATCCTATCTTGATTAAAATTCTTATTTCATAGGTTCTATGTTTATATCTTCTAAAAACATTAAAAACCAAAATAGACATTAGTGAAATAGACTGAGTGCAAGATTCTTCATGTGGATTGTGTGTTGAAATATGAGATCCTTTATTTTGCCTCATTTCCCATTATCAAGAGATTATATAGACCTTCATTATCCTTATGTATGTGTCCCAATTTATATTCCTCACTCTAACTTTCCATGTACTCCTCATACTCCTACCTAGTCTAGATTATAAGTATAAACTCTTGACTGTATCATGTTCTTTAGCACCATACCTATAGGTGTGGTTTTCTTAGTTGGACTTGAGACAATTTAAAAACCATTATTGAATATTCACTAACCATTTAAAAATGATTGGACCCATTATTCACCTTGAGCTTAGCCTAAACCATCCTTGTGACACATTGTCTCAGTTAATTGTCTACCTATAGTCACCTACATGTGACTGTAAGGGACTATATAGGTGGATTTTATCCCCAAAACCTATGCTAAATATTCATTAGAAACCCATTGAGATTTTTTGGAGTATTTTAAATCTTATTTAAATAAAGAATATTTGTATCTCCATGCACAAATCTAATATGGATGGTATAGAGGTTCACATTCAGTAGTAGGTGAACATGTGCATAATGGGATAGTTGTAGGTAATCACTAGACCTTGAAAGATCACTAATCAAATTCAATGATGGCATCCATTCCCATTGGTATATATTTCACCTCATAATGTTTTCCAAACATGTAATATGCCTTGGTATTATAATATTGGGTGAAGGGATCTCTTTTTGATCCAAAACCTGTAGATGATCACTGTCAATGTTCAGTACATAAAAACATAACTTGGGGCCTCCAAATAACCAAATTTTATTGATCCTATGCCCCTAAGACTTTATTAAATCCTTGTCTTATTTGGGGAATTCAAAAAAACACATGAGGGTGCATCAAAACAACTGGGAACCCTATTACAAAATACCAATAAAACCTCAAGGAACTCTATTTTAATATTTTAGGGATAAAGGACCTTGACACTATCATTTCAATATTTGATAATGATTATCCATTATGTTTTCCAACTATCCTACAAATAGGTTTATCATGGTACACTTAACCCATCAAGACTTCAAGAATTATTCCAACTTGTCCTAATTCCTTCATCAAATACCCTTAGTTCTCTACCAACACCACCTTTAGGTGGGCATTGTCAAGTTTGTAGATAGTAAGTACAAATATGGAAAATGTGCATTGATTTGATAATTTCCTAAGTTTTGAACAAATCTCAACACTCCCAAATTCACTATTCATGCTTCGAAGGGTTTGAAACCACCACTAAAATTCTCACCCTAGTATGATGTCATCATGATATGTTATATGTGCACCTTGAATGGTATGGAGGTAGTATGTGAAATGTATGAGTAGTATCATGACTTTGAACTTATGGCCATCACCATATGACTCTTTTTCACTCTATTATGAACATATTTCATCCCTAACATAGCTCATTTAAATGACTATATATGATAGTCATAGAGTAGACTGATTGTATGGTGACCTATGACTGCACCTTCATGGAGAATTGCTTAGAAAATGAGCATAGAAAGGTGAGGGTTAATTAAACATTAAAAACATGGTAATTAACTTATTTTCACCCCTTAGAATCACTGACAAAGTATGAGGACCTTTAAAATGGTGAAAAACTACCTGTAACATAGCATAGTGCATTCACTTGCAACCTAAGATGGTTTACATATCAAAACATCATGGAACATGAAAAAAATCATTGAGAGCATTAGAGAATGGATTAAACATCCTCTATAATAAATATCATCATCTATATTCTATGGATTCATCCAAATAAGATCAAAATGCATGGGGTATAGAGATTAGCAAATAAAAAAAGATAATCAACTTCATGAGGATGGTTCATAAAGTGCAAACCATCATTATTTGAAATATTTTAATAGAAAAGAATCTCTCTGAGTTTACTTTCACCTCCCAAAGGTGTTTGAACTATAAGTTCTCTAACTGACCATACCAAGCATGAACCTATTGATCACTTCATGTCTAAAATGATAAAAAAGGAGTAGAATGAATTTGGACCTTTTTAGCACTTACAAAGCAGGTCAGGCATTGATATTACTATGAGTAAGATAAATAAAATTTCCATCACCTTATCCCATGTGTCACCTTCCCCCCTGAGCCGTACAAGTGCCAAACTCCTCCTTTTTCCTTGAAAACCTCACTTTTTTCTGAAGAAGCTACCAATTTTCAATTATTAATTGTCACTAAAGACTTATTATGACACATGGTATGTGACATCACCTTTTGGAACCTTCAAATTTCCCAAAGAAGTTGTAAAACTCATTTAATACTCATTTTGACCCTCAAAATGACTCAAAATGATACAAGGACTAAAAATGACTAATGACCAAGGCTAATATAACATGAAATCACACTAAATAACCTATAATACACCCCATAATAAAATATTAAACACCCTATAAACCTCTAGAGTCAAGTTTTTACCTATAGGGGCCCTAATTTGACCTACAAGGTCAAATTTGGTCAACAAATTGGTGACTCATAAGGGTAGTATGCTTTTTATACTAATTAGAGTAGTATCCTTATCAGTCCAATGGGCTTAGGGAGTCATCTAAGGTTTCAAAAACACAAGATAAATTTTACCATTGACCATAATCTTTGATCAAGACAAAACCAATTACTACCTAAACCACACAAAACAAAAGACACACAAAAAGCAAAAGAAAACACACGTGCTTCATGAGCATTTATGGAACACACACACCAAATTAAACAAACTAAATCAAACACAAACTAATATGAGATGAAAACTCACTCTTAAATTAAAGGGGAATCTTGAAACCTTATTTTCTTCATGACATGAGGGATTTAGTGAGACATGTAACCTTTTGACCTTTAGCATTTATGCTTGCTTCTTCTTCATGGTGTTTTCCAACTTCATTGGCATGATGTTCAATGAGAACCAAGAAGCTCAAAATAGGTTGGCTATGTAAATTAACTCTTCTTACACCCAAATAGACTCAACCTTCTCGTAATTATCCTCAATTACAATCTCCAATGGTGGTTCAATAAGGCATACCTTCTTGATTTCCATAGTGCTCTCAATAGGACTAGGTTTATTCTCAGCTACAAGTCCTTCTAGATCATTAAAGATATTTTTATATTCTACCCAATATTGGTCATTATCCTCCATGGAAGAATCTTTCTTCACCTTGTCATGTACTTGACCCTCAACTTGTCAAATTTCTTCAAGCTCTTGAAAGAACTTCATTTTAAATTGCCAATCATCTTTGTCTTCTTTACCATCTAGAACCACTACCTCATAAATCTTCTCTTCTTAACATAAGAGGTCATCAAGATAGTGTTATTCAAGATCCAATGCATCTTCAAGTTATTCAAAATTAGGATATGGTATCGGGCCATCTTCAAAAACAACTTCCACCTGACTGCAACCTCTTAAATCTTCTCTTCTTGATGTATGAGGTCATCAAGCTGGTGTTATTCAACATTTAGGAAATTTTGAGGGCTCTCAAGTTGCATCTCAACTATAATAACCTGATTTTATTTCTAAAGGGATGCAATATATTTCATCTCCTTCTCATTTTTGGTGATGCCAAGACTAGGCATCTTGAAATCATGTGACTTAGCCCAATGCGGTTGCTAAGGAGGTATGTTTTCTTCAAGCAAGATTTATAAATTATTTTAAACCAAGTGATATTATTTTGATTCTCACAACATAGGTATATCAAGGCAAATATTTATAGGGTGAGGACAAGATGAACTATTTGGTGGAGGTGTAACATAGAACTCAAAATCAGATTAAGAGTGAAATGTAGGGGATTATTTTAGAAGCTCTTGAGGAAGAGTAGACAAACCTTGGGATAAAACATATTGATTTTCTTCCTTTAATTTTACTTTCACTTCATGTACATATAATTTAGATTTACCACTCTCTTTAGGAAGGTTATATGGGGTGTGTTTAGGCATAGGATCTTCTTTGGGCTCTAAACCTTCCATCACACCTTGACTTAGCAATTTTATCCTTGAATCTAACTCTTCAATTTGCTTGGATAGGTTCTCTTGGAAAAGTCTTTCTTAAATTTAATAGGCATCATGATGAGGATAAGTTGTATAAAAGGGATGACATGGAAGACAAGATGTCTCTTGAAGAAGGGTGGGATGGACTTGCATAGGATCAATCTCTTTCTCAACTTCACATTCTTTATCAAGGATTTTCTCCTCTTTCTTTCCCCATGATTCCACCACCTTATTCCAGCATAGGATGTTGGGATTATGATTCTATTCTTGAGGTAGTGATTCAACTTGAGGATTGGATGAAGTGTTCGAGAAACTTGGGATCTCCTTAGGTTTGGATTCTCCACCTTGTCTCCAACTTGGAATGTCATATCTAGAGGTCTTTTCTTAAAGAGGGGATGTAATGGGAGAGGTAAATTAGAGCTTAGATTCTAATTATTTTTATAATTAGATTTATTGGTTCACCTACATGTTTTCCAAATCAATCTACCTATCAAAATTTGCTTTAAACATAAGGCTTGTCTCTTCAACTCTCTTTTCAAACTGATTAGGAAAAGGATGACTTTGGTAATCATGATTGGGTTCATTAGTAAGAATCATGTAGGAATGATATAAATTTTGGAAAATTGGAAATTAAGGTTGATATACTTGGTGAGGATACTTCTCATAAACTCTTAGCTTATCTTTCAAGGATGCAATCAAGCCACTCAAATCTAGAATCTCACATGTGAGCCTATACCAATTGGCTCTCTCAATAGGAGCCCACTCTCTTTTAACTAGCTCTAATGCATCTCTTACCTTATGAAAAATATGACTAAGAACATCTTGACCATGTTTCCTTAATGTGTCATGATCTAACATATACTTCTCATATCTAAACAGAGTTTTTTAAAAAGTGGAAATGGATTCACTTGAGAAGTGAATAGGTTGACTTGGAGGAGCAAGATATTGAGGAGGCTGGTTATAAGACTAATAAACTTCATGATAAGGTCAAAAATGGTCATATTGGATCTGAAAATAATAATATTGGAGTTGATAATAATCATATTAGGGGTGACAAGGATCATGGCAAGGCTGATAAAGAGTACCATAAGCTTGGTAAACCTCACCAACTTGTGTAAAATAGTACTCAATACCAAATTCATCCATGGAACTTTATTAGGAATCAATAACACAAGGAATGATTATTAACAATATTAAAAATGAATAACTAGGTTTCTTGACCATTTAATGTAATCTCAGAGTCACCATTGATGTTTACATAGATTTCTCCAAGGGTTGATGTGTTGAGAGATAAAACCAAAATATTTCAACTTCTTAGACAAAGAGTCCCACCAAGAATTCAAAAAACTATTATCACTTAGATTTTAACCCTTTAAAGAGATGTCTTGGCTATCCTCATCTAAGTGGCACAATTGAAACTTCTCCAGGCTTGTGGGTAGGCTATGAGTGACGTGAATCTATAGATATGGCTAGCTCCCTTGATGTACTAATTTTGATCACTACTACACCTAAAATTTAAGATGGAAAAGGGAGAGAGAAAACTAAAACAAAAATATCCTAAGGGAGGTGATACACCAAATTTATTGATGACTACAAACTATCTGCATGTTACACATAAAACCAAGAGATGAACTAAACATACACTTCTCCAATCTGCATTTTCTCACATCAATATTACATTATGAGGTTATGGATGATTGTTTAGGCTAGGAGGAATATACAAGAGGCCTTGAATGACACTATTGAATATACTAACTCACTCAACCTTGACACTTCCTATAACACTTCACATGCCCTGCAAGAAGAAGCTTTCTAACTGTAAATAGTTGAGAGAATGAAATAACTATGTTTAGGAAACAACAAGTCATCACTAAGAAAAATCAATAATCGAAGTAAAACACACTATCAATATTCATGAAATATGTAAAATTAAGTATTCTTATTGATCAAATGGTATGAAAATGATCAGGGATTCACCATACTCAGGCGGAGCATGAATTACAAAGGCCAAATTGGTTAGTTCTTATAGAACTTGAGAGAGAGAGAAGAAGAGAAGTCTAAAGTTCAAAATGAAACTTTTAAATCAGATAAAATGAGTTAATCATGTATGATAATAGGGTTTTAAATGAAACATGCAAGGTTAGGAAGTACTAGTGTCCATACAAGGCATGAAAATCATGAAAAGTGGCATGAAACTCCTTATTTTGGATCAAAAAATTGACTTCATCATCCACACCTATTTGAACATCACAAAATTGACTAAGTATAGGTATAATTATTGGAATGAGATGAAAGTATTTTATACATGCATTTCCATGTATTGGTTTTAGTCCTAGTCATCTAGAATCTTCCCAAAATAAGCTATCACCATCTACAGTCAAAATAACTATTCTGTAACACACCCTTCACACTTGGCCTCAAATTTGGCTTTAGTTTCCCATGAAAATATATAAAATGGAGTGGATTACATCTTTAAATACCATCCATGGCTTTATAAGCATCATGCACACCTTAAAAAGCCATTCACTTGAAGTTCTTATACTTCTCACCACCATGTTCATTATGACAGTTTTGACTAGCTGAGATGAGAGCTCTAGTTGGAACACAAGAATTTTTCAAAGGAATTATATGAACATAGTGAGTTATTAAAATTATCTATCTTCTTCCCAAACTTTATTTCATCTCTTGAACATTCCTAGAACCTGCACAATGCACAAAATAGTCAAAAGTAGCCTATTTTGCACCCTATTTGTATAATTACGTACAATCCATAAGTATGAGGAGGATATTAGGAGAGTATTATACAAACTTAAATCTTAATTCTAGGTAAAATATGGCATTTTGGTGCATTATCTCCTTAATCTTCTCAAATTGGTCACTAGCAAGGGTTTAGGAAGGTTTAGGCCTATTCTTGATCATAAGGTTTTTTCATAAAGTTATGTCATTGAAGAAGCAAAAAAGTCTCACTAAAATAAATTTTAGGACCCTTGATAACTCACCTAAAATTCCTTAACCTCCATTCAAATCCTCAAGAAATATATGAGCAATCAAACCTCTCTTATTAAGCTTGTTTTCTCCCTTTCCTATGGGTTTGGACTATTTCTAAGCTCAAAAATGAATTCATCATGTTTATTATGAAAATTGAAAGCTTTAACACATCTGGGTTAACTCTAAAAAGTTGTCACAATCCATTATAACTATCTAATAAGGTTCAAAATGAATCTAAACCTCAATTTGACTTCTAGGCCTAAACCTGCCTAATAAGTTTGTTTGCACCTTAAAGCCCAAAATGACTTTCTAATGGATTTTCTTAAAATTTATAAGTTTTTAAACATCTATAATGAACCCATACACATGTATAAATTAATTATAAGGAATACCTAAGTTTGGACGTAACACTGACCTCCCATTTGGACACTAAAACAAAATCCTACCTCTTAGGCCTCCTTGCAAACTTAGCCACCTAGGCCATATTATTGGGTTAACTCATTAGATGATGTGTTACTCTTTTTTTTTTTTGAAATGTATTCCCACTTCACACACCTCCTTTCCATTTCCAATCAGCCCCTAGTCTATCCTTCGTCACCTTTTCTGTAAAACCTACCAATTTACACTTAAAGGGGAAGTACCCCCTATCTGAGACAAAATAGAGGGTATTTCCCATATTTCCTCAAAAAAATTAATATTTAAATGTACTCTCCAAGTTATAATTATGTTATACACAAAAATTAATCCCTTGGTTCTATGGTCAGATCTTACAAAAGCATTAAAAACCAAAACAAACCTTGGTGAAATGAACTGTGTGCAAGATTCTTCATGTGGACTATGTGTTGAATCATGAGATCCTTTATTTTGAATCATTTCACATTTTCAAGAGCTTATATATACCTTAATTATCCTTATGTATGTGTCCCAATTTATATTCTTCACTCCAACCTTCCATGTACTCCTCATACTCTTGCCTTGTCTAGACTGTAAGTATAAACTCTTGATTGTGTCATGTTCTTTAACACCAAACCTATAGGTGTGGTTTGCTTAGTTGGACCCGAGACAATATTAAAAACCATTAATTAATCTTCCTTAACCATTTAAAAATGATTTTACCCATTATTCACCTTGATCTTAGCTAAACCATCCTTTTAACATATTGTCTCAATTAACTATCTACATACAGTCACCTACAGGTGACTCTATAGGTGGATTTTATCCCCAAAACCCATGATAAATATTAATTATAAACCCTTTGAGACATTTTTGAGTTATTTTTAATATTATTTCAATAATTAATATTGGTATCTCTATGCACAACTCTACAATGGATTTTATAGAGGTTCACAATCAGCTATAGGTGAACATGTGCATAATGGGACACAAGTAGGTGATCACCAGACATTGATACATCACTAAAAAACTTCAATGATGGAATCAATTCCCATTGTTATATATTTCACCCCATAATTTTTTATAAACATGGAATATGCCTTAGTATTTGCAAGATTGGGTGAAGGGATCTTTTGTTAATTAAAAACCTATGAATGATCACTACTAATGTTTATTGCATAAAAACACAACTTGGGGCCTCCTAAAAACCAAATTCAATTGATCCTCTACCCACATAAAATTGCATAATCCTTTTCCTATATGGTTAATTCAAAACAAACACATTAGGATGCATTAAAACAACTGGCAACCCTGTTATAAAATACCAATAAAACCTCAAGGAACTCTGTTTTCATATTTTAGGGATAAAGGGCTTGAACACTATCATTTGAGTCTTTGAGCATGATTATCCATTATGTTTTCCAACTATAATACAAATAGGTATATCATGGTACACTTAACCCATCAAAACTTCAATAATGATTCCAACTTGTACTAATTCCTTAATTAAATACCCTTAGTTCTCTACCAATGCCATCTGTAGGTGGACATTATCGAGTGTGTAGATAATAGGTATAAATATGGACAATGTGCATTTATTTGAAAATTTATTAAGTTATGAACCAATATCAACACTCCAAAATTCACTCTTCATTCTTCAAATGGTTCGAAACCACCACTAATATTCCCACCCCAGTATGATGTCATCACGATAAGTTATATGTGCACCTTGAATGGTATGGAGGTAGTATGCAAAATTTATGAGTTTTGGTATCATGAATTTGACCTTATAAAAAAATCCATGATCTTGAAAAGAGATAAAATTATAACATATGATATCAAAATCTTGAGGCAATCTTTACAGCTTGTTTCAATCTTGGAAAACTTCTATAGGCATCTGTAGGTGCATGTTTATGGAAGGAAACTAAGTGTAGCAAGAAAATGATCCCTTCATGTTAATCATACACAATTTTATGAACTATATTTGATTTTGCATGGGATAAATATATGTACATCACCATATGACTCCTTTTCACTCTCTTATGAATTTTTTACAGCCCTAACACAACTCATTCAAATGATTGTATGTGACAGTCATAGAGTAGACTGACTATATGGTGACCTATGACTACACCTTCATGGAAAACTACTTTGATAATGAGCCTATAAAGGTTAAATTTTAATAAAACATTTAAAACATGGTAATTAACTTATTTACACCCCTTGGAGTCACTGATAGAGAATGATAATCCTAAAAATAGTGAAAAACTGCCTGTAACATAGCATAGTGCATTCACTTGCAACCTGAGATGGTTTACATATCAAAACATAATGGAACATGAAAAAAGAATGGAGAGAATTAGATAAGGTATTAAAAATCCTCTGTAATCAATATTAGTATCTATATTGTATGAAATCATCCAAAAAACATCAAAAACTATGGGGTGCATAGATTAGTAAGTAGAAAAACACAGTCAACTTCATGAGGATGGTTCATAAATCACAATACACCATTATTCAAAATATTTTTATGTAAATTAATCTATATAATTTTAATTTTACTTCCCCAAAGGCATTTGACCTAAAATTTCTCCAACTGATTGTACCAAGCATGAACTTGTTGATCACTTCTTCATGTCTAAAAGGGCAAGAAGGGATTAGAATAGTTTCAGACCTTTATAGAACTTAAAAATAATGTAAAAAACTAAGATAAATGTGATTAATATTAAAATATATTCCATCACCTTATCCCATGTGTCACCTTCCCCCATGGGTCGTACAAGTGCCAAACTCCTTTTTCCTTGAAAACTACACTTTATTTTGAAGAACCTACCACTTTTCAATTAGTAACAATTAGTAAAGGAATATTATGACATATGTGATGTTAAATAACCTTTTTTAACCTTAAAAATTCCTAAGGAGGTTGTATAACTCATTTAATACTCATTTTGACCCTTAAAATGACTAAAAATGATATAAAGACTAAAAATGACTAATGAACAAGGGTAATATAACATTAAATCACACTAAATAACATATAATACACCCCATGATAAAATATTAAACCCAATATAAACCTATAAAGTCAACTCTTTAACTATAGGGCCCCAATTTGACCTACAAGGTCAAATTTGTTCAACAAATTGGTGATGCATAAGGGTAGTATGCCTACTATACTAACTAGAGCAGTAGCCTTATCAGTCAATTAGGCTTAGGGAGTAATATAAAGTCTGAAACACATAATATAACTTTTACCATTGACCACAATATTTGATCAAGACAAGACCAATGACTATCTCAACCACACAATACAAAAGACACACAAAAAGCAAAATCAAACACACATGTGCTTCATGAGCACTTATGGAACACACACACCAAACTAAACAAATTAAATCAAAAAATAATTAACCTAAGATTAAAACTTCCTCTTGGATCAAATGAGATGTTTGAAACCTTCCTTGCTTCATGACATGAAGGATTTAGTGAGATATGTAGCCTTTTGACCTTTAGCATTGATGCCTCCATCTTATTCATGGTGTTTTCCAACTTCATTGGCATGATCTTCAATGAGAACCAAGTAACTCACAATAGGTTGGATATGTAAATTAACTCTTATTTCATCCAAATAGCCTCAACCTTTTCATATGCATACTTGATTACAATCTCCAATGGTGGTTCAACAAGGCATACCTTCTTGAATTCCATAGTGCTCTCAATAAGATTAGGTTTCTTCTCAGCTGCAAGTTCTTCTAGCTCATCAAGGAACTTTTCATATTATACCCAATATTATTAATTATCCCCCATGTAAGAATATTTCCTCACCTTGTCATATACTTGACCCTTAACTTGGCAAAGCTCTTCAAGATCTTGAAAGAACTTCATTTGTAGTTACCAATCATATCTGTCCTCTTTATCATATAAAACCACTACCTCTTCAATATTCTCTTTTTTATGTATGAGGTCATCACATTTGTGTTATTAAATCTCCAATGCATCTGAGGGTGATTCAAAATTAGGCTGATGTATTGGGTCATCTTCAAGAATAATAACTTCCACCTTGGTTTCAAGAGATTTTCTAGGACTGCAACCTCTTTAATCTTCTCTTCTTGATGCATGAGATTATCAATATGGTGTTATTAAACATTTATGACCTCTTTAGGGATCTCAAGTTTCATCTTATCTATCATTACCTAATTTTTTTTCTCAAGGGCTGCAAGATCTTCCATCTCCTTCTCCTTCTTGGTGATGCCAAGACTAGGCATCTCAAAATCATGTGACTTAGCCCAAAGAGGCTACCAAGGAGGTATGTTTTAGTAAAGAAAGAGTTATAAATTATTTTTAACCAAGTTCTCTTATTTAGGTTCCAACACCACATATACATCAAGGCAAAGAGTGATAGAGTGAGAACAAGATGAACTAGTTGGTGGAGGTGGAATATAGAACTCAAAAGTAGATTGAGAGTGAAATGTAGGGGATTCTTTTGGAAGATATTGAGGAAGAGGAGGCAAACATTTAGCTAAAAAATCTTGATTTTCTTCCTTCCATTTTAATATCACTTCATTCACATATTATTTATCTTGATCAATCTCTTGAGGAAGCTTAGATGGGGTGTGTTTAGGCATAGTATCTACTTTGGGCTCTACACCTTCCATCACACTTTGACTTAACAATTTCATCATTGACTCTAACTCTTCAATTTTATTGGCTAGGTTCTCTTGGAAAATTCTTTCTTAAATTTCATATGAATCATCATGAGGATAAGGAGTAAAAGAGGGCTAACATGGAAGACAAGAGGTCTCTTGAGGAAGGGTGGGAGGGACTTGCAAAGGATCAAGCTCTTTTTCAATTTCACATTCTTTATCAAGGATTTTATCCTCTTTCTTTCCCCATGATTCCACTACCTTATTCCGGATTAGGATGTTGGGATTAGGAGTCTCTTCTTGAGGTAGTGATGCAACTTGAGGAGTGGATGAAGTGTTCAATAAATTTGGGATCTCCTTAGGTTTGGATTCTCCACCTTGTCTCCAACTTGGAATCTCATATGTAGAGGTCTTTCTTAAAGTGGGATGTAATGGGAGAGGAAAATTAGAGCTTAAATTACACTTATTTTGCTAACAAGATGGACTTATTCATCTACATGTTGTCCAACTCAATCTACCTATCAAGATTTTCTTTTAACACAAGGCTTGTCTCTTCAATCTCTTTTCAAACTGATTAAGAAAAGGATGAATTTGGTAAGCTTAATTGGGTTCATAAATAGGAATCATGTAGGACTAATAACAATGTTGGGAAAATGGATATGAAGGCTGATAGACATGGTGATGTTGCTTCTCATAAACTCTTAGCTTATCTTCCAAAGATGCAATAAAGATACTCACATCTAGCATCTCACTTGTTAGCTTATTCCAATTGGCTCTCTAAATAGGAGCCTACTCTCTTTTCAATAGCTCTAATGCATCTCTCACCTTATGAAAAATATGACTAGGAACATCTTAAGCATGTCCCCTTAATGTGTCTAGATCTAACATATAATTCTCATAGCCCAAAAATAGTTTGCTTGAAAGTGGAAATGGATTGACTTGAGGAGTGACTAGGTTGACTAAGAGGAGCAAGATATTGAGGAGGCTAGTTATAGGACTGATACACTTCATGATAAAGTTGACAATGGTCACAATAAACATATTGGGGCTAACAATAATCATATTGGTGGTGACAAGGATCATGATAAGGCTGATAAGGAGTGTTATAAGCTTGGTGAACCTCACCAACTTATGTAAAATAATACTTAACACCAAAGTTAGCTATGAAACTTCATTAAGAATCAAGAACACAAGGAATGATTATCAAAAATCTTCAAAAGGAATAGCTGGGCTACTTGACTAATTGATGTAATCTCAGATTTACAATTGATATTTAGATAGATGCCTCCAAAGGTTGATGTGTTGAAAGACAACACCAAAAATCTTTCAACTTCTTGGACCAAGAGTCCTATTGGGTATCCAAAAACTATTGTCACTTTGATTTTCACCCTTTTAGGATATTTATCATCTCTCCTCATCCAAGTGGCATAATTGAAACACCTCTAAGCTTGTGGGTAGTCTATGAGTGAGGTGAATTCATAGATATGGCTAGCTCCCTTAATGTACCACTTTAGATCACTACCACACCTAAACATTGTGAGGGAAAAGGGAGAGATAAAACTGAAATCAAACTATCCTAAGGGAGGTGATACACCAAATTAATTCATGACTACCAACCAACTGCATTTTACACACGAAACCAAGAGACTAACCAAACATACACTTCTCCAATCTACATCTTCTCACATCAATATTACATTATGAGGTGATGGATGAATGTTTAGGCTAGGAGGACTAGAAAAGAGGATTTTAATGGCACTAGTGAATAGAATAACTCACTCAACCTTGACACTTCCTACAACACTTCACATGCCCTACAAGAAGAAGCTTTCCAACTACAAATAGGTGAGAGAATGAAACAACTATGCTAAGGAAACAACAATTCATCACTAAGCAAAATCAATCATCCAATTAAAACACACTATGAAAAATCATGGTATATGTAAAAATTAATATTCTTATTGATCAAATGGTATGAAAATTATCATGGCTTCATAATACTTAGGTGGAGCATGAATTATAATGGCCAAAATGGCTAGTTCTTATAGAACTTGAGAAAAAGAGAAGAAATAAGTATAAATGTCACAAAGACACTTTTCAAGATGTTAAAATGAGTTAATTTTTCATGAGGGTGAGAAATGGAACATTCAAGGTCAAGAAGTACAAGTGTCCATACAAGGCATGAAACTCATGAAAAGTGGCATGAAACTCCTTGTTTTGGCTTAGAAAATTGCCTTCATCATCCACACTTGTTTGAACATCCAAAACATAGCTAGGGATAGGTATAATGATTGGAATGAGAGGGAAGTATTTCATACATTCTTCTTCATGCATTGGTTGTAGTCCTAGTCATCTGGAATCTTCCCAAAATGAATTATCACCATCTACAATCAAAATAACTCTTCTTTCACACACCCTTCACACTTGGCATCAAATTTGGCTTTATTTTCCCACAAAAATATGTAAAATTGAGTATATTACATGTTTCAAGACCCTCCATGGGATTATAAGCATCAAGCACAACTTAAAAAACCATTCATTTGAATTTCTCACACTTCTCACCACCATGTTCACTATGCCAATTTTGACTAGCTAAGATGAGAGATCTAGTTGTAACACTTATTAATTTTTTAAATGCATGAAATTACCATATTGATTTATTAAAATTATTTATTTTCTCCAAAATTGATTGCATCTCTTAAACATTCCTAGAACCTACACAATGCACAAAATAGTCAAAAATACCCTATTTTTCACCCTATCCATATAATTTTGTACAATATAGAAGTATGGGGAGGATATTTAGAGTCTTATACAACCTTAAATCATAATTATATTCAAAATATTCCATTTTGATGCATTATACCCTCAATCTTCTCAAACTAGTCACTAGCAAGGGTTTTGGAGGGCTTGGGCCTATTTTTGATCTTAAGGTTTGTTCATAAAGTTCTGACATTGAAGATGAAAAAAATCTCACAAGAACAGATTTTGAGACCCCTGCTAACCCATCTAAACTTCCTTTACCTCCATGGAAATCCTCATGAAATATATTATCAATCAAACCTCTTTTATCAAGCTTGTTTTCTCCCTTTCATGGAGGTTTGGATTGTTTCTGAGCTCAAAAATGAATTCCTTATGTTTCCTCTACAAAATTAAAGATTTAAAACACTTGGATTCACCTTAAAAACATGTCAAAATCCATTTTAAATCTATACCAAGGTTTGAAATGAATCTAACCCTCCATTTAGCTTTTAGGCCTAAACATGCCTAACAATTTTGTCTATACCTCAAAACCCAAAATGACTTTATGATGGATTTACTTGCAAGGTATAAGTATTTAAACATATATAATGACCATGTAAACTTTTACAAATGAGTTAGAAGACATACCTAAGTCTGGATGTAATACTGACCTCCCATTTGGACACTATAATAAAACCCTACCTCTTAGGCCTACTTGAAAAGTTATCCACCTAGGCCATCTTGTTGGGTTATATCCTTATATGAGGTGTTAATAGTGTTTTTTTATATGTATTCCCACTTCACACACCTCCTTTCCATGTCCAAATAGGCCCTAGTCCACACTTTGTCACCTTTTCCCCAAAACTTGTCAATTTACACTTAAGGGAAGTACCCCCTATTTGAGACAAAATATATGGTGATCCCCATATTTCTTCAGACAATTTTAATATTTAAATGTCATATCCAAGTGATAATAATGTCCTACATAAAAATTAATCCCTTGGTTCTATGGTTATATCTTCCAAAATCATTAAAAACTAAAACAGACCTTCGTGAAATGGACTGTGTGTAAGATTCTTCATGTGGACTATGTGTTGAATCATGAGATCCTTTATTTTGACTAATTTCCCATTATCAATAGCTTATATATACCTTCATGATCCTTATGGAGGTGTCCTAATTTCTATTCCTCACTCCAAACTTCCATGTACTCCTCATACTCCTGCCTAGTCTAGATTATAAGTATGAACTTCTACCTATATCCTATTCTTTAGCACCAAACCTATAGGTGTGGTTTACTTAATTGGACCTAAGACAATATTAAAAGCCCTTCCTTAATCTTCCTTGACAAAATGGTATGAAAATGAGTAGGGCTTTTCCATACTCAAGTGGAGCATGAATTACAAAGGCCAAAATGGCTAGTTCTTATAGAACTTGAGAGAGAGAAGAAGAAGAGATAAGTCCAAATGTCACAAGGAAACTTGTAAAGATAATAAAATGAGTTATTTTTTCATGATAAGAGGATTTGAAATGGACCATGTAAGGTCAGTAAATGCAAGTGTCCACACAAGGCATGAAACTCATGAAAAGTGGCATAAAACTCCTTATTTTAGCTCAAAAAATTACCTTCATCATCCACACCTATTTCAACAACCCAAAATGACTAGGGATAGGTCTGATGATTATAATTATAGGTAAGGCTTTCAAACATGCCTCTCTATGCATTGGTTTTAGTCTTGGTCATCTAGAATCTTCCCAAAATGAGCTATCACCATCTGCAGTCAATATAACTCTTCTTTCACACACCTTACACATTTGGCCTCATATTTGGCTTTATTTTACCATTAAAATAGATAGAATTTATTTTATTACATTTTTCAATACCCTCCATGTCATTATAATCATCAATTATACCTTAAAAATCCATTCACATGAAGTTATCACACTTCTCACCAACATGTTCACTATGCTAATTTTGATTGGCTAAGAGGAAAGCTCTATTTAGAACACTTCAGAGTTTATAAAAGGAATTAAATGACCATAGTGAGTTATTAAAAGTCTCTATCTTCCTCTTAAAATTGATTACATCTTTGGAACATTCCTAGAACTTGTACAATGCACAAAATAATCAAAAGTACCCTATTTTTCACTCTGGTCATGCAAGTCTATATAGTCCAAAATTATGGGGAAGAACCTGAGAGAGTCTTCTACAACCTTCAATCATCATTCTAGGAAAACTATTCCATTTTGGAAAACTATCTCATTTTGGTTCAAGCAAGGGTTTTGGAGCATTTAGACCTAGTTTTGCTCTTAAGGTTTGTTCATAAAGTTATAACATTAAAGATCCAAAAAAATCTCACTAGAATATATTTTAGGACCCATAATAACCCCTCTAAACTTCCTTGGTCTCCATGTAAATCCTCATGAAGATGTGAGCCATCAAACCTCTCCTATCGAGCTTGTTTCTACCTTTCTTATAAGTTTGGACTATTTTTGAGCTCAAAAATTAATTTCTCATGTTTCCTCTATAGAGTGAAAGATTTAACACACCTGGTTTGACCCTAAAAACATTTCAAATCCATTGTAAAGCTCTACCAAGGTTGGAAATGAATCTGACCCTCCATTTGGCTTTTAGGCCTAAACCTACCTAACAAGCTTGTCTACACCTTAAAGCCCAAAATGAATTTCTAATGGATTTACTTAAAATTTATAAGTTTTAAAACATATTTCATGACCCCATACACATTTACAAATTATTTATAAGGCATACCTAATGCTGGAAGTAACACTGACCTCCTATTTGGACACTAAAATAAAACCTTACCTCTTAGCTTGCTTACAAACTTAGCCACCTAGGCCATCTTGTTGGGTTCCATCATTTGAGGTGTTACTCATGTTTTTAAAGATGTTTTAACACTTCACACACCTCCTTTCCATGTCCAAACATCCCATGGTCCACCCTTTGTCACCTTTTCCCTAAAACCTACCAATTTACACTTAAGGGGAAGTACCCCATATCTGAGACACAATAGAGGGTACTTAACCTATTTCCTTATAAAATTTGAATATTTAAATTTCATATATAATTTATAATTATGTCCTACACAAAATTTCAGCCCTTGGTTCTATATTTAGGTCTTCTAAAAGCATTAAAAACTAAAATGGACCTTGGTGGAATGAACTGTGTGCAAGATTCTTCATGTGGATTGTGTGTTGAATCATGAGATCCTTTATTTTAACTCATTTCCAATTTTCAAGAACTTATATATACCTTCATTATCTTTATATAGGTTTACCAAAAACAATTCCTCACTCCAACCTTCCAAGTACTCCTCATACTCCTACCTAGTTTAGATTGTAAGTATAAAATCTTGACTGTATCTTATATTTTATCACCATACTATAGGTGTGGTTTGCTTAGTTATACCTATGACAATATTATAAACCATTTCTAGAGATTCCCTAACTATTTAAAAATTATTGGACCCATTATTCACCTTGAGCTTAGCCTAAACCATCCTTTTGACACATTATCTCAGTTAACTGTCTATCTGTAGTCACCTACAGGTGACTGTAGGGCACCCTATAGGTGGATTTTATCTCCAAAACCCATGATAAATATTAATTAGAAACTACTTGAGATCCTTTGGATTTATTTTTAATATTCTTTCAACAAATATTATTGGTATCTCCATGCAAAACTCTACTGTGGATGGTATAGAGGTTCACAGTCAGATGTAGGTGAACATGTGCATAATAGGACACCTATATGTGACCACCAAACCTTAAAACATCACTAAAAAACTTCAATTATGGCCTCCATTCCCATTGGTATCTATTTCACCCCATAATATTTTCCAAACATGGAATATGCCTTAGTATTGCAAGATTGGGTGAAGGGATCCCTTTTTTATCAAAAACATGTAGATGATCATTGCCAATGTTTAGTGCATAAAAGAACAACTTGGTACCTCCTAAAAACCAACTTAAATTGATCCTCTTCCTCTCAAAATTTGTGGAATACTTTTCCTATATGGGGAATTCAAAATAAACACATGAGGATGCATTAAAACAACTAACAACCCTATTACAAAATACCAATAAAACCTCAAGGAACTTTGTTTTCATATTTTAGGGATAAAGGGCCTAAACACTATCATTTGAGTCTTTGATCATGATTATCCATTATTTTTTCCAAATATCCTAGAAACAAGTCTAACATGGTACACTTAACCCATTAATACCTCAATAATGACTCCAAATTGTCCTAATTCCTTCATCAAATACCCTTAGTTCTCTACCAACACCACCTATAGGTGGACATTGTCAAGTCTAAAGATAGTAAGTACAAATATGGACAATGTGCATTTCTTTGACCATTTCCTAAGTTATGAACCAATCTCAACACTCCCAAATGCACTCTTCATGCTTCAAAGGGTTTGAAACCACCACTAAGATTCTCACCTCAGTATGATGTCATCATTATATGTTGTATGTGCACCTTGATTGGTATGGAGGTAGTATGTGAAATGTATGAGTAGTGGTATCATGACCTTGACCCTATAACCAAATCCATGGTCTTCCAAATATCTAAAATGATAAATGATGATCTCAAATTCTTGAGGCAAGCTTTACACCTTGTTTCAACATTAGGAAAATTTTGTAGGCACCTGTAGGTGCATGTTTATGGAAATAAAGTGAGTGTAGGAGGAAAATGATCCCTTCATGTTGATCATACACCATTTTATGAACTCCATTTTATCACCCATGGGATAAAAATATGTCCATCACCATAGGAATCATTTTCACTCTCTTATGAATGTATTCCATCCCTAACATAGCTCATTCAAATGACTGTATATGATAGTCATAGAGTAGACTGATTGTATGGTGACCTATGACTATACCTTCATGGAACATTTCTTGGACAATTATTTCCACCACCTAGAATCACTGACAAAACATGAGGATCCTAAAAATGGTGAAAAACTACTTGTAAGATAGCACCATGCATTCACTTACAAACTGAGATGGTTTACATATCAAAACATCATGTAATAAGAAAATAAGTATAGAAGGTATTCAACATCCTATGGAACCAATATTAGCATCTAGATTGTATGGAATCATCCACACAAGAGCAAAACCTATGGGGTGCATAGATTACAAAGCAAAAAATATAGTCAACTTCATGAGGATGGTTCACAAATCACAAGGCACCATTCTTAGAAATCTTGTCATTAAAATGAATATCTTTTAGTTTACTTTCACCTCCCAAAGTATTTTTACCTAAAATTTCTCCAACTGATCGTACCAAGCATGAACCTGTTGATCACTTCATGTCTAGAAGGGCAAGAAAGAAGTATAATGGTTTTGGACCTTTTTTAGCACTTCCAAAGCATTTCAAGAACTGATATGAGTGTGAGGAATATGAAGAGACATTCCATCACCTTATCCCATGTGTCACCTTCCCCCATGGGTTGTATAAGTGCCAAACTCTTCCTTTTTCCTTGAAAACTACCCTTTCTTCTAAAGAACCTACCACTTTTTAGTTAATAAAAGTTACTAAATACTTATTAGGACACATGGAATGTGAAATCACCTTTTGGAACCTTCACATTTACAAAGGAGGTTGTATAAATTATTTAATTCTCATTTTGACCCTCAAAATGACTCAAAATGATATAAGGACTAAAAATGACTAATGACCAAGGCTAATATAACATGAAATCACATTAAATGACCTATAATACACCCCATGATAAAACATTAAACCCCCTATAAACCTCTAAAGTCAATTTTTTACCTATAGGGGCCCCAATTTAACCTGTAGGGTTGAATTTCATCAACAATCTCTTTTATCAAACTCTAATCTCTGATCATCTTCTTGTCATGTAGATACTTTGCTCTTTTGACACCATCCCTCTCACTTTACTTCATTAGTCTCAAAAGTCTTATTCATGAATATGGTCATCTTTAACTTATAAAATATAATCCATCAATATCCTTTATATTTATCTCACCTCCTTATCATTAACACCATCCTCTTATCCTCAAATTTCAAGTCTCCACTCTTTAGTCTTTCTCTAAACTTGTTTATCTTTTCATATAGAGTCCTAGGTTTAAAAGGATTCATGCATGATCTCAATTTTATATCACCAAATAATTGTTCACATGTCTATAAACCTGCTTATTTTTATCCCCATAGACATAAAAACATATTTCTCAATTCCTAAGTTTGCACTATTCATCAATATGTTCCTTCCTTCTTTAGACCTATTTCTCTAATAACACTCTTTAAGTAAAAATATTGATGGTTTTACCACTTTGAATATTTTATTTAATATACAAAATTATGGCATATTTGGATACCCTTTATCCTTATACAACTCCACTAAAAGTTTTAAGGCTTAATTCCTAAGGTAAACCCCTTAACTCAATAGCCCTTTCTCCTAATTAGGTCTCTTTAGCCCTCATGCAAACACAAAGTTTAAGAATACGTAATATATAGTCTGAAATCAACTTAAAAACTTTTTCATCCTATATATAACATCAAAACACCATGGATTACAAATTTTCATTCTTTTTGGTTGGGTAAAACAAAATTTATTGGACTTTCCATTTTTGAAAACCCTAGATGTAGTTTAGCCCTATGGAGGCTGAGAGAAAATAAAAATCACTATAATGAAATTTAGGACACTTAAAATAAAAATAAGACCTGGATTAGGTCTGACCCCACTTTATACACTTTTTCTAACCATTATATTCCTTTAACCAAGCATAAAACATTCACAACAAACCAATAAGCATAAATCTGGGTTCTTTTTGTTAGAACTATGTTACTTGAGGGTTTACAAAATGAGACTTAAATAATGTATACCCTAATCCTATTCATCTTAATCAATGGCTAATTATTATTTATCAATCAAAATAAGTCTCCAATAAGTTAGTTTGTAGATTTATGAATCCTCTCAAGGTTGTGTTAAGGTTTTACTTGTCTCTAACTCTTTGATGGATTTATGAGCTCCCCCAAATGGATTAATTTGATAATACATGCATTCTATACCATGTTTTTACTTCAAACATATCAAAAACCTTCAATCAATCATCTACTCTTCAACTTACTTGTCACTCTTTATGGTGTGTTGGCAGACTTGTTCTTAAATGGACTATGTGCATTATCATAGAGACTTGGATTGAATATTTGATCACTAAGTGTACTCTAAGATTACTAAAGGGTTAGAATCAATAGAAAAATACTCTCCACCATACTTCCATTCATCTACAACAAATTAATGAGACCACAAAGACAATCTTTTTCTCCTTTGTTCTTGACTATGCCAACATGGATAAAATTTTCAAATCTTATGTTTGTTATCTTTCACCTGTAGATAGATGACAAGAACTAATACACTTCAAAAGAAAAAAATAATATAAATATAGGATCACATACCAAGAGTGTTAGGTAAAGAAAAAAAAATATCTTGAACTATTATTTCACTCATTCATGTTCTTACATCAAAAAGTCACATACAAAAATTTAGTACAGATAAAACTCTCTCGATCTTGATCTTATTTTATATTTATTTTATCTCTTTTCATTATTTTATTCCAGATTATACCCTCCCCTTCCTTAATATTATTCCTTCCTTACCTCTAAATGCATATAAATCTTCATATATTATGCTAAATATACAAATCCTTGTTTCTTGCCAACTCCACATATGAAGGGCAATTACAAATATGCCATTCTTGGCTTAGATTGATATTTCCATGACTTGCACATTGTAAAAATTGCTAAACCCTCTCTAAGACATATACAGCATTCATCAAGCAATACATATTCCTAAAAATACAAAATAACACTCTAAACCTAGTCTCTAAATTTAAATTTTTAAATTATACTTTTTGGTAGGAAAACCAAATAAGACTACAAACACTCAAATTCAAGAATCTTAATGAATCCCAAACAACTTAAGGGGACATAAAATACTTATACCACCTATCGCATACAAAAAATGGATAAATGAAACTACTTAATCATATTTAGTACCTATGTCAACTTAGGATGCTCTTAATCATACTCCCCAAGTGGGGAAAATTTTGAGATCCTACTCAAATTCTCTTTGTCTACCTTTTTCCTTGATTTCCAATTATTTATTATATGATCCTCTAAGCTTCTCTTGCTATTGTTTCTCTTTTATTTTTCATTCCTCCTTAGCTAGCTCTTGTATCTTTGTCATCTTTGTTTGTCTTATCTTTTTTCCAACTCTTCTTCTATCTTTATGATGTATTTAACCTACTATAACTTCTTTTTCACTTCATCTTCTATCTCTTCCACCTATGACTTATCTATATCATGCTCTACCTCTAAAGGCTAATCCTCATTCTTCACTCTAATTATTACTCCATGTATTCTCTCTAAACTTATCATGATTGGTTCAAGCTTTCCTTGTTGGGCTATCTACTCAATTATGCTTCCTCCTTCATTCTAATGTTCTAGTGGTTTCTTATACATTTTTTCTTCCTACATCCTTATCAAAATCTCTTTTATATCATTTTTTTCTGCCTTATCATGACATTTGCACTTCCTCATGGTGATCCTTTTCATAGTTTCCTAATTTGTATTATAATTCTTTCTCCTTAACCCAACTATGTACATCATAACATAACACTCCTTGGAAAACTTGCATATTACTAGAATCATAGAGACTTTTAATAACTCAGCCAAAACATGACTAATCGAATAGACAATTTTCTTACCTTGTTCTTGCTTCACTTACTCACTTGCTAGTATGTCTTCTTTCATTAGTCCTTTCTCTTCAAAACTTAGCATGATTTTTGAACTAGTTCTTGGGATAAAATTGACCTATCTTTGTGATCTCCATGTGTATTCATATAAAATGTCCAAATTGGTAGTTTGAGTGTGGCTTATGACATCCTATCCATAGGTCCTTATTACATGCTTTTGTGACCCTTCTAGATACCTTTTCACTCTTTTTCAGTCATCCATAGCCTTCCAAATAGACATTCCACCTCAACCAAACTCTATTTCCTAGGCCAATCCTATCCCCCAAGTCCCAAACCTTAGGATAGGAGTGTCATACCTAGACTATAGTGTTGAACCCTAGGGTGTCCCATTTTTGGCACTCTTGTCCATTTACACTTTGAGCCCAAAATGATCATTTTCATTCGATTCCTATCCTTCATTATGATGGCCTAGCTCTAATACATTTAACCCATGACTAATTTTTCCCTATAAAATCCCATCAAAAGTTCATTTACAAAGGGAGGTGACAAATCTTACAAAACAAGCAAAAAAACAAATAAACTACCACGGCAAATTTCCCTATTCTCTACATATAGTCACCCAACACAACTGCAGACATATTCAAACCCTCATACCAGTCCCTAAACACCTAAAACACTCTCAATTTGTCATTTTTCATCCACATCACACTATTTCAAAAATCACATTAGGTGAGAGAACTACATATGGCTTGATCCCTCTTCAGATTATTAGTATATAGGAAGTGTGCTCACATAAGGGTTATGCATCACACATTCAGTGCATCTTACACACACTAACCCCCCTTTTTCAATTGATTCAAATCTTATTTTATTAATAATGATAGAGGGTTAGGGTTTGAATATTAAATCATATCTATAGAGAGCTTCATTGACATTCAACATTCAATATTTCACCAGTAGGCTCACATAGGAATAGAACAAATAACTAAAAAAGTTTAGATCTCTATGACTAGTTTGGACAATTGTGGTAGGAGTGGACAACATTGTCAAACCCCAAAGTGTCTTATTTTTTATGCTCCTATCCTTTCATTGAATAAAATCTAGATTTTAATTTATGACATTGTCTCAATCCTACACAGCCATTTTTAGACCCTGTATCAACATCTCATTCTGTTTCAAGATAAGTTATATTTTCTCCTTATTTATTGGTATTTTTAGAAAGGTAAAAAAGATAGATAAATTATACAAATCAAGATGATAACTATTGGAATATTATTTACTGATTTATTAAGTTAGACCCTTAACTAAAATAACAATAAAAATCCATTATTCTAAAAAAAGTTAAATCATTTGGTGAACCCAACTTACTTCATTTGTGCATAAAAACCCTAAAAACCGCAGGGAAAATTCCTTGTTGATTTTTCCCAATAAATTCTAATTTTTATTGCATATTTAAATCAAAATTTCACATTTAATTTTTAAAATTTATAATAGTAATTTTAAAAATTATTTCTTTCAAACCCTAGTTGAATTAACTAGGTCCCTTTACTTCTGGAGGTATCACCTTACATGTTTAGTGTCATATCCTTTTTATACATATTCTAGTTTGTTATTTTTCAAATCCTAAATTACATTTATTTAATTTTCTCTTTTATTTTTCAATTTATTTTCCTTATGCCACCTAATCTCCTTGCATCTCTTCCTTTGAGATGAAGTGCAAGACTTAATGGCAACCCTCATGAATTCACCTAGATTCCTTCAACTTGTCCATATATCATGGATAGACAACTAGCTCATTTTTTTGCTATAGATTCTACACATCCAGATTACACTAATTTCCATGAAGATAATTTCAATAATGAGTAGTATGAGAATAATAATGATGATACACACACTGATGTTCCTGACCCATCACATTAGGTTCTTAATCCACTTCCACCTATTGTTGATAATGATGTCATCAACAAAGATTTGATTCTACAAAGTTTTAGAGAGAGACTCAAGGAATATCCCTAAGATCATGACCTTATATTACAATCTATCATGTAAATTAAAAAGGATAAGCAAGTTAAGTCTTTCATTCCTTCAAAGCAACTAGTTGTAAATGACACTATAGGGGAAAGTATGTCTCAACAACACCCTATAGTAGGCCAACCTTCCTATGAGGCACCACTACTTACGACTAGTATATCCTTGTCTCTCGATGTGGCTGACCTTGTGCAAGAGATAAAATATCTTCAATCCAAGGTGCTACATCTTAATCAAGGTGCCTCTAGAGAAACATAGGATTTATATTTTTTTTCTCTACTTCATACACCATTTGCATGCCATATTGCTTCTACACCCTTTCCATCAGGGTTTGTTCAACCCAAGCTCACTCTATATGATGGTAAGGGTGATCTAGAGACAAACTTGAGAGATTTTCACATAGCATGCTTGGAATATGTGTTAAATGATTAGTTACTAACCAAGTTATTTCCATGGATTTTAAAGGATTATGATCTACAATGGTTTTATAGTCTATCAAATCAATCCGTCATTGGATTCAATCCTTTAGCTAACATGTTCCTAGCTCATTTCAGCATTAACATAGGTGACAAGATTTCTTATGCCCAAGTTGCACAATAGAAACAAAGGTCAAATGAGCATCTCACAGATTATGTTCTTTAATTTAAGACTATTTTGGCTAAAATGACTAGCCCCATGGCTGATCAAGAATTACAAGACCTCTTCAAACAGAGTCTTCTACCAACTTTGCATGAGTCAATAATGTTCAAACGGTTCTCTTCCTTCATTGAGTTATGTCATAAACTAAAGGAAATGGAAGTCAAATTAATTGAAATGGGAAAACTCAAATAAATGAGTATATCAAAAACAATAAATAAGAGTAACAGTAAAGTCCCATAAAAAGTAAAGGTTAATGGCAAAAAAATTCAAAATCAACCTAAAATTAATGTTGCTTCATAGCCCCCTTAGTGAGTGATTTTAGCAGTACTTTCTCTGCAAGCCTTTAGCAATCTACCAGTATCTCTAGATAGAGTATTATAGTAGCTATTAGAATGGAATATCATATATCTCCATCCTATTCAAGAAGTTGATACAATAAAGCCTCTTCCATGTGGATATGATCATGATGCATTTTGTGATTTTCAAAGGACACCAGACCACAAAACAAACAAATGCATTAGTTTGCAACACAATATACATAACTTGATATATGGCAACCTCATTGATTTGGCACTCCAATTGAGCCTCCTTAGGAAAAGCAAACACAAGATAAAGCTTTGAAAATCTTCTTAGATCCTTTCCCAAAGCATTCTAAATAAGAGATAGGGGACACATCAGGTATTCACCATGCATATCATGCCCATCCTCCACCATCTACATATCAAGAACCTTCAGTTGACTCACATCCTTTGAGCAACATGATTGGTGTGTATAGTTCCAAAGTTCTAGCTAAACCTTCCATCTCCTTCTTAGAGTAGGAGATAGTTGAGGATGATTTGGATTATCATGCAATCTTTATCAAATATTACATTAATCATCATCCCATTCATAGTGTTATCATAGATAATGGATCTAATGTGAATATGTGCACTATGGCATTACTATAACATTTGGGATATTCATAGCAGGATATTACCTTGATGAACATAGTTATTAGTGGATTCAATGGGCACATATAGATTTCATTGGGTGAGATTGTAATTCCTCTATAGGTTGGTCCAACACATTTGGCCACACCATTTACTATTATTCCTAGAGTAGGAGTCTTCAATATGTTACTTGGTCAACCATGGATTCAAAAACTTTGCACAACTCTTTCTATAGTTCATAGATGCATGAAATTCATTCACACTAATTAGGTTATTATAGTTGGTGGAGTTCCATATGAGTTATCACTCCCCACTTTAGATCCATCTACTAATCTATAGTCACTAGTTCCAACTCCCCACCAATTATAATTCTTCTTCTAGTTGAGATTCAGACATAGCTGAGGCCTCCCTCACCAACATAGAGAGTTCATACACTTCCACAAAGGCCTCTTTTAGTTTTTATCTATAGTTTTTAAACCTAGGGAAGTATCATTGAGGTCTCATGCCTCTATACATAGAACACATGTTTATAGAACTTTTATTATAAGATGTGTCCCTAAGAGTGCCATAATTACATCCACTTTTTAGAGTTACAGGGGGACCCCATAGTTGGTTTCCACTATAGAGATTTCAAAGCATTTACAACATACATAACTTTCCAAATCACAGTATCAGCCCTTCCATCATGTTTCACAATCATACACAATCCCTCTCCTTGATACATGACACCATGATAGGGAGTCTCTTATGAGACTCATCGGTTAGTATCATTTCTTCTCAGTCTTTCTTGTACATAGCTTCTTTTTAATTTCTTGTACATATTTTCCTTATGATTGCTTGTATATAGATTATTTCAAAAAATACCAAAAATAATATAACATATCAAAATGCAAAAACATTCAAATAACTAAAAAAACACCAAAAACATTTCAATTGTATGCATTATCTATGCTTTACATTTCTAATACCATGAGAGACTTACATTTTGATATTCAATGTTATTATTTATTGATTTATCTACATTACCATGATTCACTTGATCTTCTTTGAGTGTGTGTAGTGACACCCAAATCTTTGATTGCTTCACTATACCCATTGATGGGGCATCATACTTCCACATTCGAGACATACATCAATATATCTACCCATTGGGGGCATCTTCTACATGACTACACCATCTAGGTCATTCCTATACCACACACTCTAGTTATCATGTTGATATACATTAATTACTAGCTTACACAGATTACTCTATCGACACTCACTAATATATATCACTTCTATATTTCTTAGCATCTATATATTCTTTTACTACATGATTTACATACTTTCACTTATTGCTTTGATTAGTTAGATGCTACTGTATTTCCAAAATTTACATGCCTTCCTTTCTTTTTTTGTGTAGCTAGATGTGATTGCATTTATCAGTTCCTATTTTATCTCTTGTGTGTGCCTTAGGAAATTTCATAATGTCTTTCACATCTATTCTTGTGTGTACCTTAGGACATTTTCCAATGTCCTTCACTTGTTCTCTTCTATGTGTCTATGGCTCTCATGCCAACCTTGCTTGTTTTTAATTGTATATGTATGTGGCATTTAAAAATTCCTTGCATGCTTGCTTTCCCAATTTGAGTGACATGTGCCCATGTCCCTTTTTTTCTTGGCCCCTTGGTCACTTTTTTATTCTTCTTGCCTTGCATGCTTATTTGCTTCTCAATTGTCTATAATTCCATGATCCACATCATGCATTATCTTACTTTCTTGGATGCCATGATGGGAATCAGGCTCCATCCCTCCTTCACAAAAAATAACTAACAACTAACATTTCTAGTTTCAATTTAGTACACTACACATGTTTTTACATTGTTACATATATCTAGGCATACCCCTGTTGATCTAATAATCTCCAATACAAACTATGTTATATCTTGAGACATCTTTTTTATCATCATTGATATATCATGTATTTCACAACATAACACACTTGTAAGGCTCTTTCTTCTAAGGGAAGTCATTTTAGGGTCTTCATTCCTACCCTCAAAAGGGGGGGAAACAATTAGGGGTTTTATCATAGGCATCAAATCCTTTTACCAGTCAAAAAACTAGTTTTTAGAACACTCAAAACAATAACTAGAACCCAAACCAAGTAGAACAGACTAGGAAAATAGTGATGAATACATAATAGTAATCAGAAACAACAAATGACAAGAGTGACATATTTGTACTATAGCACTAGACAACAAAGTGTCTTATTTTTGGCACTCATATCCAAACAATAGAAAACCCATATTTTTTAGAAATAAATAAAAAGGTAAGTATAGTTACAATTTTGTCATATATAGTACAATTCAAATTCAACTATTTTAGTATAATTTTCCTCAGAGAATCTAGATATAGGGGACATCATGTATGGCATTATGGCTCTCACTTCTAGTTTCATGATTGGGCAGTTGGTATAACTTCCAAACTAGAATCCATGTTATAGACACCAGTGATTGGGAGCAATGTGCACAACACATTTGCCTTCTTTTCTTTCCAATTTAGTGTATTACCTAGGTATTCTTAGTAGCTACATGCCTTATTCCATCTATAGGTGGTTAGCATCATTTTAGAGTGGCTTTCATATAAGCCTAGTTCCCAATTTTAGAGTGGATTTCATTCAAGCCTAATCTCCACCTTTTACAGTGGCCAAGATTGGCCTAGTTGTTAATACACATTCAACTATCCACACCACATTGCCATATTATAGAGCATTCATGGGATTCAATATTGATCCCATATGACACACATTCATATCGATATCAGTTCATAGATTCACTTAGTCAGTAATGATGTATCCAACGGACTAGCTAGCCTTTATATTCTTGAGCCACCTACTCAAAGGGATTGGACACATAGTCCAAACATCAATTAACATACACATGATCACATAGCTTCACTTAGTGGGTGATGATCGAGCCAAAGGGATAGCCTTTGTATTCTTGAGCCACCCTCAAGGAATTGAGCACTCAAATCTATTCGTAATATTACTTTTGGTACAACACATACCCAATATCACTCAACATCATAATAAGTTTTATATTTGTTCATGTACTCGATGAGGTGTATTCATTCCTTTCTCTTCCTCTCTCTCTTACCCATATTTTATAAGTTATTATTTTAGACATAACATGTCTAGTAAGAACTAATCTACTCTTTGTTTTCTCTTGCATATTTACACTTCTTGATGTGCTCTTTGTATGCACACTCAGCATCACACATCTTCATGGGCTTCACCCTTGTAGGTAAGTTAAATTATGCTTTCTACTTTTCTTTTATCCTAGTATTTCACTAGAATAAAGTGGGGGCAAATGTAGTTATATAAAATGTCCAAATTGGTATTTTGAGTGTGGCTTGTGACACCCTATCCATAGGTCCTTGCATGCTTTTGTGACCCTTCTAAATACCTTTTTTCTCTTTACTAGTCATCCATAGCCTTCCAAATGAACATTTCACCTCAACCAGACTCTATTTCCTAGGCCAATCCTATCCCCTAGGTCTTAAACCTATAGGATAGGAGAACCATACTAGGACTACAATGTCAGACCCTAAGGTGTCTCATTTTTGATGCTCTTATCCATTTGCACTTTGAGCCCAAAATGGTCATTTTCATCTAATTTTTATCCTTCATTATGTTGGCCTAGCATGAATACATTTAAAACATGACCAATTTTTCCCTATAAAATCCAATCCAAAGTTCATTTACAAAGAGAGGTGACAAATCTTACAAAGCAAACAAGAATACAAGTAAAGTACTAAAGCAAATTTCTCTATTCTCTACATACAGTCACCCAACACAAATGCAAACATATTCAAACCATCATACCAATCCCTAGCCACCTCAAACATTCTTAATTTTGTATTTTTTCATCAACATCACACTATTTCATAAATCACATTAGGTGGGAGAACTACATATGGAACTATTTCATAAATCACATTAGGTGGGGAAACTACATATGTCTTGATCCCTCTTTGGAGTATTGTTATGTAGGCAACGTGTCCACACAAGGGGTGTGGATCACACATTTAGTGCATTTTACACACATTAACCCCCCTTTTTCAAGTGATTCAAATCATATTTTATCAAGCATGATGGAGGTTAGGGTTTGAAGATTAAATTATCTCTATAATGAGCTTCATTGACATTCAACATTCAATATTTCACAGGCAGGCTCACATAGAAATAACATAAAGAACCCAAAAAGTTTAGGTCTTTGTGACTAGTTTGGAAAATAGTGGCAAGAGTGGACAATAGAACTAGACCCAAAAGTGTCTTGTTTTTGGTGCTCTTTTCCTTTTTCTGAATGAAATCCATATTTTTGATTTGTGACACTATCTTAATCCTGCACAACCACTTTTAGACCTTGTATTAGCGATCTCAGCCTGTTTCAAGATAAGTTATATTTTCTCCTTATTGTTATTTTTATAAAGTAAAAAAGATAGATAAATTATAAAAATAAAGACTATAATTATTGAAATATTATTTACTGATTTATTAATCTAGATCCTTAACTGAAATAGGAATAAAACTCCATTATTTCCAAAAAAGTTAAATCACCATGCTAGCTTATTCTCATTATTTATTTGAATCTCCTTAGGACTGATATTGTCCTCCTCTAATTTTAAATGCTTCATCAACCTACCCTCTTGTCTACTCTCCTCTCTTTCTTGATCAATCATGAGCTCTTGTGCTTCCTTGTTTCTTTCCTCCATATGATTATGGAACAACTCCTTTCTCACCTTCAATCCTGAAACAACTTGGTTAGTACCTATCAAATGACTTTCATGAGACTTGTTAGTCTCTTCAAAGACCTCATTACTCTTGTCATCCTCTCTTGTTTATAATTTATTCCTCCATGATTCTATAGGCTTCTATCTTATATTCTCAAGTAAATTCATTTTCCCTTTCTACTCTTTGTTTGTATCATCAGTTGTCCATACTTTTTATTTAACCAACTCACATACTTATATGCCTTGATTATCTTTTATCGCCACTTTGTTTACATCACTTTATGCATATTCTTAGCTCAATTATTTAATTTATTATAGTTTTTTGCCCCTATATGATCTGTAAGTTCATCTCCTTGAAATGTTTTAATTGGAAACATGTTCATTGAATTTGAATTCTTCTTGTCTTCATCTTGAATTTATACCTCTAGTGTATTCATGACATCTTCAACCTTCTCTCCATCTTGAGTAATGAACTCTAATTGACCATCTTCAAATTTTAGAATGGTTTCCTTATCTCCTATGAGGTCTAATAAATCTAACTCTTGAATAATTTACTTCTATATTCTTTATTCTTCCTTTGTATACTCTATCATAGGTTGTTTTCTAGCTTCATCTTCTTCTACATCTTGTACACAAACTTGTTTTAGGGCTTCATCCTTCATGAGAGTCAAATTAGACTCATTTTTATGTTGTCTATCTAGTTTTCCAAGCACTTCATGAGGTGCTTTAATTTCATATTTGCCTTTGATAAGCCTATCCATCAACTCCATTATTTCCTTATACAAGATAGCTTCATTAGTTGACATATCAGCATATTCATCATCCAAAATAAAATTGAAAACCAAACCTTGAAACCCTTTAGCCTCTCTAAATTCTCCTTGATTCAACTCTCTCTCTCTCTCTCTCTCTCTCTCTCTCTCTATTATGCCTTTCATGAGTCATTATTCTTCCTGAAGTTCCTCTTCTCCAATAATCTCTTATCTTTCAAGATATAAAATCATTGTGCCTTCATACATAGATTCACAATTAACTTCTTCATCATAAGCATGTTTTTAATGATTTATCTTCTTCATGATTTCAACTTTGATGTCCACAACATGGAATTATTCATCCTTCTTCACTCTTGTACCTACATACACACATGACAATAAATCTCTAGATTTAAAAACTTGAGGATTTCTTGCCTCCATCTCCTCCTTCTTAGGTTGCTTTGCCTCCATAAATATCTCCTTATTCTTAATGTGATACTCACCTTCCCCTTGTTTACCAATCTACTCACTCTACATGAACTTATTCATCTCCTCATTAAGATAACTATATCGAAAATTCTTCTTCTTCTCATTATCCTTCATGAAAATCTTCTTTCTTTTCTCCATGAGTAGCCTTTAGTCCACTTAACCATGTTCTTCCTCATAAACATCCATAACATTGGCTATATTCTTTTTTCATGAAATCCACTAGGAGATTTATTCTCTCCAATATTTTTTCTATCTCACTCATCTCTTACTCAACATCTAACCCCTTTCTCTTTGGTTCTTCTTTACTCTTTTTCTTTGTGTGGTAGTCTAACTCAGCCATGCCCTTCTTCTCCTTTTCTTTCTCTACCTTCATCTTCTCTTAAGAAATTATTTTTCACCATACTTTGGTGTCTCAACCTCTTCTTGGTCTACTAACACTTTTGTCCAAGTATTTATCACCTTGGAAAAATAACTCACACTTGGAGTGTTTCTCTCTTTCTCTTGATCTTTTGTTAGATCTCTTCTTAAGGTTGGTCTACCACATAATTTTTAACTCTTTTTTACTATACTCTTAAAATTTATCCTCATGCAATCTCTAACAATCTCATATAGAAAATTTCTATAACCTCAAAAATCAACCTCTCATATTCAAAATCACAATCTATACTAAGGGCTTACCTACTCTGATACCACTTGATGTAGAAACTATTCCTACACATACCTCATCCACATCCTAGATCTGATTTTTGGATTTGATCTCTTTTATCAAACTCTAATCTATAATCATCTTCTTATCATGTAGAGACTTTGCTCTTTTGACACCATTCCTCTCTCTTTACTTCATTAGTCTCAATAACCTTATTTATGCATATAGTACCTCTCTTTATATTATACAAGATCATCCATTAATATATTATGTAGTTTTCAAACCTCCTTAGCATTAACACCATCTTATTTTACTCAAATTTAAAGCCTTTGCTCTTTGGTCTTGCTCTAAACTTGCTTACCTTCTCATATAGAATCCTAGGTTTAAAAGGATTTATGCATGATCTTAATGTCATATCACCATAATAGGGCTCACATTTCCATCAAATTCCTTATTTAAAACCCCATATAATACAAACATATTCTTCAATTCCCAAATTTTCACTATTCATCAATCTGTTCCTTCCTTCTTTACACATCTTTTTCTAGTAGCCCTCCTTAATCACAAATATTGATGGTTTGACCCTATATAAGTTACAAACAAACTAATGTCATATTTGGATACCATTTATCCTTATACAATTCCACATAAAGTTTCAATGGTTAAATCCTAAGGTATAGCCCTTAACACCCCCTTCTCCTAATTAGGTCTCTTTAGCCCTCATGCAAGCACACAATTCAAGAATCCATACTATATAGTTTATAATTAACCTAAAACCTCATCCATACTCTATATGAAATAAAAACACCATTTTTTTTTAAAAATTCATGATTTTTGGTTGGGTAAAACAAAAGTAGTTGGACTTTCCATTTTTGAAAACCCTAGATCTAGTTTAGGAGGTTTATGGAGGCTAAGAGCAAATAAAAATAGATAGAATGAAAATTTTGACACTTTAAATAAAAATAAGACTTGGATTAGGTCTTTCCCCACTTTTTGGACCTTTACCAAGCATTATATGCTTTTGACCAAGCATAAAACATTCCCAACAAGCCATTAAGTAGAAATTTGGGTTCTTTTACTAGAGTTGTATTACCCGAGGGTTTACAAAATGAGTTAATTTGAATTACACACAAATTAAATCACATTTAATAGTTTAATAATGTTTTAACCAATATTATTCATCTTCCTCAATGGATAATTCTCCTATCTCAATCACAATAAGTCTCCAGTAAGTTAGTTTATATATTTTTGAGTCCTCTCAAGATTGTGTTAAGGTTTCACTTGTCTCTAACTCTTTGATGGATCTTTGAACTCCCCGAATGGATTAATTAAATCATACATGCATTATATAGTATGTTTTTTTTCAAAAAAATTGATAACCTTTAATCAATCATCTACTCTACAAGTTACTTGTCACTCTTTATGATGTATTGGCAAACTTATTCTTAAATGGACTATGTGAATTATCATAGAGATTTGGGTTGATTATTTTATCACTAATTATACTTTGATATTACCAAAGGGTTATACTCAATATATAAAAAATATCCGCTATACTTTCATTTCTCTACAATAAATTTATGAAACCCTAAAGACAACCCTGTTCTCCTTTGTTCTTGATTGTGCCAATAGGGACATAATTCTCAAATCTTGTGTTTGTTACCTTTCACATGTAGATAGATGAAAATAAATAATACACTTTAAAAAAAAAAAAAAAGTATAAATATAGGATCACATACCAAAATTTTTATGTAAATCACAAAAGCTCTCTTGAAATATTATTTCACTCATTCATGTTCTTACTTGAAACAATTATATACAAAAATTTAGTGCAGACATAGCTCTCCCTAATCTTGATCTTGTTTTGTATTTATTGGAGATCTCTACATTGGTTTCTTATAAATTATACACTTCCCATACCTTACTAATATTCCTTCCCTATCTCTACATGCATATATACTTCATATATTATGCCAAACATGCAACAACTCCTTTCTTGCCAACTCCACATATGGATGGAAGTTACACATATGTCATTTTTGGCTTATATTTATATTTCCATGAATTTCACATTGGAAACATTGATACACCCTATATAATACCTATACAACATTCATAAACCAATACATATTCCTCAAAATCCAAAATACCACTCTAAGCCTAGTTTACATATTCAAAATTTTAAATTAGGATTTTTGGCAGGAAAACCAAAAAAGACCACAAACACTCAAATTCCAGACTCCTAATGACTCCCAAACAACCTAATGGGACTTAAAAAAAATATATTAGTTATAAAAAACCAAAAATGGATAAATTGAACTATTTAAGAATATTTACAACCTATGTCAACTTAGGATGCTCTACATCCAAATAGTACACAACATTAGTGTAAAAAAGTGAAGAAAATTTGCACCATCTTTGCATCACTCTATTTTTGGTGCCAATCCATGTCAAGTTCCTATATAACCCATTTTAAATGTTATTTTAATTACCTAAATGTCATTTTCATTATTTGAGAAGAGATATAGATAAAGAGTGTGAAGTTAAAGATTAGCATCATATCATTTTTGGTGGAAAATAAGATAAGTTTATTATTTCCTTTTTTATTTTTTATAGTCACATATTTTCAAATGACTAATTTATAAGATATAAAACATTATTAATTGTAATATATGTTATCAAGTGGAAATTAGATAAAATACGTGAAATTAAAAAATTTCATAAATTAATGAAATGCATGGAAAACTTAGGGAAATTATGTTTACATTTTGAAAATAAGTGTAAAATTTTATACAATTGGACAAAATTAGATCCAATTTGGAAAAATAGTGGCATTTTTATGTTAACATGTGTTTTGACATGTGCCAGCATTTAGGTAGGTCTTTCAAATTCCCTCTCTTAAAAGGATATTTGTGAGTTCTCTCCAAGGTTTCTTTTTAGATGGTCTAGGTGCATTGATCTTCACTTAGTGGCTTATTATGACCATTCCATTTCAATGGGCTATTGGTGTGAAATTCAAACATAGTTTTAATGGATTTAGGTTCTTAAACAATTTAGTAGATAATGTGGGTTTATTTTTTAATTTACATGAGTTGCATACAGGTATTAAAAAAATATAAACATGCATTCAATGTACCTAAAAAATCAACATTTTTAAGGTTTTGTTTGATGTGTTTGCACCTGATTTTACTGTAGCATAATTTTAGTGTTCATTCCATTGTGTTTATAATTCAATAATGCAACAATAAATATGTAAATAAAATAATTCAATCAAGATAAGCATGTAGATAGATTATTTTCATTCAAACCCTAATCTAACATATCTATGGGTAAATGCATAGAGTTAAGGGCCAAAAATAGGACACATTTTATGTTCAAAAAAATTTAAACATTTCAACGTACACAATTTTAAAAAAGTATATACGTGGTATAATGTGGGTTTATTTTTTCATTTTCATGGGTTGCATATAGGTATTGAAAAAAATAAATGTGCATTCAATGTGCCTAAAAATCAACATTTTAAAGGTTTTATTTGATGTGTTTGGACCTGATTTTAGTGCGGGATGATTTTAGTGTTCATTTCATTGTGTTTAGCATTTAATATTACAAAAATAAATATGGAAATAAAATATTGCAATTGAGATAAGCATGTAGATATATTTTTTTCAATCAAACTTTAATTTGACATATTGATGGGTAAATGCATGGAGTTGAGGGCCAAAAATACAACACATTTTGCATTCAAAACAATTTCAACATTTTAATATACGTGGTTTTAAAAAAGTGTTTATGTGGTCTTAGCACATAGGATCGATAGTTACCCAGCTAGGACCAGATATGTAGTTTTAGTCTTTATAACTACATACACTATATTATTGTTATAAAATCATGTACATGGAATAGTTTACTATTACATTGGCATGCATAGTATATAGATAAAATAAAAATTTAAGTATAAGAAATTATATGTCCCTATCTAATTGTAAATTTATACTTTAATTTATATTTTATTTATATACTTTCAAAAATTTTAAGAGTGGTTTTAGACCTCTAGGAGCTAAAATACAATTTCTAGGTTTTGGAGAATCCTATCATATTTCAAACTTAGTCAAATTCCAAGGTTTTAGGGTTTTAATATTTCATGAAGACATCATAGGATGTATTAAGGCTACATGAAGTGATGTATGTGTTTTATTTGTGGGATTGTTGTTATAAATGTACCCCATAACTATAAATAATGTTGTTTATTCCTTTGTGCATTATAAGGTTTTTATATGCATTATGGACTCATTGATGCATTTCTCCCAGAGTGCATGTCTTAAGGGGTGCAAATGGAATGGGATGGGAGTGACTTATGGCACTTTGTGAGAGATGTTCTCATACTATTCGATCATACTTACATCCTTTCATGTATCCATCATAACTCATATGATGTCTCATTGAAACCCTAAAATATGACTAAGTCTAAAACCCTGAAACCCTAAAATGTGACTAAGTCTGAATTATGATAGGATCCTAAAAAACCTGGAATTTTCATTATAGCTCCTAGAGGTTTGAAACCACTCTCAAACATCTTGAAAGTATATAAATAAAATATATCTTAAAGTATAAGAGAATACATGTCCCTATCTAAATGTAATCTTATACATAAATGTTTACTTTATTTATATACTATACATGCCAATGTAATAGTAAAGTATTTTTCATACGAGGTTTTAAAGACTAAAACTACATATGAGGTTTTAATAACTAATAGTAAAATATTTTACGTGTAGTAATTTTGCCTATGTGGTTCTACTATTTGACATTTGAAACACATGCCTCAATGTTTAGGAATGGCTTGGATTCCTAAATTCGAGGTATGGACCTATAAACACACAGTTGAATGAATATTTTTGAATAAACATAACAAATTTTGACTTCTTCCATTCTAAACACTATGAAATTTATCAAAACATTTCTTTAAAATATGAATACAACATTGTCTACAATCTTCTCTATCTAAATATATATATTTTTAAAACATTATTACTTTAAGGTTGTTATCTATATTTATTTCTAAATATATATTTTTATAGTGCTATATGATAAAATTATACATGTTCATATTTGTTTATGTATCTTTAGATTCATTGATTCAAATGAAAAAATATACATATGGTTTCAAACTAGACCTAATTCTATACACATTTAAAAAAATCTAATTTTCAATATTTTTTAGGTAGTTAGGGGGGCCGCACAGTCAGCTATACATTATTGATCATATTTTAGGGTCTATTGACTTGTGAAATTAGTAATATATATATATATATATATCAATTAATTTAAATAAAATATCGGTTGCATACTAGATGATCTTATCTAAATTTACACCAAAGGGTTTGAAAAAAACTAAACGATGCTAAAAAATTATGGGTTTCATGGAAATCTATCTACTTTATTTTTTTTACAAAAAATAGTACTACCTAGTCAAATTTCTGATGTTTGACCTACTTATTCTTGACTATTTCAAAAAAAATAGTTTCTTAGAAACTATACTCAAAATTTTACAATCCATGTTCCTATGACATCTTCAAATTTTGAGTTTAGGTGTCTCAAATAATCTGTGCAAGTTGAGGTTTCTTATTTTTTAGGTAAAACATGTCCATGTAAGACCCCCTTTTGTCCCCCCAATTCCATGCACTTGCCCTATTAAAAAATAATAAAATAAGGAAAATGGAAAATAAAATCCTATAATAACAATGAAAATTCTTATTTCACGATCGTATGAGTTCCAAAAACTATCCACTAAACCAACTAGCATACCATAATTACATTTAGAGATAATTCAAGATTATGAGGAGAACAAATAAGGAAAGAGTAGCGACAACCACCATATACATGTGCAAGTTTCAAGAAAATGATACAAGTCTTCTATTAATTATAATACATCATTTTGATAATGAAATTGGAGTCTATTACAATCGATCCCTTGATATTTTTATATCATAATGGTAGGGGAGCAGTTGCGGGAGAGATTAAACTACTAAACATCAAAGAAAATAAGGAAAATGGAAAAGTGATTGGCCCAAATATCTTTGTGGGAGAGAAAAATCCAACCCCTTGACAATAAAAATCAACCAATACATAGAGAATGGCCTTCTAAGGGGATGATTTTCCCTCCAAAATGATCCAAAAACCACCATTAATGTTCCAGCTACCCTCATCTCCTCTAAAACTTGCCACTTTCATTATTCACAACTTGAAAATAGACCAAAAACAAGTCAAAACATTACAATTAAAAGAATGAATAGTAAAATGACACATAAAAACATGAACAAATATTCAATTCGGCACAATTAGGAGAAATTTAGACAATTATTGCATCCAAGATGGAGTTAGATCTCTAGAAAATCAAATGGTTTGAATTTTCTATTAGGAACCCAAGGAAGCACAATTGATTACCAAACAACTAACATGCAGAATTATACCAGAAGTAACAAGTAAGTAGAATTCAGAAAAAACATAGAATATGAGAGACAATACCCAATTGTATTAATACTCTTCCAGAAGGAAATACAACAAAGAAGATTGCCACAGTTCTTCTTTCTTACACACCTCTAGGGCTCCCACACCTCTAGGGCATAAACAATAAATCTCTTCAAGAGCTCACTCTCTCTTACGGTCCCAACACACAACTCAAACACAGAGTTGGTGTTCACCTCCAACTAGTTAGTATCCACTATTGCCAATACACAAGTGCTCCACGCACTCCAAGTACACAATCATACTTTAAGTAGATCTCCCCTAAACTTGCAACAACCTGCAACTCAACTGATCTTACTTTGGAAGGAACTACCTTGCCTTCCTCTTTGCTCTCCAACCGAGTACACACCATACTCCAAGTAGATCCTACCTGATCTTGCTCCCTGTTGTGTTGCTGTCACCTTGATCCTGCTGCCACTTGCAGATCAACCTGGTTCTGCACACCTACAAACCTAGACCTTGCACACACAAACACTTGCAGATCAATGATCTTACTTACCATGTAGATCTCCAAATGTGGCCTTGCACACCTGCTGACCAAGATCCTACATACATGAAGAACCCCTCTGATTCTCCAAACTAGTACCCACACTTGGCACTGTGGCACTAGGAGGAACACACCATGCTCTCTTCACACACAGAAGGAGCTAATATTTGCTCTCTTACTCTCTAACACTAATTACAATACAACCCATGAGTCTATTACATAGATCTCATGCAAACAATAATTAGACACCTAATTACAATAATTAGATCCATAGCTCAAGACTAAAATTAGCCTTTCAACATGCAAACAATTGGTTCATTAACAAACTATCTGTAACACTCGCAGTTTCGATCTGCACAGGCAACCGATGTCGGTCCCTGTTTGCCTAGAGATGACTGACGTCGACCGAATACTTTCGATGTCAGTTGCCTTCCTATCTACCCCTAACTGACATTGGTTGGCCTGATTGATGCCGATGACTATGACACTTAGCACCCTCCTTCCTTATTTACATCAGTGAAGCTTTTAGCTCCACAACCTAACAATCTCCCACTTGGAGATAAACAATTACACTGTACCTATACCTGTACCCCATCTAATCTATTTTCTAGCTTGTATCCCTCTTCAAGATCAATCCTAAAGAACACCCACCACATAACCTGTGGTGCACCTCCTGTCATCCGAGTAACCTGCCACATCCAAACCTACAAACCCATGTAGTGAAGTCCTGACCCTGCATAGCATGAATCCCTGCTGCTGGTCCCTCTCAGATCCCTGAGAACCCACTTCCCCAAATTGGCTCTTAACTCTCTGACAGCTCCCACTGCTGGGGAAAACTTAGGTCTATACCAGACCTCATGTGATTTCAGACACTAAACTGTCCAGCCCTTGGTGTGCTTCTATTCTGCATCTTGTGTATTGAACCTTGCTAACACCTGATTCACATCAGCTCCCACTGGAGACAAAATCAACCTGTGATCTTCCATGTCTCTCATGCCAAAGAATTTCACTGCTTCTAAATCCTTCATGGCAAACCACTGAACTAACCTTACCCTTAGCTCAAAAAAACCCTATATGTCTGAACTTGTAACTAGTATACCATCCACATACAATAACAAGATAATGTAGCTATCATCATCCACCTAGTAAGACAAACACAATGGTTACACTGACACTGACTAAAGCCCTGCTTTGTCATCCACCTGTCAAAACCTGTACCACTATCCTATAGCTTCCTCAAGACCATATGACCTAGCCTTCAGTCTCACGTATCCATTCTCTTTATTCTTTAACCAAGGTATCCATTCATCTCAGTGCTTTTCATACCGGCTGGCAACCCTACCAAATCTCTTGTTTGGTTCTGCATCTTGTTCATGCCATGCTCCCACTATTTCCTAGATCCTTCCTGCTCTGCAGTGAGAAACGAGTATAAAGAAGAGGAACAATGAATTTGAGGCCTACTTACCCTTTCAGTCCTCCCCATGGGTGTTTGAGACTCCTTGACAGCTTGCTGTCTGCCTAAAATATATCTCAGTGACTGACCTCGGTCACCACACAGTCTGCATTTGACTGATGTCAGTTCCATGCAATTATCCAGGTCACCAATGCTAGTTATCCTACCAATGTTAGTCTCCACTTGCCTGACACCACTGACTCTTTTGGTCTGCATATGATTGATGTTGACACTTGTCTATTTGACATCGGTTACCCTTGATCGACATCGGTACCTGTGTATGCCTGTGAGTGATGACTTTTTACCTGCGAGCTCTCCATGGATCAAAACCCTGTCCAAACCATCCTGCTAGAAGTATCTAGCCCCATCCACTGGTCTCTATCCATCATCTCCTCTAAGAACACCAAGGATTTCCAGTTCTTAAGTTTATAAAATACATTAGTCTTCCTTTTCCTGCAATAAACACAATCCTTTCTTGTAGCATCCCACTGCTCACAGAAATCTCGGTATATGCTCTCCAAAGCTAAACTCTTCCCTTTTGACTTAAGAACATCCATTCCCTTCTCACTTATGTGGCCAAGCCTACAAAGCCACACCTGTGCAATAAAAGTGGAATCAGTAATACAAGCAAGTAGATAAAGAGTACCTGCTTTCTTACCACATGCTAATTCAAGTGCATCCGCTATGAGAGTTCTTGTGCATCTCTCATTACTCAACTTTCCTGAAATAATTAGCTACATCTTCAAGACTGGGACCTGCATGACCTCCTTCAACACCCATGTGTTGGCCACCTGCAATTTCAGCTGCACTTCCCCTTTGCCAACAATCTGACAAGGCTCACCAACCCCTCTACTTGGGGTTGCATGGAAAGAGGCAACATAATCTATTAACCAAGATTCAACTTTATCCAGAGCATCCTATGCAACAACATATGCAACATCTACTTCTTCATGCTAATCTGCTACCAACCAACAATCTTTATTTACCTGCTCTTTCTTTCCATGACACCATAATTGACCATTCGTGCTATTCAGTTCCTCCATTCTTAGCTTACTTTCTTTTGCCATTGCTATACTCCCACTCAATCAAAAACCCCTGAGAGTGACCTGTAATCAAACACAAAACCTACTCCCTACAACCTTAGCTCTGATACCAACTGTTAGGAACCCAAGGAAGCACAATTGATTACCAAGCAACTAACATGCAGAATTATACCAGAAGTAACAAGTAACTAGAATTCAGAAACAACACAGAATATGAGAGATAATACCCAATTGTATTAATACTCTTTCGAAAGGAAATAAAATAAAGAAGACTGCCACAATTCTTCTTTCTTACACACCTCTAGGGCTCCCACACCTTTAGGGCATAAACAATAAATCTCTTTAAGAGCTCACTCTCTCTTACGGTCTCAACACACAACTCAAACACAGAGTTGGTGTTCACCTCCAACCAGTCAGTATCCACTACTGCCAGTACACAAGTGTTCCACGCACTCCACAAGTGCTCCACACACTCCAAGTACACAATCATACTTCAAGTAGATCTCCCCTGAACTTGCAACAACCTGCAACTCAACTGATCTTACTTTGGAAGGAACTACCTTGCCTTCCTCTTTGCTCTCCAATCGAGTACACACCATACTCCAAGTAGATCCTGCCTGATCTTGCTCCCTGTTGTGTTGCTGTCACCTTGATCCTGCTGCCACCTGCAGATCAACCTGGTTCTACACACCTGTAAACCTAGACCTTGCACACACAAACACTTGTAGATCAATGATCTTACTTACCATGTAGATCTCCAAATGTGGCCTTACACACCTGCTGACCAAGCTCCTACATACATGAAGAACCCCTCTGATTCTCCAAACTAGTACCCACACTTGGCACTGTGGCACTAGGAAGAACACACCATGCTCTCTTCACACACAGAAGGAGCTAATATTTGCTCTCTTACTCTCTAGCACTAATTACAATATAGCCCATGAGTCTATTATATAGATCTCATGCAAACAATAATTAGACACCTAATTACAATAATTAGATCCGCAACTCAAGACTAAAATTAGCCTTTCAACATGCAAACAACCGGTTCATTAACAAACTGTTCATAACACTCACAGTTTCGATCCGCACAGGTCACCGACGTCGGTCCTTGTCTGCCTGGAGATGACCGACGTCGGCTGAATACTGTTGATGTTGGTTGCCTTCCTGTCTACCCCTGATCGATGTCAATTGGCCTGACTGATGTTGGCAACTGTGACACTCAACACCCTCCTTCCCTGTTTGCATCAGTGAAGCTTTTAGCTCCACAACCTAACATTTTCAACATTGGAGTGAGAATTTATCATGAAAAATGAAAGACAACCCCAAAATTAGCCTAGTAGACCTAATCAAGATTTTTGGGGTAACTGGGATGTTTTAAAAAGTTGGTTTTTAAAATTATAACATCTAGTGCAGATTGAGATTTTTAACCTTTTATTAGCACTGGGGAGTACCTTGGTGTCAGTTATAGACCTATTTGAGCTTCTAATCACTAAATAAAACTAAGTAAAAATGGTGGGCTTTTTGAATTCTAGAAGGCCAAGACCCAATTAGGATTTGTAACTCTAATTAGAACTACAAGATTTGGGGTGAGGATATTCACATTGAAACTAGAGACAAATCCTCAAAAAGTACATGCTTTTGACATTGGGAGGCCTCGTAGTTGTGATCATATTTAGAAACTTGGATAGAAAATAAACCTGAGGGCTTCAAGTCTAGACAACCTAGGTGAGGCTTTAGCCGTGATTATGATTTAAAAAATTTCAAGGGATGGTTCCCAACCTAATCAAAGATCCATAGCTAAGTAACACTGTGGCACATACTTTGAAAACCTCGATGAAGTCTTCAAGACCTATGCAGGGTTTAAAACTCATAATACATTAAACGCTCAACTAAAGACCCCTTAAGACTCAATCAAGGATTCAAAACCAAATTAGAATTATATTGATGATTGATTCCCACCTCTATACCTAGTAGGATTAAAATATATAATCAACAATGGAACTGATTTGACATGCAAGCTAAAACCTAGTTGGGCTTTTAAATTCCAACTATAACTACAAACACTTTCTTGATAAATACATAAACCTAATTTAACCCAAAGCTCTGACTCACAAATAAATTATAAAAACAAGATACTTAAGACCTAATTGGGATTTGGAAGTTTGATTAGGTCTAGTGACCTATAAAATTTTTATCACTTGTAACTAGTCCTGTTCATAGATTTTTGTAGTTTTTCACCTGATCTGACAAGATTTTGCAAGTATAGTATGAGGGCCTAAAAGTCATCAAATGACTAAGCGCCAAATATGAAAATGACTTGAAAAATCTTGGTATTGTCACTAGGATATTTTGTAGTGGCTTAAAGGTCACAAAATTTGATTTAACCCCCAAAATAGGTTATAGGGAGATGAGAGAGCAAGGAGGAAAGATTGTCAAGTGAGTATAAGTGCAACAAGACTCCACTTTAGGGCCAAGTGTTATATGTTAAAAAAATTCACTCAAACTTAGTTTTCATGATATGATAGGTTTTAGGATCCCAAAAATATATTAGGTTAAGATAGCTGAGAAATACATGCTTAAAATGCAAACTAGGAGGTCAAAACTCCACTTTCATGCTAAGTGTCTTATATGAAGTTTTCTTGCACAGATGTGGTATTTCCAACAATAATAATTATGGGTCCTAGTTTATCATGAGAATTAATGTGAACCACCAAGTAAAATTGAGGGTGTTGAGACTAATGATATGTGACTGAAAGTGAGAGCTGATATAAAATAAAAAGAGGTTCCCTGATTCTAGGAAGAATTAGGGCATTTTGATCAAGAAACAACAAATGGTGACTCTACAAGAAAATAATATTGAGTATTTTCAAATGATAGAAACTATCTAAAAACCTAGAATATTTGGAAATACCACACATATAAAATGAATGGATTCAAGATAGGAGAAGACAAGAGTGGCTAAAAGACCAAATTAGACATTCTTGTTGACCCAGTGTGTGTAAATGCATTAGTTACCACTTTTTATAGCTTGCAAGGACTAACTACTATGGATATAATCATTAGGATAGTGAACCCTAGCTTAATAATGATTTAAATGACATTGATCCATAACTATCCAGGCATCCATAACCTCAATGGAGTTATCTTTAATCCCACTCAAGTCCTTACTCTACTTCTAATCAAGCATCTATAGCCCTAGTAGAGGTTGCCTACATAATCCAAAATTAAGTTTTTTAGAAAATGATTTTTCTTTTCTTATTTTTTTTTCTCTTATTTATTTATTTATTTATTTTCTTACCATCTAAATTCTAAGTTTGGGACAACTGTGGCAAGTGAAAGTTAGAATTATATATTTTCAACCTAGATTTTCATCACAAAAGGTTCATCTAGGCAAACACATAAACCATTAAGATGTGCTTTTTGTGCTCAGTTTTGAGAGAATGTCTTCATTGACCCAATATTTTTAGCCAAACATAACCTAACTCAAACAAATTTAGAACACACATGATAGCTCTAACCTTATAAACTGATTTATAAATAGAATCTAATGCTACAAACTAATCACATCACTTAACCAAAAGAATGTTATTCACATCACTTACCTGCAAGCCTTATGTTCTTAATTATTTGACCAATAAGGGAACCTATAGGGAAAAATAGATATTCCAAACAAAAAATAGATAAGCAACAAGGCTAGAACAAGAATGAAAAGTGAGAAAATAAAAAAGAAAACTAAACTAACAAAGTAGGAAAGAAAGAAAGAAATGAAATTAAGAAAGGGAAAGAGAGTATTTACAGGACTTACCAGGCTAATTCAGACCTATAAGTAGTGTTTGAGAAACTTTTCATTGATATGAAATCATACATCCTCACCAATAAGACACCTTAGGTGGAATGCATTCTTGCTCATTATTTCATAGATTTGATAGAGGCCGAACCATAGGGCATAAAATTTTCCATATTGTCCATTTTTCTCATGAACATTGTCCTAGATAAGGACTAGATAAGAGATCCAAAAGGATTTCACTTTCACTCATTTGTAAAACCAATATTTTAAAACTCCTTAGTGTTTTCTAAAATATAGTAGGGATGCATCACATTTTTCCTCTAGTTGAATCAAGTTAAGGAGGTGAGCTTATATCTTATCATTAGTCTCCAAGTAGTCTCTCATGAACTATAATGTGGGGATTCTCAAGTTAACTACAAATACTGGGTTGTGTCCATTAATAAGATGATATGGTGACATGCCTAAGACTAACTTAAATCTAGTCCTATTGGACCAAAATACTAATTTTAAAACATTATGCCAATACCTTGGGTTCTTTTCCAAGACTTTATTAATTACATATAACAATTTATTATTCATTGATTCAACTACCTTGTTACCTTCTGTGTAATAATTAGAAGAGAACTTGAATATTACCTAATTTTCATAGGGGCATTCATTAAATTAAAGAGAGGATAAATTAGGACCATTATCACATACCAAAATGGTAGGCATCCCAAACTTAGTGATGATATGTTCTTCTAAGAAGTTGATTACTACATTGATGGTGCAATTATTAAATGCTTTAGCTTCAGTCCAATGGATACAATAATTAGTTGTTGTAAGAATGAACTTATGTCTTATGGACAAATTTAAAATTGATGGAACCAATAAAGTACAATACCCATTTTAAAAATGGTTGAACCTCAATAAATAGTTGCAATGGCATAGTAGGGGTATGTTCTCTATGTGCGATAACATGGTAGTATGATAGCTCTAGACATGAGCATATACATATTTAAAAATATGTGGCCAGTAATAACCTACCCTATAATATTTGATGGGTTGTATTTCTTCATGATCCATGACTGGTTCCATATTTCCCATGGAAATCACTGAGTACTTCACCTACTTATTATTTGTTAAGGCATCTCATATATATGCCTTCATGATTCCTTATGAATAGCATGACTTATTTGATCATAAATTTTCTATATTTCAGATGTAAGGATTTTATTTGAGTGGAATTTATATGACTTGGAACTCTTTATTGAATAAATAGTAGACCACATCCTAGTACCAATCATTATCTATGATACCTTCCACTATGTACTATTGGATAACTATTTGTGGGTCCACTTCAGTCATTGCTTTACTGAGTCATTAAACATGTACAATCTTAATTTGTTAGATTTCTAGTTCTAACTCTTGGATAATAGTCATCCACTTGCCTCTTGACTCAACCAACTCATTTTACATTAACATGGACTTTAATGTTGGGTTAAGCATCAATGTGAGTACCTTGTTGCAAAGAATGTATGTGTGAACTTTTTAACTACTTTGATTAAGGAAAAAGTTTATTTTTCAATAGTTGAATACAAAAGTTAGCATTTTAGACTGGAAAAATCATGAATAAGATAGGTATATCATATCCATATTATTTATTTTACATTAGTACAACAACACTTTAGTTTTTAGAAGTGAATGAATAGATGTAGAAAGACTGCGTATAGTCAGGATTGATAAGTACTTGTTTATTTACAAATGGTTGTTTTGATCTAAGAAAAAGCCACTTGTGCTTTAGTTTTCCATTAAATTTTCACATCATTCTTTATCATTTTATTTAATGGTCAAACTATCTATATAAAACCCAAAATGGACTTCCTTATGAAGTTGATCTTATCGAAGAATGAATTTAGCTCTTTTTTGCTACTAGGGAATGGAATTGTTAGAATTTCCTCCACTCTCTTTGGGTCTATGGATATGCCTTATTCTAAGATGATGTGACCTGGTAAATTACCCTCTATGACTCCAAATATATATTTATTCAAGTTTATGGAGATTCCATTAGTTTTACACCTCTTCAATACTACTCTCAAGTCTTTCACGTGGTCTTCCCAATTCTTGGAAAAGATAGTTAAGTCATCCATGTATGTGACTATGCATTTGTTGATGAGATCCTTGAATGTAATATCCATGACATGTTAGAAGGTGGAACCCATATTAATTAGGATGAATGGTATCCTTTTTTATGACAATGTACCCCACTTGGTTTTTAAAGTTTTCTTGATTTGGTACTCATAGTGACCACTACCTGATTATAGCCTGAATACCCATATAAGAATGATATAATTTGAGAGGCGTTCACTACTTGTAAGACTTCATTTAGTAAAGGTATAATGAATTATAAAAAAATCCTTATCTCTCTTTCCTTATTCCATATTAACATTAAATTAACCACCTATGTGGAGTGCATGATGGGAAATATTATCCTTGTTGAAATCAATTTCTACGCTTCTTTGAATATCAATGACTCTAGTAACAGATTCACCAGTATTTGCCTTTGATGGAATGGTTTGACTCACAGCTTGAGAGGGATGATATGCATGAGAATATAAATGTTAAAAACTTTCAATTTCTCTTATCTCCATGTTATAACATCCTTTAAGTATTTTAAGTATTGAGCAAACTCTTGTTTTTCCTTTTTAGTACATGTTGTACCTAAAACAACATTTTTTGACTCATTAGCATTACCTAGATTGAAATGTTGGTGAAGCATACCTTTGGTGGGGGATGATTTTTCATTTTCATCTCAGAATACATGTCAAATATCTATTCTAGTGATACCATTCCCTTTGTTATACTATTGGTTTTCAAATTGATCACCCCTTATTCTTCCAGTTCAAACTATTTTTTGTCATCCTCATCAATGATTTGAAACTCAAATACATTTGTGTTTGTGATGAAGTAGATGATATGATGATCATCATTAAACACATGGAATTTATTGATATTATAAATAATGGAATGAGGGTATATTAACTCCACTGAGAACCTTCTAGACTTGGAGTCAATAATTAGCTCTAGAGTACTAGTAGTTGTTGTCAATGCATCTGCCACATAGTTTCTCTTATAATGCAATGTTTGAATGTCTAATGCATCAAAATATTATATTAAGTTCTATACCTAGTTACAATATTTGGATATATATTTATCATTATAAGTGTATTTGATTATTTCTTATTTGACCACCAGTTCTGAGTCATCCTTACCTTGAGGTTCTTGACTTTCTTCCTTAATGTAAACTAGAGACCATAAACCACACCTCATATTCAGCCATGTTTTTCATACAAGAAAGTTTCAAGTGAAATGAAACTAATTATGACTTCCATCTTGGGTTAATAATCTCAACACTAGCTCTACACTTGCTCTTGGACTTAGATCCATAAAATTTCAAAATCCACAAGTGAGTTTTAGCTATGTATGTAGGATTGTGATGAGTAGGTGTTCATATAACATTAACCTCTTGGCTTGTTTTATTATCATCTAGGTGGTACACACTTTGTTTATTGGTTGATAAAGACCTTATGGTTATGTCTTCAGGGGAATAAATAGGTATAGGGTAGTCTAGGATGGTCATTTTCTCATCATAGGAGCTTGCAAATCCATCATTTTCACTTTGAGAACTTCCTTTGAGCTTGTTTATTTATAACTTATCCATTACCAATGTTGAAAAGATATGTTTACAACCCTGGTTTACACTTTGGTTAGTTTATTCCACATTGGGATATGCTAGGGTAATGATAAGGAATGGAGTTATCTTTGGTACATAGAGGAAATCATCCTCATTTAGTTAATCTAACTCCTCAAATTCTAATTTTTATTGCATGAATAACATGTTAATGGATAATTTATTATAATCTTCTACCTCTTTCTCAAGTGCATAAACCCTGAGTTTAGACTCTTTATAGAAGATTTCATTTTTTGTTATACTCCAAGATCACGTGTGTCATTTTAGGCTCACACTCAATTCTAATCTGACTAGGTATGCCTTGCCATGGGATCTTCAAGTGAGATAAGTTATTTTCCATGTAACCATTTAATTTTCTTGACCAATCTCTTCTTAGAAGCACATTTTAAGTATTAGGTATATCAATAACCTAAATATTGATGAATTATTTCAATCAAGGATCAAAGGCTAATTATATGTGGATGTGAATCAACTCACCAACAATCTTCACATATACCTTTTCCAACTAAACAAAAATTATATTTTATTTTTTAGGAGCCAGACCCAACTAATGGAAAACTATATAAGGCATCACGTTGTCAGAAGCACTTGAATCCACTAGACAATTGTGTAAGTTCTTTTTAAAAATTTAGATTATTAGGAGGAAAGGAGGAATTTTAGTTTTCTCTATATTTTTCAATGTGAGTGTTAGATATCCTATTGACTTATTTCCCTTTAGGATCATATAATTATTTCATTAATAGATCTTTCTAGTTGTAAATTTGGAGCAAGTTAAACATTGATATATTTGTTTAGGTTATCTACAATGTTATATCCATGTTATGTTTTGTTTCACTAGTTTGTCATTTTATGGAAGTGTAGAGTTACTCTTGGGTTGATAAGACATGGTATGTCCCTTAGGAGGAAATGGGTTGTTTCTCAATTTTTCATTTGGTGGAACTTGAGTGTTGTTTATACGAGTAGACATAGTTAATGGAGTTTGGAACTTACTCCTCAACTAGTAGTTGTTTCCCCTTTGGAATTATTTAAATGCATGAATCTCATCTAGATAATATCCATTCTAATTGTATCTCTTAAATGGGAAATTTTAAGTCTCCTAAACTAGAGGTATACCAAGGTTTCCTCTGCCTTGGTTTGAATTATTATCAAACATAGGGACTATTTCAAGGTTATCCACCTCTTTTTTTTTTGAGGCTAGAGTGAACTAGGTAAAATTGATTTCAATATGATCAGCCATGTTTTTCAACCTACACCATGTGGGCAATGCCAAATCATCCAAGTTCACTGCATTTGAGGCACTATTATTTTTTTTGATTTACATTATCAAGTAGACTATGCACACCTCTATTGTTAGGCATCGTGTTTCATTGCCTATTAGTTTTATGAAAGTTGAAATTTATATTTTTTGGGGGATATTTTGAATTTGGTTGGTATTTTATAGCACTTTTATACATAAATTTACCATATCATTCATCAACTTCTTAACCATCTTCTTCAAGTTTACTAATTTTAGGTTCATGTTAGCATTTTGTTGATTTCCCATTTACAGTTGTGGGTTACCCACATGTGAAGTAGTGTTTATAAATGTAAGGATTGTAGGGTTTTTTTGGTTATGAGTATTATTTTCAAGTGTCTTATTATTTTAAAATGATGTAATAACCTATTGGTTGTTATAGAGGTGGTATAACTACTAGTACTAGGCATGAAAACAATGTTGTTGTATGTAATGGGAACAAGTTGTTAATTCTTTTACTATGGCACAATGTGATTCAAAAGAATATAAGGTTGATTATTTAGCATGTAATTCAAGGGCATCATATTATAGTCTAGATTGGGTCTTCAATACATACCACTTGGGATCATATTCATTAGCAAAGTATCATGTTAAAGAGTATGATTGATCATCATAATTTGGTTATAAGCACCTGGCTAACCTAACAAAATTAAATGACCAAATCCATATCCTTGTGGCATCACCTTTTTCTCAATGTTGGTAGATTCATTTTAGGCTAGATACAAAGATGTAAGTGTCATTGGGATTATTCTAAGAAACATGGAAGTCATTGAGTCCAAAGATCTCAGGTAGCTTTAGATGGAATACACTTCCATATGCATGTAGGGTTCCTTCAATCTTTGATATAGCCTATGGAAATTTGCATTGAAGACACTCATTGGTTCTTTTGGTTCCCTATAGATAGTAACAAATTGATGGTACAAGACAATTATATTAATATTAAACCTAAAATAATTGATTAACATTGTTTCTAGATCATTTCAAGAAGTAATAGATCTATTGGGAAATCTAAGATACTAAGAATAGGCTATCTATCCTAAGGAGTAAGGCAACAAGAAATATGATACATCCTCATGTTGAATTTGTGTTCAGATCAAGACATCCTCAAATTATTGAATATGTTCTTTAATGGTTTGAATCATGTTAGGTATGTACTTCAGATAGAATTTGTTGAGATTCTTTAGTAAGTCATGGTAGGCCTTGGAACATTCACAAGGCATCCACCTCCACCATGATAAATAGGATTATATTTCATTGGTGGGCTATGAGGGGTAGCTAATAGGTTGATGAAGGAAATTATAGATATAGGTGAGTTACTATTTATGTGTATTTGTTGAGCTTTTAGTTTCCCTTTATTTTGTATTATTTTTTGATGTTCAGTGAGCTCTAACAATTCAACATCAACCTCTATAGACTTTGATCTCTTGGGTATTTAATTACTTTATAGTTTATCTTTTAGACTACCTAAGTGTAGGTAATGCTCCTAAGTGTCCAAGTTTAATTTTTTCACTAAATTTTTTAGTTTTACATTTGTGGATTGGCAACCTTCCTTCTATCTCTAATTATGTTGATGTGTGTTTTAGCATGTGCCAACATTTAGGCAAGTATTTTGATTCTTCTATATTTAAAGGATATTTTTGAGATCTCCCCAAGGTTTCTTTATACCTAGTCTAGGTGCATTGATCTTCATTCAATGGATAATTATGACCATTCCATATCAAGGGGTTTATTGGTGTGAACTTCAAACTTAGCTTTAATGGGTTTAGGTACTTAAAAAATTTAGTAGATAATGTTGGTTTATTATTTTGTTTGCATACATTTTGTGTAGGTGCTAAAAATATATAAACATTCATTCAATGTGCCTAACAAATTAACATTTTAAAGGTTTTATTTGATGTGTTTACATCTGATTTTAGTGTTTATTCCATTATGTTTAGCATTTAACAGTGCAATAATAATGATGGAAATAGAATCTTGTAATTGAGATAAGCATGTAAACATATTGCATTCATTCAAACCCTAATCTAATAGATTGATTAAAAACAACAAAATAAAGAAAATGGGAAAGAAAAGTTATAATAATAATGACAAATTAAATTTCATGATCGTATAAGTTACACAAATTAGCCACTAAACCAAGCAACATATACATAATATAATTCAAATCCAGTACAAGAATATAAGGAGAATAAATAAGGAAAGAGAAACCATAACCACTATATATACTCATAAGTTGCAATCAAATGATCCAAGTCTTCTATTAATCATAATATGTCATTTTGACAATCAAATTAGAGTCTATTACAATCAATCCCTTGAGATTTTACCAAAATAACAATAGGGGAGGATTTGAGGGAGAGATTAAACTATTTAACATAAAATAAAATGCATAAAATGAAAGAGTGATTATCCCAAATCTCTTCATGGGATAGAAAAAGACAACCCTTTGACAATAAAAATAAGCGAATATAGAGAATGACCTTCTAAGATGAGGATATTCCCTCAAAAATGCTCCACCAAACCACAATTAATGCTCCAGCTACCATCATCTCCTCCAAATCTTACCACTTTAACTATTCATAACCTAAAAATAGACAAAAAAACAAGTCAAAACATTACAATTAAAATAATGAATAGTAAAATGACACACAAAAACATGAATAGGTATTAAATTAATCATAATTAGGCAAACTTGAAACCATCATTGCATATACAATAATGTCATCTCTCCAACAAATCAAATAGTTTTAATATTTGACACCAGAGTGAGAAGTTATTATGAAAAATAAAGGACAACTCCAAAATTAACCCAATACACCTATTTGGGCTTTTTGGGGCAAGAGGCAAGTTTTAAAAAGTTGGTTTTTAAAATTATAAAATCAAGTGATAATTAGGATTTCAACCCTTGATTAGCACTGGGGAGCACCTTAGTTTTAGTTATAGACCTATTCAGGCTTCTAATAATAAAATATACCTAATAAAAAATGGAGGGCTTTTTTAAAATCTTGAAGACTAAGACCCAGTTTGGATTTACAACCCCCATTAGCAATATGGGATTTAGGGTAAGGAGATTCACATTGAAACTAAATAAAAATCCCTGAATAACATAGGCTTTTGACATTGGGAGGCCATATAGTTGTGATTGGGTTTTGAAACTTAGATAGTAAAGAAACATAGGGGTTTAAAGTCCTGATAACCTAGTCGAGGCTTAGGCCTTGATTACCATTGTAATTATTTTAGGGAATGGTCCCTGACCTAATCAAGATTTATATTAGATTCACATTATGACCCACACTTTGAAAATCATAATGAATCATGTAAGACCTATGTAATGTTTGAAACCTATAATACATTGGATGCTTGATTGAAGACCCCCCCAAGACCTAATCATGGATTCAATCTTGTATTATAACTAGACCAAAACCTGAGTCTCCCATCTATACCTACTCAGACTAAAATATTTGATAAATAGGGGAACTGACATAACACCCAAGCCAAGACCTAGTCAGGCTTTCAAAGCCCAACTATAGGTATATACAGTCATTTGAGTCATGCATAGACCTAATTGTGCCTAAAAATATGACTAAAAAAATAATTAGAGAAAGAATATCTTGAAGACATAATAAGGGTTTGAAATATATATTAAGTCTAGGGACTTAGACAAATTTTGATCATTTATAGCTAGTCTTGTTCAGATATTTTGGTAAGTTTTTCACCTAATCTAGCAAGATTTTACAAGTTCAATAGGAGGGTCCAAAATTCATCAAATGAACAAGAGCCAAATATGAAAACAACTCACATGATATTGGTCTTCTCACTAGGATAGGTTTGAGGGGCTGAAAGGGCATGAAAGTTGAAGTGACCCCCAAAGCGACTATAGGGAGCTAGATAACAAGGAGGTAAAATTGTAAAGTGAGTATATGTACAATGAGACTCCACTTCAAGGCCAAGTGTTATATGTGAACATTTTCCATTCAAAATTGGTCGTCATGCTAGGATAGGTTTTGGTATCTTAAAGGGAATGGAAATTGAAGTGACATTTTAGAGCAAGATAAGTGAGCTAAGTAAGTTAGGGTTCGAATGCAAATTGGGAGGTTAAAACTTCACTTTCACACTAAGTGTCTTATATAAAGTTTTCTCACATAAACATGGTATTTCCAATGGTGATGTTTATGGTTCTTAGTTCAACATACAAATTTAGACTAACCACTAATGCAACTTAAGGGTGTAGACACCAATGAGCCATGAGTGTAAGTGGGAGTGACTATAAAATCAAAAAGAGGTTCCATTATTCCTAATAGAATTAGGTCATGTTGAGCAAGTAACAACAATTTAAAAAATGAGAAAAAATAGTGAAAATTAGAAAATGGGAAAATTAGAGAAAAACTAGTGAAACTTATGGAGATGATAGTAAATTAGGCCAAAGTTATGAAATTAGAGAGATTAGTGACAAATAGGAAAAAAATATAGAAATTGTAACTATTACAAAAATATGGAAATCAGTGAAACTTGGAAAAATTAAGGAAATTATAATAGATATTCGTGAAACTTATTAAAATTAAGATAAACATGATGAAATTATGTGAAACTTAAAAAATGAGGGCAATTTGTGACAAATAGGGAAAAATATAAAAGGTGGGGGAATTATACCAAATCACAAAAATATATAGAAATTATATTAAATTTTGGTAAAATTAGGCTAGATTTGATGAAAGTATTGGAAAATATGGAAAATTGGAGAATATGGGGGAATTAAGGAAATTTACATATGTTAGTGAAAGTTTGGGAAATTATGGAAATTAGTGAAAAATTTGGTTAAACTTAGTAAAATTAGACCAAAAGTGATGAAATTATGCTAAAGTTATGAAATTAGTGACAAATAGGGGGAATATAAAATGAAAAAATTATGCTAAATTATAAAAATTAGGCCGAAATTGACAAAATTAGTGAAAAATAGGGGAAATTAGAGAAATTGAGGAAACAATGGAAACTTACAAAAATTAATGAAATTCTGTAAAATTAGGGAAATTGTAATAAAGTATATCTAAACTTAGTAAAAATAGGCCAAACTTGACGTAATTATGTCAAACTTATGAAATTAGGGAAATTAGTGATAAAAAGGAGAATAACAAAAATTTGGGTAAATATTCCAAATTATGAAAATTAGGTAAAATAGGGTAATACTAGATAAAATTAGGCCAAAATTGATGAAATTAGTGACAAATATGGGGAATTAGAGAAATAGGGGGAATTAGTGAAATTAGAGTAAAATTTGGTGAAACTTTGTAAAATTAGGGCAAACTTGATAAAATTAGTGAGAAATAGGGGGAAATAGAGAAATGAAGGAGATTAGAAAAAATAGGTAAATTAGAGTAAAATTTGGTTAAACTTAGTAAAAATAGGCTAAATTTGATGAAATTATGTCAAATTTATGAAATTAAGGAAATTAGTGACAAGTAGGGGAATTCATAAAAATAAGGGGAATTATGCCAAGTTTCATAAATTAGGGAAATGCATTAAATTAAGGTAATAGTAGAGTAAAATTACACCACACTTGAAGAAATTAGTAACAAATACGAGGAATTAGAGAAATCGAGGAAATTAGGGCAAATTTAAAAAATAGTGAAACTTGGGAAATTACATAAATTAATAAAATTGAGTTTTTCATTTGATATAATTATTATTTTTATCTTAATTTTTTCCTAATAATATTGTATAATTATTTTTCCCTTAGTTTACATTTTTTTTGTTACAGATATGTTGAGTTCTTAAATAAACATTGAAAATTCAAATGTTAATTCTTCATCATTGCCATAATTATCTAGATATGAGTATGGAGATAGTATGGAAATACCAAAATATGACAATGTAAATTGCATTGAAGAGAAAAAGGTTAAAATAAGTACATTAGTGCATGTATAAATAGTAAGATTCAACAATTTTGAATTAATTGTGTGCAGATAAGGGAAAGTTTAAGATTAAAGGTAACGAGGAAAAATCTAAAGGTGATTTGAAACTTCGTAATGAGAAGTTGACAAAATATAAATATGGCTTCTCCAATTGGAGATATTATGGCATGTGTCCAATTCATAATACACACCCAACACTTTATATAATATTTTCATTTTGGAAGCAAAGATGGATGATAAATCCCTAAACTATCCCTAACACAGGGCTTGGCCTCTTCACTTTGTCAATAATTAATATAGGGTTTAATACTTAATGTGGACTAGGTGTGTTGATATTATTTTTTCATGGTCCATTGTATAGTTTCATATATTAGATTTCTATTGTGACATAAAAGTTTAGGATATAAACTTATAAAATGTGTTCTAATGCAAAGATAATGGAAGAGCAGATTTGTACAAACCAAAGGAAACTTGATGTATGCATTATTTTAACTAAATTAATGTGCATCCTTATGAATTTAAATATACTTTTTAGTTTCATCAATGGTGTCGATGGGTGTACATGTTATGCATCTCCCAATTCTAAATACATAAAATGTGCTAATGAAAAATATGATGACATGTCAATAGATTTACCTAATTATACCATAATAGAAATAATAGAAAAATATAGAAAATGGTGAAAAACATATTATTGACTATCATTTTAAAGGAAGAGATAACAAAAAAATTGAGAAAAATATAATGTTCACATTGATGATTGATGCATCGAATGGTTTTTTTGAAACTCAATTTTGAAAAAAAAACTATTTTTCTATTGTATTTTGAAAACAATCTAATTTTATGTTAAATGTAGTTTATTTTGAGGTCTATTATTATTAGTTGACTATTAATTTTATTTTAAAACATCATCTTATGTTTTAAATTAACTATTTAATTAATAAAATGATTTACTATTTAATAAATTTATTATTTTTAATTAATTTTATTTATTTAGTTAAAATAGTTATTACACTGATAAGTGTTCCTTATAATGGTATTTGAGGGGTGAAAGGGTTTAATGGCATGAGTGAGTTGGCAATTAATTAATTGAAAGCTCACTTAATAAAAAAATAATTTAACATAGGGAGGTGTGGAAGAGTGTAATTAATAATAGATGAATATATATTTACTTAGAATATATAATAGATGAATTAAATTTGTTATTGTGGTAATTTTATTTATTTTAAAATAAAAAAATTATTTATTTATTTACCATGCTGAAATATATGATACGTGAATTATATTTGTTATTGTGGTAATTTTATTTAATTTAAAATAAAAGAACTTATTTATTTATTTTATTTTTGTTACTGTGATATTTTTTTTACTTTAAAATAAAAGAATTTATTTATTAATTTAGCACAACATATGATAAAGTGAATTATATTTGTTATTGTGATAATTTTATTTACTTTAAAATAAAAGAATTTATTTATTTATTTAAGTTTGTAATTATTTAATTCATGTAAAGCTGACATTATAAAATTTAACAAAAAAAAAAAAAAATCAAAGAAAATAGCGAGGTCTAAAATAACTTATAAAAACATACATGATATCCATACAATCATAATCATAATGAATTTCGTTTGATCTACCACTTATTTTATATTAATGTTTTATCCTTTTTCCTTATTAATTGAGGAATGTTGTTTTAATATCTAAGAAAATGAAACTGAAATGCTTGATTTCTTAGATATCAAGAAACTAAGAATTTTCTTGCAACTTTTCATATATTAATTTATGTCAATCTCTTCATTCAGGAGATGATATTATCCCTTCAATTTTTAAAAGGATAAATATTTGACATTAAAAATGAGATAATAATATAAAATTATAAGATAATAAATATTTGACATTAAAAATGATACAATATAATATAACTAGCATACATATCTTAGATAAATCTATGTTAGTAATGTATACTCATAACTGATTTATAAGTATTATATATATTTTACCACATCATATTTATAAATAATCGTAATAATAAAATTATTAAAAAAATATATTACTAAATCATAATAAATAAATAGATAATATATAGATAATTATAATTAATTTATAAGTAATATATAGATTTTACAACAACATATTTATATATAATCATAACAAAGAAATTTTAAAATTAAATTATCATAAAAAATATCACCAATGATTATAAATAAATAAATAAATACTATATAAATAATCATACCTAATTTATAGGTGATATATATATTCTATCATATCATATTTATAATAGATAATCATAATTAATTTATATAATTAATATATAATTTTACTACATATTTATAAATAATCATAACAATGAAATTATAGAAATAAATTATCATAAAAATATATATAGATTTTACCACATACACCATAATAAATAAATATCATGTTGGTCTCTATTTCCCATCTTAGAATTGTATAAACATTTATATTAAATATTTTTTTAATGAACAATAAATATTTAGCTTTAATTTATGTGGCAAGAAGTGATACTAACATACATATCTTAGATAAATTTATATAAAATGCACGATATCATTCTCGAGGTACTCACAAATAGGTGCTTCGAGAATGATATCTACCAGTATATTTTACATAGATTTATCTAAGATATGTATGTTAGTTTAATTTAATTTAATTTGGTTTTTGTTAATAAGTTTACTTTACTAAACCCTAACCAAAAAATAAAACATAAAATTTAGGAAAACTTTAAAAAAATTAATAAGAAAAAATTGTAAGAAAACCTTACAAAAAATTACAAGGAGAAACCTTACCAAAAAAAGGGTACCAAAACTCTTGAATGTATGAAAAGATAAAAACTAACATAAAATTTTCATATTTATTAAATTGTGTTTATTCAAGTGTCTTAAATTTATGAAATATATAAAATGTAAATATTTTTTTAAGTATTAGACACATAAATACAATAAACCTTATAATCATTTCTCAAATTTTTTGAAAAGGGCATTCAATAGTGTGGGGTGAAGTAGGACCAATGTTCATTAAATCATTGCATGTGATATATAGTAAAAGTAACACACACATCACCTGCCTCAATAATCAAATTTAATTCACAATTTAGATATGTATCGCATCCCTAAGGTACCTTAATGATTTATAAGTGGTGAGACTTTTGAAATGACTTGTCGTATTTCACCTACTTTAAGAGAACCAAGGAGGTAAATATTTTAGTTTATTTTATCATATTTATTGAGTTTTCAATTTATTTTATAATTTATTGATTATTTAATTTATCACATTTTTATTAAAAAGTGTACTTTATTATATAAAAAATTTATAGATTAAAATACAACTAATCATATAAAAAAAGTGGGTGGAAGAGTCACACCCCAAAAGCACACTAGGCTAAACAAGCCCTAAGAAAGCAATATAAGCATCTAGAAGGCCAAACTGGCCAAAAAGTCTAACACATGCACACTAACAATCAAAAAAAGATAATACACAACCATAAAACCATATCCTTAAGTAGCAACAACAAACATGGTAGCAGGTGACGGAGGTGACGAAGGGTCTTGAGGCTTCCCTCCCCACCCCCCATCTATAGGGGGTCCTCATCCAAGGTAAGAGGCTCCCACCCATCATTCTATTGCTCTTGAGTTTTTTGAATCTATTCAATATTCTACTGAGGTGGAGAAATGGCAAGCGTAAGGCATGGAAACTTGTCCTACTAGGGAGCCACCCAGCCTCCTCAACTACCACTGTCACAATGAGATGACCCATGCCAAGGAAATAGCCAATGAGAGTGGGGAGAGGAGCTTCTCCAACTCTGGGACCTATGGCTATGAGATCATGAACACCATATTGTGCCACCATTTCCACGTCCTTGAGTAGGAGTGTGTTCAGGTGGCTCCTAGTTGACAACATAAGGGGCATTACTCCAATGATCTAGTAGCTCCTACAAGTGGTGAAGCTCCAACTACACTTTCTCCATCTGACTCTAGATCTGAAGAGTAAGATTAGAGATCACATTAATTTTTTTAGAAATTGAAAAACTAATTTCCATAGCTTCATGATTAAAAAAAACTTTATTTCTAGACTTTCAGATCTAAAATAAAATATCAGTGCAAAAAATCTACCAAAATCTGTTGTATCTTGTAGGTAGCAAGGCTGAGTCCTCCAAGAGAGCCATTTTCTAGGTGAACATTTCAGGCTTAAATGGTTTAAAAAGAGGGTGAATCCATCTCTAAGAAGATTGAGCATGGGGAAAAAACTAAAAAAGGTGCTTAATGGTTTTTGGGTAATGGCAAGCATGGCAAGTGGGATTGAGGACCCCCATCTATTTGAGCTAGTCTCTAACAAGAGTCTATGATACATAATGCACCAAAGAAAGTGAGATTTTTTAGGCTCCAATAAAGCCTCCCAAATATATTAAATCTCCTCATCTAGACATGGTGAATAGAATTAAGACGCCATCATCGATTGAGTACCTCAGTATTGATATGTTGGGGAGCAAGAGATTATATCCTAACTTAGGGGCATAATGGCAAAAAGGAGTGGCAGTAGGCTAATTCCAATCCTTCGACCATGGGGTGAGAGAGGACACTCCAATTTTGTGTAGATACTCATCGGGTATGGCATTCTGAATTTTAAAAAGAGATTATTTATCCTCTTTGTTAAGCTAAAACCTATCTTTCACAATCTCCCAGGGTAACCAGTCTCAAGATATCTTATAGAAAAGATTGCCAATTTATTGAATACCCTTTTTAAAAAGCCTAAGAATTTTTATCGAAGGCATCAAGGAAAAGGGAACATTGTGTAAATTGAGAATAGGGGACCACCAAAGAGAATGAGAATTAATAGATAGGCTAGTCCTGAATCCATTTCCAACCCAGACCAAGTGAGATTTAAGTTTCTCCCAAGCCTTCCATATGCTCTATATGACAAAATAGCTAGTGATTTTGATAGGCACAGGGGTGAGAATGAGGTTATTCATGTCAATCCCCCATAATGCTTTTCTACCAAGAGGATATCCTTGAGCAATGCAATTTATGATAAGGATCTTCTAGGATTCCTCTCCTTCCAATCCTTGAATAATCCACTTAACACTGAGAGCAATGCCTTGAGCTTAATGTCAATAAGTCCCAGGCCACCTACTTCCTTAGGCCTAGAATAAATGGCCCAAGACACTCTATGAAACCCTTGATGGCCCTCATAGTTGGCCTAGAGGAATTCATGAAGAAGCTTTTCCAACTTTCCATAGGAAGAGTTGGAAGGGGCCCAACAAGAAGAATAGTAAACATGTGTGGCAGCTAAGACCTTAAAGCAGATCTAAAATTTCCCAACCAGAGTAAAAGGCTTAACAATCCAATAGGCAATTTTTTTTCAACCCTTTGTATGACATAATACCAAAGATTAGCAGGGGAGGCTCAAAAGGCAAAAGGAATGCCAAAGAATTTAAATTGAACACCGAGGAGGATCCATTGTCATTGGTACCCCTTAAGCCAAGGGGGTTTAGGAGACGGAGATTACCCATAGCATTGGGTCTTTCTCCATTGGATGGAAGATCCTAAAGCCAAATACAAGATATCAAGGCACTGCATGGCATTCTTGACTGACTCTTCATCTTCTTGGAGAGTAAGAAAGGAGTCATCCATAAAGTGACCATTAACCATGGCTCACTACCAAGAGGTGTTCACCTCCCAACCATCATTTATCACATTTTTAATTTATCATGTTCTTAATTTATTAGTTTTTAATATATTTATTTTTTACTATATTTTTTAATTTATTGGTATTTAATCTTATTTTATAATTATAGATTCTCCTCTTCCATTCCAACATCCTCATAATGCCATCGATCTCATGTTTTCCAATTTAAACAATAGGATACCACATCCAAAATACTTAAGGAGCTATTTGTATTAAAAAAGAGTTTGGTCTTGCCTAATATAATGTAATAGTTATTAAAAACTTTGTAATAGGTATGCTTAGGGGAATGAGATGACATATATGGGTATGACAACATAATTAATTCAAATAAATTTTTCATTTATTTATATGTTTGTATTAATTTATGAAATTTTAATTTGTAAGATAACTACAAAGGTAATACACATGAGGAGAGAGTAACTCACCAACCTCTATGTATGAATGTATCTATGTGGTAAATACAATGTCAAAGTCACACATGCGGGATGTTGAATAGGATTTTGGTAATTCCATATAAGGAATTATTGAATGATTTTTTTGGTTATTTACTTATATGCATTAATTACACATGTTTAAGTTTTAATATTTATATAGGAGGAAAAATATCTATGACAAATCCCATCAAGATAAAACAAGTGAGGCGAAGTTGGTGACCCATCATTTAGGACAATTGAGTGCAAAAAATATTCTTACAAATTTGTAAGTTTATTTAAATGATGTAGCTTACAATTTTTAGTTCATACTTCATTATTCTTAACAATTAACTATTTTTGCATGAGAAGGTGTATGAATTTAAGGACACTAAGTAATTGCATGAGAAATTTAAATCCCCTGGATGGAATACCAATCCATTCAACAAGTGAGCATATTATAGGGCATTTATGCTGATAAGGCATTGTTTTGTATTTAGTATTAATTTATTTGTAATTGAAATTAACTACTTAATATGAATTGAATTTGAAATATTTTAATAATTAATAAATAATTTAATTATAGGTGAATAGAATTTCAATTTTAGTTAATGGTTCTAATTTTAGAGAAGATGATGACGATGATCCTAACTATGACTACCAAAACCCATCATTCCACGGAGTGAAGTATAGTCCAAATAGTACAAACAATGATCTCATAAATGATGACAATGACCTCATATATGATGATGGTGATAAAAATTAGATGGTGATAGCTCATAGTCATATATTTTACATAATTTATAATTATAACTCTTTTTATTGTATTGTAGAAGAGAAATTATGTATTTTCTCATCTTCGACAATATATTCTCAACATGTTATTAACCTACCCATGACATTAATTTTTATGTGGAATTATTATATGTTAGTTTAACATTATTATCAATCATAAGTTTTCTTTTCTAAATTATTTTATGTTATTTTTTAATTCTTATTTATATTTTAAAATGTGTTATTTTCAATCAAATTCTATATTTTAAAATATTTTGAATGTAAAATTTTAATAATTTGCTTTGTGGAAATTTATTTTGTATTGGTTGGATCTGAAAAAATAATATTGTATTTTGTATTACTTATTTATATTTTAAAATATTTTATTCTATTTTGTATCATCTTTGTGCCACTAAAAATGATGAAAATTACTCAATGTTTCACCATGAAATATATAAAAATTAGTTGATTTCCAATTCCAATATAATCCTATTTATGACATAAAATACACTCCATGTAGTAATGATCTAAATCACCCAAGCATGTTTGACTGGGAACAATTGATTTTAATACATGCAAGATATCTAAAAAAATCATGTTAACTAGCTGAACAAATTTGGGAGCAAAACTAAGTACTTGAAGCATAACTATTATATAGGTCCACTCAATTTTCTCACAACCTTTCTCAAAGTCAAATTTTATTAAAAGAGATTTATTTTTAGAGGAATGAATCCATTTTTTCCCTTCCTAAATTACATTGAAATTATTTAAAATATATCCATTGATTATGAAGTCATTTCACTCATGTCAAATTATTAGAGGCAGTAAATACCTAAAACTTAGTGAAAAGTATTGGGATAAAATATTTTAATAAATAATGAAGTGTGTGATATGGCATTAGTTATTTATGAGTTGTTAATCATAAAAAAAATTAATGAATTTTATATTATCTTGATTGATAAATTTCTCGATAATTGGTCAAGATTATTTACCAAGATAATTGGTCAAGATTACCTCTAGATATACCTTATATAGGTTAAAACTTGTTGTATCCCAAAGTATTTGGGAAAAATCATAAGGGAACATAAAGAGCATTACTTTTAAACATTTAATGGAACCTAGATAAACCTTTAAAATGTGTCTCCACTTAGTGCTTGGTCACTCAACATGAATTAACCAAGGTTAGTCTTAATTAAGCTATTTCACCTAAAACTCCCCCTATTTTATATAAATTTAGTTTGTGTGAAAAAAACTAGGGTTTTATCATTTTAGATGTTTCACACAATAATGTGGACCTAAAAGTGCATCAAAAAATGCTAACTAAGAAAGGTGCAGGTAGTGTAACAATCATATTTTTGTCACAATTAACAAACTCAAGAAACTTATGTTGCTATAAATGTAAAATGGTCTCATCCAAGAATATTTTAAGTTTTGTTTGTTAATATTTCATTGCAAAAACTCTACTTATTTCTATTTTTAATCAGTCAATAATCACAATCAACTGCTCAACAAGTTTTTAGTCATTAAACTTGAGCATATTGCACTTCTATCCACTTAAATAAAACTTATCCAAAATTAATTTTTTACTATGTTCCTAATAATAACCATGCACAATCACCTCTTTTACTAATTTTCACTATCAGATGCCTAAAATAGTAAAACAAAATTATAGTTTGAGTTCAGTTTTTTTTCTTCCTAATATTTTCCAAAAAAAAAGAATTTTTCCATATTTAACATTTATCAAAATTAGAATTGTTGAATTTTGTACATATTTAGCATTATGATACAATCTATTTTGAAACTTATAATTACACAATTTCTTTTTTAATAAAAAATAAGGTAAAACATAATGGTGAACTTGCACATTTATTTGAAGCACTTGTTTTCATTTTCAATCTTTATTTTAGGTTTTTATCTAAACTTATGATTTCCAAGCACTAAAAAGAAATAGGATCATCCTTTACTATATTTTATTGAGTGGTAATATAGGATTTATTTTTGAACTCTGAACTTAAAAATTCCTATTTTCCATGCATAAAAATACATACTTTTCATTGATTCAATTTAAATTGAGTTTTTTTCTTTGTTTTTCTATAAATTCTATTCCAATGGTTAGAAAAATCATAGGAGCTTTCATTTTTGGAACAATGGTCTTCAATTATCTCTAAGCCATGGTGTGAGGGAAATTAACCCAATACTCAATCCATTAAATAACACTATAAATGGATTTTATTTTCCATGTAACTCATGGTAAATCAAAAACACATGGGTTTTTTTAATACAAAGTAAGACTTTAGCCATTTATTAGTTGAATGCACCATTAAATGGTTATCTCTAGGATGTTACTCTCAACATACCCTAGAGATGAGATAGTAAGGTTATGGAAAGGGTGGAATCCTCCATAGTGTATTTATTATTTATGATTGGGATTAATATATCTTAGAACCTACAAAGAAAACACACTTTACATAGTTTCACCTTATGGTAGTGATTTATTTTGTGCTACATGATTGATAATTTTGTGGTACATGACTGATATTTTGCTAGCAATGTGTTTGATGTTTGTCATATTTTTTGTACTATGGATAAATAAATTCAAAATGACTTTTAAATATTCAATGCTCAATGGTGTCTATCCTCTATATTTAACTTTATTTATTAATGATACACCTTATGCTTATGATGATAAATGGAATAATTATCACACTTGTGCACTTTATAGCACTTGTTAAAATAATAAAAATATGATTGTGATATATATTATTATGATTATGAACATCAAGATGATTCGTACAATAATGAAGAGGAAAGTGAGATATCTAATTTATAAATTTCATAACCAAATATTCCCTTGTATTCCTCTTTTCATAGACTAGAACAAAAAGATCATATTGATAATGAGTCTTCTCTCCCTTAATCTCTCACAAGGATCTAAATGTGAATAATAAATAATTTTTGAACCATGTTTACATTTTAAGAGTTGTTATTGCTTACATTTACTTAATCAATATAAATCACAAAATCACATCCCTTGTATAGAAATAATAAATGATACAATTGAATGTGTTAGTCCTCCTCTTTATATATAAAAGGTAGATGATATAATTACATATGATATCCCACATTCTCCTCTATACATGGATAATGATATACAATATTGTGATAATATATCTCCTCATTTGGAAGTAATTAATAGTTTTATACCATCTCATTGATATTATTTCTACCTCTCGTAAACTATCAAAGGATACAAATGAACTTGAATTAAAAATAAAAAGTGTCATTATTTCTTTAAATTTAACAAATAATTATCATGACATAATATTCAAATATTAAAAAAAAAATCCTATAAAAGAATATGAATCTCATGATAATAATAATTATGATGAAACTTTATGCTCTCCTAGGTCAATAAAACTAATGAATGGAAATGCTATTCCTCTACTCCAATACAAATTCAATTTGATGAGACAAGAAATGATTCTAAAGTTTTTAATTATATTTAACTTAGGATGCAATCTTCAACCATAATGATTTTTGTCATGATCCTTTCAGACCTATGTTTAAAATAGATGGTCAATTACAACCTTGGAATGAGACTTTTCAAACCACTTCTATTCTTACTAGTCATATTGTATCCATGATTCAGGCCATTAGTGACCTCAAAAATTATATTTTTGATATTAATTTATAAACTAGATCATGTTGTGAGAATATCAAAGATAAATGTTATCTTATAACAAACCCTTATGCAAGTTTTATATGAACATCTATATCTAAGGTATTTTTTTTTAATTTTTGCACTACCCTTGTTTGATGGTTTTGGAGATGCTTACACACATTTAACTAAATATACACTTAATTTTGTATAATTAGGAAATGATGGAAAAATTATACTAAAATATTTTAATATAAGCCTCACAAGATCTATGCTACATAATGGTTTTAGAATTTACCTAGTGGCTCCCTATCTAGCTTAAAAATTTTACAAGATGTATTTTAATCATATTATCATAAACACTTGATACCTAAGTTCACATTGGAACATCTAAAATGTTTTCAATAAGGTCATTATGAGCTTATCAAAAACTACATCTTACACTTCAAAAATATTTTGCTTTCTCTAACTTATCAACCTTTAGATTTGGAAAAGTAATTTATCTTCAATAGAGTTTTATTATCTCCATTCAAAGAAACAACAATGAATAAAATTTACATCTCTTTTGAGATATTATACATGGATGTGTTTAAATATGTATGTGATCTCAATTTTGAAACTAAAAAGGTTACTGAGTTAGAATAATCTTAATACAAGCAAAAATTTATCAATAACTAGAGGAATTCAAATTTAACATCCAAACTAAAGAATACAAATAAATTCATTCATGAAATATATGAGTCAATGAATATATTTAAAATAAAGGAATAAAAATTTAAGGTACTTAATAAATGGAAGAAACCAATTTAAAATCACCACCTAAAGTAAATAAATTTACTTTCAATAAGCTACCATCACTTCAATTTGACAGATTCAAAGATCAACCATATGATATTAAACACACATTGATATACAAAATTTTAATCACGCTTCCTCCCAATTACTATCATCCTCACCATTTTTTGTATTATATAAAAGGTAAACTATTTTTTACCTATCATGGTATAAATAGACATAATGATAATGATTATTATGCATTGCATGATACAATATCATAATTAGCAGATAAAAGGGTCATCACATTTGAAAATTTTGATAACATGGTAACATAATAAACTCTTTCATCCTCTCCTAAGAAAAAAAATACCTTAAATATAACCCATGATCATTTAAGCATTTTCCAATGGCACACATAAAGAAGATTTTTTTGTAGATAATAGGCAACAACATAATACATGCACAATGAAATTTATGCAAAATATGGGATATAATGAGTGAGATTTAAAACATACATATGTTTCAAATATATGACATATTTTTATTATCAATTACTTTGGGACTTAATATAGTGACCACATTATTAGTTGTACAACATACTATGCCACTAATAATGCATTTTGGGATAGCCTTGGTTACATAAAATTAAATCAATTATCAATAAAGATAATACCAGTTTATATTTTAATTTAAAAGGTATTTTGTTAACATTCCAAAGAAATAAATTAATTATGAGGGACATAATGGTGGATGATTAAAACACCTCTCAAGTTGCACAAACATGGATATCAAAGAAAACATAATCAAATTCAAATGTGAGATATGAATAGTAATGCATACTTTAATGATATCAATAAAATCAACTACAAATTCCACAAGTGACTAATATGAAAAAATGTATCTAAGAATATAAAGACACACATATAATATTACAAGGATAATGAATATGGTGCACAATATCTATTCCTATCAATATGGCTAGTTTGTTCTATATTCTATGACTAAATCAATTGAAATTATGCATCATAAATCAAAATTTCATATATATAACACATCAATCTATTAGGTACTAGTGTCATCACATTATCAAGAACATGTAAAATATAAAATTCCCCATAAATCTAATACAAGAACAAATACATCAAAGTTTACACATACACACATGATAAAATTCCAATCAATCATAGGTTCATCATCTTATGAATCTCCACTTTACTATATCAATAACATACCATGAATTGAGAAGGATCTAATATTAGTCAGATGTGATCATGAGTAATATGTATTTCTCCTCTCATAATCCTCATAAAAATGTAGTCACACCTAGAAAACTACATGCTCACGCTACATTTCTACATACTTATTAAACACATTTTGACATAAATATAATGATGGAGTAGGAGGGGGCATATGATGTATATTAATATCTACTTACTTTGTTTACACTCTATGGTAGCCACATTGCATCTCTCTTGGCTATCACGTCATAATACTCTATTGTTTATATAATGTAGGATACAATATTAATAGCCACTTGAACAAAATTATGGGATTCTCATTTTCAATATTAGTAGCACACTCCAAAAGACCACCAATGACCCCCTCACCAATCATAAGTAATGTAAGGACCTATAGGTATGTCTATATGATGTTTTTCTAATACTCATCATCCCATGCAAAACAAATAATACATGATATCAATACCAACATTATAAAAATAAATAAAACTTTATACAAACTCTAAATACACATATACATACTCATTTGAGGAATTTTAGGACCAAACATTATTACACCACTTACATTCACACTACCTTGTGGCTCAAGGGATCCTCTACTATAACTAGAATCAAAGTAGGCCACCTATGGGGAAACCACCATCATTTATAAGTTGGTGTGTAACCAACATAATTTTAATATATTGTCTAAATCACATTATCCACATCTACCATTGGGATAGGATCCATGTTTATAGCACTAGGTTATCCCAAATCCCCCTCTTATAGTGGATCTCTAATAGATCATATCCACACATATGGTGCTAGATCCACATCCTTTAGAATGATAAACTACCTTGTTACATTCTCAAACTAGAAGTGATCATACACATCAAGATAGTGGTAATGTATCCAAAATCTCACTTGAATGTGCCTAAGCTTCACCCCATACTTTAGCCACCCTAAAAAACCCATCTATGGCTACCACCAAATAACACCAATAAATAGTTGGTTGATGATACTCCATTGTCCCACTCCTCATCACATGAGTTGTAATAACTCACCTCTCCACATATATATGTGGATGATCCCATACACAATGAGGCAACCCCAAAGGACATATAACTGTAATGTGATCATAGGCCCAATAATGCAAAATATTGGCTGAACCAATCATCATCAAAACCCCTTTTAGATAAATATATCCAAATATATGTACAAGTCTGCCAACATGGTGTGAACCCAAGAATATCTCATGTAATGATCCTCAATATCACACATAAAATTTTACATCCAATATAAAATAAACACACCATCATTGTCAACTAATGAAACCATTAGAGCACAAATAAACTTTCACAAACATAAAGATTCACTAGTATGATATCAAAATAAAATGGTAGTAGTGTTAGGGCCAAAATAATAACCATAAGCATGCCCATTCATATAAATATGAATTTGAGCTATATGGGATGGCCCACTACCACCTTGTGAGGTTAGTCATCTCCCCAAAAGTAGCAACTATGTAATCCTCCATATATCCTCCAAAGTAACTATCATCTCCCTTGTTAGGATCTAGAACATGAAAGTGTCTGAGTCCCACTACTTGGCTAAGGTGGTCATCATATGCATGTCATAGGGAATAAATTATAGCCACCCAACATTCCCAAGATCAACTTTATCTAGTGTATACCTCTCATCATCATGTTAATGGTAATGTACATACAACCTCCACCATATAGTCACATTTAAACTTGTAGGTTTGCATATCAACCTAAAATCACAAGTTAACAAAAAATTAGAAATAAAAATAAAAAATATGGTTTTAAAATTTAGGAATGATGGCTACTAATATATTAAATAATTTCTAGACACAACCACCATCAAGTGGATAGGTTCGTAGATAGGTCTAACATGAATCAGACAAATCCATATACAAGTTTGTATTTAAGTAAATGGGTCCACAAGTAAGTCCACATATAACTTAGACAACTTTGGAAAGGATATAAACAAGACTGGTACCAATAGCACTTGACCAATGAAGCACAAAAACACATGAAAAATACATAAAAATGAACAAAATTTCAAAATTTACATATGTAAAAATTATTTTTTTTAAATTTATGAAAGGCAATGTGTCCTCTAAATATAATATGACCCAAAATTGATTAAATCTAGTAATCCCAAGAAATATCCTCTATGGCATATTCTCTCACCTAGGTTTCAAAATTCTCAAAATCTCAATATGCAAATGAATTATAGTTTCTTTCCAACCAGCCTATTTATATGGGTTAACTTTCTATTTTAAAAAATCAAAAACCTTTATAATTAATTTCTATCAAACATTCACACACTATATCTTGAATAATAACATATAAAAATCACTCTTTGTAAGTTACAGTGAAACACATGCAATTTGATCTTCTACATGGTACTATTTCCATCACATCAATCAACCTTTTCAAAAATTATCAATTTAACCCCTGCATACCTATGTATGGAGTTCCCTAACTATTTGTTACTATCTCTACATAATTTCACTCTAATTATTTCTTGTGGAAATATCTTTCATGCAATGATCATTGTAGTACAATAATTATATTATAAATGGTCAAAATGAAAATATGATAAAACAATAAAAAATCAACCAATATTTAATCAAATGAATTAAAAGTAACTCAAATGTAGTACAAAACACACACCTTACTATTTTTATGCGACATACTCGATACTCTCATCACTTACATAAAAATGAGGGCATATATTGGGATTATTAAAAAAGACATTTCAACACATCATACATGATTCAAAATGGTTCAAACTAGTCAACACTTTAGATTTGTGATATATTTTTGACAAGAGACTACATAGTAATATGAATACTAGGGGAACATGACATACAAGTGCAAAAATAATAGGGTTTCAATTAATGCAAGATCAAATTATATAATATAGTAAAAGTTTTTAAAGATTTAAATCAATTTAAAAATCAAACACATGACAAATATTGGCACATTAATACATATTATGGGGACATATGATATGAATATACACTCACTTTTCAAAGAATGAAATAAAAAAATCATACACACTTAAACACATATGTAAATAGTTAAAATATCAAGGTTACAAGTTGAAAATAAAGTTACAATTGAGGATATAGGTTCATGACTTTCTACATCCCTTAGCACAAAATTAAGGGGGCATGATACATTTTTAGGATCATTTTTTTCAAAATTAAAACTTATGGTCTTAAATTTCAAAGTTTCAAAAAACATAGTACTTATTCACACACATTTTTCAAAGCTTAAACTTAAAATGCAAAATATTTCATTTAAAATCTATTACCAATGTGGTCATTGTGGGGGCATGAATATTATTCATTATTTTTTGATCATGCAAAAATTAGAATCTAGATCCATCTACAACGATGGAATTCAAATCTTTTGTGGGCAATGTATGTTTAGGTTTAGTGATGCTCAAAGGCTATGGCATTACTTCTATAAAACTCATTATTTTATTCCATATTCTTTTGTAGGTGATGTTTTTTAGAGTATATTGACACTCAACTACCTTAGAATCACTTTTCACAAACCAATCATGGTTCAACATTTTTGGAATCTTACATTGAGTATTATTCCCATTTCATGAGAGTTGGAATAGTGTATCTTTCCAACTCAATATCTTGATTGGTTAAATTTGAAAATTGACACTTGGTCACTATCAATTCATCAATAATTCAACATAAGAAACAACTCTATACAAGTGTTTTGGCAAGGGGGTATGTTTTACCCAACCTCTTATCTCAAGAGATGGGATCAAGAATAGCTTATTTACTCGAGTTTATATGGGTCATGGATATAGTGACACTTGAAAACATATCACTCTCCACTTACCACTTGAAGAATTGTTCATTTCCCTTCCCAAGAAATGGATGGGACTAAAAGTATCCTTTTTCCAATTTGTTTAACATGAGCATTATCCACATGTAGCTTAGTGTAGCAAGCATACACATATACTATTTTATTTGTATTTACCTTTACAATTTCAAATTTTTTCTTTAATCTTTTATATCTAGAACTTGATTTATAAATTTTATATGGTACATAATGACATAAAGTATCCTATACAATAAAATTTTTGAGTCAAAATACAAAGAGTGTCATACACACTTAGGTTTCATTTCTTTCCTTTACTCTAGAAATTTATTTACTAGAATAAAGAGGGGAAAATATAGCCACCCAAATCTGGTAGAAGCCCATATTTTTTGTTATTTATTGACATTTTATACATATATTATTGATAGTGAATATGGTAACTAAAATCAGATTTTACTTAGGTCCTTTGTTTTGGTAGTGATTTTGTCTATATTGGTTGTTACTATTTCCATTTTGTCATGGGTATCTCTAATTTTGGTCCTTTTACCTTTTGTACAAGTCCACAATTTTTAGATAGGACCAACCTGTAGAGTTGTCTGTGAAGCATAGATTTGGCTAAACATAATTTTTATAACTTATTTCGAGTCAATTTCCATTTAATTAATATTGTTTTCTATTGGGTATTATCTTAGGTCATATTTTACATGGCAATAGGTCCCATAATAAAAATAAAAACATATATAAATTAAAGGTTTGTCTAAGGAATTAAGGATGATACTCACTCTCAAAATATATTCAAACATTCTCATCTTCAATCTATAGATTTTTTGAATCTATATTCAATCATTTCAAAGGTTGAATTCACATTTGCATGCTTATGCCAAGAGTGGCATAAGAGAAATATCATTTAAAATTATGTTCAAAATTTCACATATACACATAAGTGGGATAAATACACTTGATTTTGATCCCTCTTTAGAGTATCAAAAATTTAGTGTAGTGTTTAGTCACTCAATGGGTATTGACCAAGGTTAATCCAACATAAGCCATTTCACCTGGCACTCCCTCTATTTGATATGAATTTGGTTTATGTGAAATAAAATAGGGTTTTCTCATTGTATTTATTTCACATGATAATCTAGATCTAAAAGTTCTTGAAATAATCCTAATTAATAAATGTGTTAGTAGTGCATCAATCAAATTTTTATCACAATCAATAGGGATAATTTGTAGTTAATGAAATCAAGTGGCCTACATTTTTGTCCAATTACAGTTCTCAGGTATAAGAATATTTTGATATTCTATTGTAGATATATCATTTCTAAAATCCTTCTTATTTATATATTTTTCCATCAATTAATGATAAAAATCAACTGGGAAAAGTCCACAATCAATGAACTCAAGTGGCTTGTGCTTCAATCCCCTTACAAATGACTTGTCTTGAAGTAGTTTCTAATTATGTTCCTCATCTTAAGCATGCATGGTCACATATTTTTTTATTTTCACTATCAAACGTTTTAAACAGTCAACATAAATCCTAGTTTGAGCTAAGTTGTTTTCTTTGTAGTGTTTTAAAAAAATATCAATTTTCCATATTTAACATTTCTAAAAAATAGAATTGTTAATTATTGTACATTTTTAGAATCTGATATACTTTAGTTTTAATATATTTTTTAAAATTAATTTTATTGTTTTATCAAAAATAGGTTAAAACACCACCCTCCAATTAATCTAACCAATTTCCCTAGAAGGGCATGGAACTAGGTTCAAAATCTTGTTGATATGGGTAAGAGTTTATTCATAGGTTTGATGTGCAATGTTATGTAGTGTTAAGGTTAAATTATGAATTAACCTTTCTAAACCAAAGCATAAATGATTAGATTAAAATGTATATAGGGATATGATCAAATACATATACCCGCAAAACCATACTAACAAGATGATTCATATTGTTAGTAAAAGATAAAATTTATTATTTTAATAGCAATGTTCTATCTAGCCATTTTAAAATCATGTCATTTACTTATTTTTCATTTAACTAGGGAAATCAAGGAAAGTTAGAGGAGTGATGATGGAGGTGGTTAGGATAAAATAACCAAATATTATTATGCATGTAAAAACACACACATCTATTTTACTTGTGCACCAACACATTAGGATGATCCTCTCTTTATCTTCCTTGGATTCAATCATGTTGAAATTTATAGAGAGGGTATAATTAGAATCAAGGAGCGTGTTACATATCTATCACCAAAATTCCACTTGATCAATGACATCATTAGATATATAAATGTTGAAAATACTAAGGGATAAACAATCAAAATAAAAAAGGGTCCATACCACCCAATGAGTAGGGTCAAAATCCCAACTAAAAAATGTGAGGAGCCAAGTCATGTATAATAAATGTAACCATTTCTCCACATCTATTATCATGGCTTGGCACATGGAAATACACTCTTATACAAATATATTTGGTGGTAGAATGAAGTAAAAACCCTAAGATATTAACTTATTGAAAACACAACACTTTCATATTAGACAAAAAATAACAAATGTACCTAACCATGTATTTATGGAAAGAGACACTAAGGCCATGAACATTCTAAGAATAAATAATTATGGGAAAACATCAAGGTTCATGTGTGTACCATTATCCATGCCAGCTAGGGTAGAAAATATATTATACATGGATGAATGTTGGTTTCTTTATATATAATCACCTAATTAGTAAGTGCACCACTTTTATTTTATATATTCACCATTATTGGGAAGTTACTAAGGGAAGTGAAAGAGATGCATTTTTTTTTCATTCAAAAATTATTGGGTTATCAGTCATCTCCAATTATTTCACCTCTAAATAAGGTTTTACCAATTGAGAAATGAAAACCTGACTCTAAGGGCTGATAAAATTATTGCACCTTGTAGGGTTTGAAGGAGAAGTCATATTGTCTAAGCATTGGCAAGAACTAGATTTTTTCCAACTGTAGATGAACATCCTATGGGTATGTACATAGTAGTTTGTGTTTTTCCTACTCCTTGAACATGTTGATTATATTTTTTTGTGACTAGCCATGTAAATTAGAAACAACATTTTTGTTAACCTATGGTGAGATTTTGGGTTGTGTAACTAGCCATGTATTTTCCATAAGAGGGAATTCACAAATATTATGGTGTATGGTTTGAAACATAGACTAGGTGTTAGGTGAGTTAATATACAAGATTCATTATGAGATATGTTAGTAACCTATTTGTATGTCAATAGTTTCTTTGAGATACTTCAAAAGGTCAACTTTAACATAGACTCTTTTTTACATCCTAACATCATAGAATTTTATTTACACTGGAAGATAAAATGGCCTAAGGGCTTATGTTTCAATGAATTTTTGCTTATTATTGGAAAGAGGGGAAAAAATACTAAATACAGGTATGGTTGAAAAACTTGTTTGATTGTGCACGCATTGAATTAGAATATTATGAACAACTCCTGTTTGGCTTAGGAGGATGACATATAGATAAGAAAGCACTAAATCCAACTTGTTCATTAGACAAATAGTTGAGTGGATTGCCTAGCGATAGCTAGATCATAAAAGTGAGTGTTTCCTTAGGGGCTATCAATCCATACATTTTAAATAGTTAAGTTTATAAATAGAATGGAAGGTACTTGTATCAATAAATCAAATGTACTAAAATTGTAAACAATAATTCTTGCTTAGAAAATAGAATAGAAATAATTAAATTAGTGATTAAGCTAATTAATACTAGTGTTAGAGGGTTGGGGTATGCTTCAAAAAATTAGACAAGGGTCTGTGAATAGGCAAGAACATAAAAAAATAGGTTTGATTGGGTGTATGTAGGTGAAATTATCTTGTTGTTTTTCACTACCATAGTGACCATCAGTAGTTAGGTTGACCATTAGTGGTTAAGGTGACCATCAGCAGTCAAAGTGGTCATCAGTGGTTGGATAGACCATCGATGGTTCGGTCAACCATCGATGGTTACTGTGAATAGATCTGGGTTTGTAAAATGGTTTATTGAAGAGATATAAAACATGGATTTTAAGATATGGGTAAGACTTGGGTTGATTATGAAATATAAATAAAGTAAATGAATACTAAAAAATAAGTAATTATCCTACCAGAAGTTGATCAAGTGGATGGTTGAGGTAGTTGACCTATTGGTGGAATCTAGTTTAATTCTAACAAAGAAACGGTACTTGAAGACTTGATGGAGAGGTGATAGTAAGTTAACTCTCTGATATGATTTTTGGATTGTTGGATTATTGATAATTCATGAACTATTAAAAGAAACTCCTAGATACACAAGATCATGATCATGATTATTGATCAGTTTCACCTCTCAGCTCCTTTTTTCTTATAGGCAAGGCAAGAGAATTACAACATCATGTGAATTGGGCCTTATAATAATAATTCACACATGCAACGGCTCATAACAAGAATTAGATGAGTTATTTTTAAAAAATCAAGGTCGATGAGTTTGCATGTTAGTAGTTGAGGAGGTGGACCCTGACTATCAATAGTCAGGGTGACCATTGGTGGTCAACCTAACTATCGATTGTCAAGGGTGAAAGGTAAAATAGGTCAAACCTAGGGTAAAGACTAGGTTAAGCTAGTTAAGTTAAACTGACTATAGGTTAGGTTCAACTAGGGGTTAAAGGGTTGAATGGTCCTAAACAGGTCTTAAGGCAGTCTAAGGTAATTATGACATTCAAAATCATTGTGTGCAAATTTTTGGTGTCTATATTTTACCCTTTTTTGTTATACAACCTAGAATTAAGTAGATATAAAACAAAAATTAATGTTGGTCAAAGGTTTGTTGATTACCCTGAGTATGGGAAGAAGGTGTTCCCTCTCAAACTAGGAGTGGATGAGCTAAAAGTGAATTAGGTGTAGGTTTGACAAGGTGGGTGAAGGTGATGATGAAGGTGGATGTCATGAATGTGTTAGAGAGGTTGGGCACTAAAGTGCAAATACGTGTGCAAAGTGTGACAAAAGGTGTGATAGCCAAGATCACACAAAGATAAGTTTGTCATGGTTAAAAATAATAAAGTTTGGTGCTAGAAAGACAAGTGACCAGTGTACCATATGACCACAATTAGGCATGGCATCTAGGTACACTTGTTAGTCTCTTAGACAAGGTCGGTGTTTTTGTGGGTATATAAGGTAAGAAGTATTCTTATGGAAAACTAAATGGGTTAAGTGTCATGGGTATTCAAGGTAGGAAGTTCTCCCAAAAAAACACAAGTGAGTTAGGTAAGCATGAGGTGGTGTAAGTTCATAAGGGTCAACAACATAATGTCGTCACTACAATCAAAGGATTGGGTAAAAGGTCTCATAAAAAGCATGTTATTTGGGCCAAAATGGACCAATGGTGAGGTGATGAGGTGGCTAGGGTACGTGGAGAAGGTAGACTCCATGGATGGGTAAAATGGGGTCAGTTTTACTAAAAGGGGGTGTTTACTAAGGGTAATGCCATAAGGTAGGCCTCCTAACCATCGATGGTCAAGGTTTACAAGGGTGATCATTGATAGTTACCTTGATTGTCGATGGTCAAGGTGCAAACCCTAAAAATTTGGTGGTGAAAAGTGAAAAGTGAATCACTTTTCACTCATTTGTTACATGTGCTCAGCTGACTTTGTGATCTAGTTTTTGATGTTTTGTTGTGAAGGTGATAGTTGAGTGTTATTTTTTGAGGTGGAGTGTTTTCTTCATTAAGGTGGAGAGTTAACTTAATAATACAATCAAAATGCAAGGAGCACATGGGTGCGAATGGAGACAGGTAGGCCTATAGGCAACTCCATGGTAGAAATCATGAAATAAGATAGGGGGTGTCTTAATTTTGATATATAGGTGTGATTTTACATAAATATATTGGGTTGGGAGGTCAAGGTAGGTTAGAATGCTTAGTTTGGTTTGTTATGCCCTAAGTAATGTTTTGGTGGGTTTTGGGTAAAATTGTGGGTAAATGTAGGAATTAGTTGGGGTGGGTATGTAAATTAGGTTGGTTAAGGGTTTAGGGTAGCTTATTTTGTTGTTTATCTTATGTAATTGGTAATTTCTTGGTGTGATAGGGTTTGGGTATTCCAATCATGGAATGCCCATAGTGACCATCGATGGTCAACAACCTAGAAAACATGGGTGTCTGACCATCGATGGTCACCATGATCATCAATGGTCAACTAGGGTAGAGGAGTTTGTTTTGATTTTTGATAAGTGGTTAAAAAATTTAAATCAAATGAAATGGTGTGTGTGTTAGGCATAGGTTGGTGGGGTAGGTTTAGAGGGCAAACCTAACAGGTAGATGGGTAGGATAAATAAGGTAATAGGTCAGTCTTGTAAAGGTTTAGGGTAGACAATATTAGTGTAGGTGACTAAGTCATGCTTCTAAATTGGTGCAAGCTAGGGAGTAGATTTAGGTGCATGACTGCATACCGTATATCTTCATAGAGATTTAGCAAGGGATGACCCCAATTGGCTAGGCCCATATAGATGAGATGGGGTTTAGAGCTATGTGGCATTAACAACATGTACCCCATGATGCAACCATGGTCATAACACTCATCGAGAGATGAGATCCTACTACAAACACCTTTCTACTATAGATTGATGAGATGACTATCTTTCTTGAGGATGTACATAGGATTACTCAACTTTCATTTTATGGTGATCTGATATACCACATAGAGTGAGAGGAATAGGATGATCATGTCAAGATATTATATGGAGATGAGAGTGATCAATTTAGATGGCATGATGGGGGATTCAAATATAGTGCATTGTATCAGATTGCTCCAGCTGATTAGAAACTCATGACCATGCTTAGGATTGCTATGACATGCTTTGGGCTTCCTGACTTGAATAGTGGGAGATTTCCTTATTTACTACTGGGGTTCTAGTTGAGTTATTTCTAGGGTAAATATTATTTGGTTGGGTACCTTTTTTATTGGTATATATTTACAAAGAGTTGTGTGGGTTTAGGGCCCATAGGAGATATGGCATCAGTTGAAGTCTAGTTATGCATTGTTGGGCTTACAAGCATATTCAAGTTTTGAGACTAGTGGGGTTGTTGTGGGTAGGCTTCACATATATTGATTTCCCCATCATTTTTATGTGGTAGAGGGGTGACTTTGCTTCATTAGGTGCAAGAGGTGGTTCTCATGATACGGAGTGGTTCAGGGGTGCACTCGGTGCACTAGTGATAGTAGATTTCACATGGAGACCTTACATCTAGTTTTTAGTATGGTCAGGTTATAGGAGGTAGACACTTTCATTATAGAGCTATATATGGATATTTTTTAGGTGAGATAGGGAGGTGGATCTAATCCCATTTGATAGGGTACATCGATAGTTCAACCTAGAATAGGGCATTCTAGGCCCATTCCCTAGGTATGGTGTGAGGACTCCAAGATTTTACTGCCAAAGCCACATCCTATGCCTACTTTGATAGAGTATGAGGATCTACTAGCTAAGGCACTGATAGATGATGTCAAGTTTATAGATGGGTACAAGGCATAATACCAACACATATATGTAGCTATAGATATTAGTGGAGATGATGGAGGTGTGAATTTGATGGCAGCGGATCTAGTTGGTCATGAAAGATAGGCAGGAGTGGCTTTAGCTACTGCATAGAGATAGTTACAAGTATTATAGGGGTAGGTGGCCACATTCCAGGGCTAGATTTTTATATTGTAGGGTCAGGTTGCTACCTTATAGGATCAAATTGCTACCATCATTGGTGAGAGGGATCAAGCCAGGACCTATTTAGGATTGGTGACCTAAGAGAGGGACTTTTTGAGGTAAAGAGGAGGAGGAATAGTAGTGGCACAGGCATGGTTACTAGGTTTTACCCCCACTGTATGATACCTAGCTATAGTAGAGGAGCTACGGTATTATGAGGCTATTTTTCTAACACAATGTTTAAATGAGACCCAATGAGGTGAGTATAGGGCTAGTTTGGTAGGTGGTGCTAGTCTAGTGACACTAGGGTAGTGCGTAGCATCTGTATCTAGGTAAACAAGGATAGTTAGGGGATTCGTAGGTATATTAGGTGGGTTGGCACTAAGATCTAATGGTGCTCTTGGAGGCAGTGATGCCCCTAACACATAGATATAGCTAGATTATGAAATTTTTTATATCATTTTGATTTTGACCTACGAGCTAATGTGGTGAGAAGTACATTTTTGAGAGAGAGTCATGTGTATCTACATATACACATGATTTTGATTATTTGACTAACAAGTTTATATATGTGATCATTATTTTATGCTCATGTTCATGGTTTATGGTTTGATGTTTAATGCTTATGATGTTATGTTTATATTACTTATGGATGTTTTGCTAGGCATGAGATGGTTTTGATTTATGGTTATGCTTATGACATGCTAAGTTTTAATGAGTATATATTGCATTATTCTTGTTGTTCCCAAAATCTGTCACTCATTTTTGGGACAACATATGAACTATTTTGGTCTTGCATGCCAAAATTCTCTCTTCCCTTCTAAAAAATTATTTTGAGTATTTGAATTCTCCATTATTCAAGCTTTTTCAATTAATGGACTCTATAAGCTTATTTCTACGGAATCTACAAGCGTGTTTCTATGGACTCTGCAGGCTTGTTTCTATGGACTCTGTAGGGTAATTTCTACAGACTCCATAGGCTAATTTCTATGGACTCTGTAGGCTGATTTATATGGACTCTATAGGCTAATTTCTATGGACTCTACAGGCTGATTTCTATAGACTCTACAGGAAAGAAACAAGTTCCCAACACTTAGGCAATTTCACGGTCGGTTCAAAGGAAGGCGTCCCAAAGCTCAAAGGACAAGTGCCCTTGCAGAGGGCAAATGGAACAAAAATAAGATATCCTTCAGAGGGATTTTCCATGGTGGAATTTTACAAGTGAATTCCTTCAGACATTTTATCTAAAGGAATGATCAAAGGCCCGATGGGAAGTTCAAAGGAGTCTTCCAAAAGCCCGAAGGACAAGTGCCCTTGCGGAGGGCACTTAGGTGCTAAAAGGACCTTTGTGACTTTTCTAAAAGGCAATTTTGGAGATCAAATAGACCTTATGGAGGGTAGATGATGAGAAAAATGGACCATTGCAAAAGGCCGAAAGGGTAAGGTTTTCTTTGGAAAAGTGAACAAGGTAAAAAAGTTGGAATTCCTTTGGATTTATTCAAGGCAAAAGACAAGATGAATTCTTTCAGACAAAAAGTTTGAAGGAATTCCTTTAAACTTTTGTCCAAAGGAATTCGCTCAAAAGAAAAAAGCTTGAGGGAATAAGCGAGAAAGACAAAGGATTTCCTTCAGACATTTTGTCTGAAGGATTTGAGGAAGAAGGCCACCTGAAGGAGCCTGAAGGGCATGTACCCTTATAGGGGGCTCTCAATGACCAAGAAAATGACCTCCCCTAAGTCCTGAAAAGACACCTTCCCTTTAGAAGGATTCAAAGACTAAGTTCAGTCAAAGGAAATCTAAAGGAAATAAAGTTGAAGGAATTAACCAAGGGGTAGTGGGCCCACAGATGTCAAAGTTGGGCACCATGAACTAGCTGTTAGAATCTAGACATCTGGTGACCTCCCTGAAGTCATCAAATTCATAGCAATGAAATAATCATTGATATTTAAAGGCTTGAGTGTGGACCCAAATTTATTCAAAGGCCTTCAGGCCAAAGGGAAGAAATACTGAGAAAAGAGCACAAGGAGCTAGCAGAGCTGGGAAAATAGCCCCAAGAGCTCAAATACTAGGAAAAGACAAAACTAAGAAGAGACAAAGCTGGAAAAGGACAAAAGTCAAGAGTGAACTCAATGACTAGTAGAAAGGGAAAAGATAGCCTGAGAGCTCAAATACATGGCAAGGAAAGCAAGGGGACAACTACATACCTACTGGGAGAAAGATCAGATGACCCATGCAGAGGAGAAGATATTTTGAGATGAATTGACATGCCACAGTTTAGGCAGATGCCCTATTCTAGCATGGCCCCTTGAAAAAACAAAAAATGCATTCAAGGCATTAAATGCAGCATGGGCCATTCCATGAAACAAAGCACCAAGTCTTTCTTGGCTACTATATATTGTAATATCTTATTTTATGCAAAAGGGGATCTTCAGGGTTATAAAAGCAAAACTCTGCCAAAATTGAAAGGTGATTACTGAGAATTTGAGATCAGATTGTTGATAATATATATTTATATGAATGAGAAAGTAGGTTACTTCTAGACTTTGTGTTGTAATAGCTTGTGTCATTTAGGAGATTGTTCTTATGTCCGTTTCTTGAATGCATTCTTGTCCATTTTGATGAAACAAGTAGAACTAGTAGAAGTAATCAGGAAGGTGTCTTGAAGCCAACTGTGGAGAGACTTTGTGCTGCCACCATTATCTTTAGTGTGTTTTCTATTTGTTTCTGTGTAAAGGATCTTGGGATGACTTTGTGCCCCCATTATCCTTCATATTTCACTCTTGGGCAGTTGAGGGGGAAACTTTGTGCTACACCACATTCTGCTGGTTATTACCCCATGTTACCAGTTACTTGTTACCTACTAGATAGAACTCCAGCTGTTTACTGCAAGACCACTTCTAAAAAAAGATAAGTGCCTTCAGTATTTCCAGCCTAGATTTCTCCTTTGTTTGTGAACATCATCTCTAAAAAAAGAGAGATGGATGGTGTTATCCTACCCTTGAGTGTTATTTTCTTCTTATATATATAGTATATAGTGCCTCATATTTATAGGGAACCTCCCTTTGATGAGAAGAGAGATTTGTCACCTTTTGATGTGGTAAACCTACACATTTGGCTAACCAATCTCCCTATGCTGTGGTTGAAATCACCTATTTTGCTGATCAGTTAGCTAGTGACAAAACATTCACCCAACAGTTTTTGGCGACTCTGCTAGGGAAGAATGTATTTTTTGAAGCCTCAAGCTTCAAATTGAAGTAGTGCCAGTTCTTTTCCATTTTTACTATTATAATCTAACAACTCCATGGTATACAAGAAACTAGAGATCCAAAGGTGTTGTTGACCCTATTTTTGAGTTGGTGCAATAGAGCAATTTTGAGTTATTTTCTCCACAACCTCACCTTCAACGAACTAGGAGTCTTCTTCCTACCAACACCAGGTCACCAATACAAGGTAGAGCTTCTTTTATCTCTGCTAGTAGAGCTTTGCCTATACATCCTCCATCTAGATTTGTTATCCCACCTTTCCATAATCATACAATGGTAGTTCAAGGCCCCTGGGGTAACTCTTTTGGTCTGCTCAATCTTACTCCACCTCTACATGAGATGCCAAACAATTTCAAGAAGAATTTCCCCAAGTTCTTTAGTGATGGGAGAGTTCATCTTGATGAACATATTACAGCCTTCAGCATACCCTGTGGCATGATAGGTGTGGAGTATGAAGACATAGCATTCAGGCTATTTATGGAAACACTATAAGACATTGCTTCAGACTGGTTCTACCATCTGTAAGCTCAGTCAGTGACTGATTGGGATACTCTCAAAGCTAAATTTGAAGCTAGATTAAAGCCTACAGAAGATGTGCATGCCTTACTAGCCCAGTTCACACAGATGAAGAAAGAACCTCATGAGCCTATGAGGGATTTCATAGCAAAGTTTGATAAGCTGAGGAATAGGATTCTTGAAATTGCTCAGCCAATAGCTAAGAGTCTCAAATGCTTCTTCATCAACTCTCAGTTGCCTGAAGTGAGTTTCTTGTTGAGACGGGTTGGCCACATAGACCTTGTTGCTGCTTAGGATTTGGCCACTAAGGTGGAAGATGACCTTATCTTGGCAGGAAAGATAAGGAAAGATCCAAATAGAGGTAAATATTCTTCATCCTCTGAATATCCATCTACATACACCACTGATCAAATGGTGTAAAAGCTGGCAAATGAACTACTAGCCTTGAAAAGACAAATGGCCCAAGGTATGTTTACTCTTCCTTATCGGGATATGCCAAGGAGGACATTTTAGAACTAGTCATATTAAGGCAATGCTGCCAGAAGTCAAGGGTAACCAAATCATCTGCCTCCCCCATAAGGGAAACTTGTCATTGAAGTAGCACCAATCAATTCAATAGTTGGATAGCTCGAAATAGAACATGATTTCTCTTTCCAACTTGAGTTTGATCAAGAAAATGATGTTGACCTCTTTGTAGTAGACCAAGAAGAATTAGCTGGTGACGCCAACATTGGTTTCCTGAATTACCAAGATGAACCTAGAAGTAAAGGTGAAGTGTTTGATGGATCATACACTGTATTCACCTAGTCCTAGAACCAGTCAGCCCAAAAAGCTGATAAAGAAAAAATAGAGGAGTGAGCTCAGCCTACAATTTCAATTACTAAGCGGGGAACCACTTTGCCTTTTCAATCAAAGGACCCAATGATCACTAAAAAGGTAAGTACCTCAAGTATGCCTTCACCTTCAACTTCAATTTTGCAAACCAGTAGCACCCCTCCTAAAAACTAGAAGGATGAACTCCCTTCCTCTATTCCTAGTCCATTTCAGACATTTAACATAATCGACCATGTCAAGAAAACCAAAATTCAAATATCTGAATTTGAATTCCTACAAGCCAACTCTGAGCAGTTGGATAGGTTGCTTGAGTGTGTGAAGAATAAAGCCATCTCTATAGGACAAGATGTTAAGAAGGTAACTCATGATCCCCCAAGGAACATGTCCATCCCAAACAATCTTGTCATTATTCCTCCTATTGCCCCTAGGAAAATAGAGCTTTTCTATGATTCCCTATTGATAAATGGTCATAAGCTGAGCAACTGCATCATTGATTCTGGAGCTTCAGACAATGTTATGCCTGCCAAAGTGGCATAATCTCTTGGTCTCACACTGACCAAGACATTTGGGAGATGTTTGTCCATGGCGAATAAACAAGTTCCACTACTGAGACAAATCAAGGATGCCCAATTTGCATTTGCAATATTCTCAGACAAGAGAATCAAGATGACAGTCCTAGTGGCCAATGTCCCAGCCTCATACGACATCCTTTTTGGGTGAAATTTTTGCAAAGATGTTGGTGGTGATTTAAGTATGGACCTATCTGAAGCGAGGATCCCTATCAAAAGTGTCATGAAGAGGCTACTCCCTAAAAAGGAGGCAAAATATGTTGTCACCCAAACATCGGCCCCTATAGCTCAAATTCTATTTGAGTCTTCAATTAGGGGTAATTATTTTTTGTCTACTGAAGACGTTCCTATTACAATAGATGAAAGTCCTGTAGGTGGCAATCCAAAAATTGATTCAAACAAGACATCAGAAGAATTGGTAGGGTGTAGTATAGATGAAAAAGGATCTTCCATCTCTAATGAAGAAAAATCTAAGAGAGGACCAGTTTCTGATGATGTTTGGATCTTGGAATTTGATGGCAATGATTCTCCTATCGGTGCTGGAGTTGGGACTATGTTGATATCTCTTCAAGGAGATATTTTTCCTTCTTCATATAAGTTGCAGTTCAGCAACACCAACAACACTGATAAGTATGAATCTCTATTGCTTGGATTGAAGGCCACTCAAGACAGAGGCATCAAGCTCTTTCATGCTAAAGGAGATGTTGAACTGATGGTTTGTCAAGTGAGGAACCTGTGTTAAACCAAGAATCAAAGATTGTGCCATTATCGCAATCTAGTATGGGATCAAATTGAAAATTTTAAAGTTTTCAATATTTCTATAGTGCCTAAAGAGCCTCATAATGATGCAAATTCATTGGTTGTCCCTATAACCTTCATGGTTCCTCACCTTGATTTCAAAGATAAGAATTACACTATCAAGCTAGTATTTCAACCAAGTGTGCCTGACAGTGCCAATCATTGGCAGGTATCTGAGGGGGACAGTCAAATCATGTGCTAGACTAAACTAGAAGAACAATGAATTATTGTAATGGACCATATTGCTATGTGTTAAAGTCAAGAAAAGGAACTCTTCACCAAGAGAGCAAGGATTTATGGTTTTCAGATTGAAGACCACATCTTGCCATGGGGCAAGAAGAGAGAACCAAAAGGAGTGCATAAAAAAATGTGATTCCTGGTGGAGAGTTCCTTTTGCCCATCACTGATTTTAGGGAGAAAATGGTTTCTTACTAGTTTATCAGGACAGAATGCCATTTTCATTGTCTCACAATGGGTAGCATCTGAAGCACTTCAATTCTTGAAGTATCAGACAAGATCATCTGTACATATGTATATCTGTATAGTCTTTAGTTCTACTTTGTGCTTTTCATTTTCATTTTTTTTGCCTTTCTTTTTTGGGTAGCATGACTCTGTAGCCCAATGGCATACTTGAAGGCACTGGAGATTCTGGTTTCCACTCCCCTCAACTATTTCAAAATTTCAACAGAAGGAAGTTCCCCAACTAGAGCTAGTTGTTGATCCCAAAATTTGTCACTCATTTTTAGGACAACATATGAACTATTTTGATCTTACATGCCAAAATTCTCTCTTCCCTTCTCAAAAATTATTTTAAGTATTCAAATTCTCCATTATTCAAGCTTTTTCAATTAACAGAGTTTGCATGATTATTTCTACGGACTCTGCAAGCTTGTTTCTATGAACTCTGCAGGCTTGTTTCTACGGACTCTACAGGTTGATTTCTATGGACTCTACAGGCTGATTTTTATGGACTCTGCAGGATGATTTATATGGAATCCATAGGCTGATTTCTAAGGACTCTTTAGGAATGAAACAAGTTCCCAACACTTAGGCAAGTTCACAGTCAGTTTAATCAAAAGGTTCAAAGGAAGGTGTCCCAAAGCCCGAAGGACAAGTGCCCTTGCAAAGGGTAAATGGAACAAAAAAAAGATATCCTTTAGAGGGATTTTCTGTGATGGAATTTTACAAGTGAATTCCCTTAGACATTTTGTCTGAAGGAATGATCAAAGGCCCAACAAAAATTTCAAAGGAGTCTTCCAAAAGCTTGAAGGACAAGTGCCCTTGCGGAGGGCACTTAGGTGCCAAAAGGACCTTTGTGACTTTTCTAAAAGGTAATTTTGGAGATCAAATAGCCCTTGTAGAGGGTACGTGATGAGCAAAATGGACCATTTTAAAAGGCTGAAAGGGTAAAGTTTTCTTCAAAAAAGTGAACAAGGCAAAAAAGTTGGAATTCCTTCGGATTTGTTCAAGGCAAAAGACAAGATGAATTCTTTCAGACAAAAAGTTCAAAAGAATTCCTTCAGACTTTTGTCCAAAGGAATTCACCCGAAAGAAAAAAGCTCAAGGGAATAAGTGGGAAAGACAAAGGATTTCCTTCAGACATTTTGTTTGAAGGATTTGAGTAAGAAGGTCACCTGAAGCAGCTTGAAGGGCATGTACCCTTACAGGGGGCTCTTAGTGACCAAGAAAAGGACCTCCCCCAAGTTCTGAAAGGACACCTTCCCTTCAAAAGGATTCAAAGACTAAGCTTGGTAAAAGGAAATTTGAAGGAAATAAAACTAAAGGAATTGACCAAGGGGTGATGGGCCTGCAAATGTCAAATTTGGGCATCATGAACTAGCCATTGGAATCCAGACGTCTGGTGACGTCCCCAAAGCCATCAAATTCATGGCAATGAAATAACCATTGATCTTTAAAGGTTTTTGCACAGACTCGAATGCATTTAAAGGCCTTAAGGCCAAAGGGAAGAACCGCTGAGAGAAGAACACAAGGAGCTAGCAAAGTTGGGGAGACAACCCTGAGATCTCAAATTTGAGGAAAAGACAAAACCAGGAAGAGACAAAGCTGGGAAAGGACAAAATTCAAGAGTGAACTTAGTGACTAGTAGAAAAGGAAAAGATAGCTTGAGAGCTCAAAATATGTGGCAAGGAAAGTGAGGGGACAACTACATACCTATTAGGAGAAAGACCATACAACCCATGTAGAGGAGAAGATATTTTGAGATGAATTGACATGCCACAATTAAGATAGACACCCTGTTCTAGCATGGCCCCTTAACAAAAATAAAAATGCATTCAAGGCATTAAATGTAGCATGGGCCATTCCATGAAACAAAGTGCTAAGCCTTTCTTGGCTACTATATATTGTAATCTCTTATTTTATGCAAAAGGGGATCTTCAGGGTTATAGAAGCAAAACTCTACCAAAATTAAAAGGCAATTACTGAGACTTTGAGCTCAGATTGTTGATCATATTTCTTTATATGAATGAGAAAGTATGTTACTTCTAGACTTTGTGTTATAATATCTTGTGTCGTTTAGGAGATTATTCTTATGTATGTTTCCTGAATGCGTTCTTGTCCATTTTGATGAAATAAGTAGAACTAGTGGAAGTAATCAGGAAGGTGTCTTGAAGCCAACTGTGGAGAGACTTTATGCTGCCACTATTATCTTTAGTGTGTTTTCTATTTGTTTCTATGTAAAGGATGTTGGGATGAATTTGTGCCCCCATTATCCTTCGTATTTCACTCTTGGGCAGTTGAGGGGGAGACTTTGTGCTACACCTCATTCTACTGGTTATTGCCCCATGTTACCAGTTACTTGTTACCTACTAGATAAAACTCCAGCTATTTTCTGCAAGACCACTTCTGAAAAAAGATAAGTGCCTTCAGTGTTTCCATCCTATATTTCTCCTTTGTTTGTGAACATCATCTCTAAAAAAAGAGAGATGGATGGTGTTATCCTACCCCTGAGTGTTATTTTCTGCTTATATATATAGTATATAGTGCCTCATATTTATAGGGAACCTCCCCTTGATGAGAGGAGAGATTTATCCCCTTTTGATGTGGTAAACTTGCACATTTGGCCAACCAATCTCCCTATGCTATGGTTAAAATCATCTATTTTGCTCATCAGTTGGCTGGTGACAAAATATTCACCCAACAATTCTAGACTTAGATGTGTGGTGGGAAATGGTTGATTGTTTAAATGCTCATGGATGTTATGATATTATTATGCTTGGTATGGTTATGCTTGTTAATGTTTTAATATAAGAGACATGAGGTAGTTTAATTAACAACACTAGATGGGAGACTAAAGAACATAATCAATAAACTAACAACATAGTGGAAATAACAACTAGTCACGATAGGATAAGAAGAGGGCACGATCCTTCTTCTTTGACAAGGACTAGAAAAAAACCAAAGTTGGATAGGCTTAATAAACATAAGCCCTTTGAATGCTTTGTATTAGCATTCGCTAGTTGGTTAAGAGGTGTCTTGACCACATAATGTCAAGTAAGCTCAAGAATCCCTTACATATAGTGTAAAGGGGAGATGGGTAAAAATGGAACCTTCTTGTGAGACTAACATGCCTCTTATGTTGGTGTCAAAATAGTCAATATAAACAAGCCTATGCTAGATTATGTAGACTTATCAATGAATAATTCTACTTTTGAAGGCCAATTGTGGCTTCCACCTTATTTTTTTATTTGAAAGTCGATTACAGCTTTCAATATTAGTTTGTTTTTCTATGATTTTGATGATGGGTCATTTATTGATTATTATATATGGGAAAATGATCAATGTGAGAAGCTTCCTTGAAATTGCTATACTTTTGACAAATGCATACTCAACCATCCTTTGAGGGAGTGGTCTAATTTTATGTGCTTTTTTTAAGGATTTGTGATAGATATCCTTTAAGGGAGCAGTCTACCTTACATTTGTGCAATTTTAGATATGCTTATGCAACCATCCTTCAAGGGAGTAGTTTGTGAATGCTTAAGAATGACCCAAGATTGTTATTGGTGTGGATTTTGTTTATTTATTACTTTGAATTTTCTTGACATAAAATTTCTTAAGCCAGTTTAGTGGCTCACATTTATGAAGGCAAAACTAAAATAACAAGAAGGTTGATCAGGTGTAAAAGAGGTTTTGGTGACAATGATCATGGGAATCTATCCTAAAAGGGGTGGAAAGTACAATGAGAAACATGTCATGGGTAGAGCCATAATACCCATTATTCAAGATTAGGCTATGACTGTGATGGATAATCACATGATTCATCTTTAATCAGTTGCCCTAAAATAGGGAGATGGAATGTGGGTGGATATCAAGGGATGAGCTTAAGTTAAACAAAAGGTGAACTTGATCCTTCTTAACAAAAGAATGGACACAGATGCAAAGCATTGAGGGACTCAAATTATAGGTGGCCTTTGAGAGAAGAAAACTAGTGAGCTATTGATCCATACTTATGGGTTATGATATAAGGTCCAAGCCAATTGAAAGTAAACTTGCCTTGTTTGCTTTTCTCCATGTTAGTGACATGTTGATTTTCCTTTAAGATGAGGTCTCCAATATTGAATTATTGCACTTTAAAGTATTTTTTATGGGCATGCTTGACATGCTATTGATAGACATGGAGCTGGGTAAGGGTTGTTAAATGATGGTCATCAAGTAGCTCTAGTTGGGCTAGACGGTGTTGACGATAATCATCCTTAGAAATGAGTTCTTGAGAAGATATGTGAAGAGATGGGATTTGGACTTCGAGAGGCAAGACAACCTCCATTCCAAACATAAGAGAGAAAGGTGTAGCACATATAGGGGTTATAATGTGAGTATGATATTATCATAGGTTAAAGGGGATGTGTAAATGCAATCTTGACCAGATGCATTAACCCATTTAGTTAGCATGTTATTAAGAGTTTTGTTAGAGGCTTCTACCTATCCATTAGCTTGAGGAAATAAAGTGAAGAGAAACTTAACTTAATGTTGAATTCATCACATAGACCCTAGACTTTTTTATTTTTAAAGGATTTACCATTGTCGGTGATAATAATATGAGGAACACTGAAGCGGTAGATGATATGATGGGTGATAAAGTTGACAATCCTCTTTACTTTGGTCAAGACTAGAGGAATAGCCTCTACCCACTTGGTAAAATAATTGGTCATGGTGATGATAGAATGGTGTTTCTATGAGGAATGGGGATTGATTTTACTCATAAGGTCTAGACTCCATTATGATAGGGCCAAAAATTAGTAGAAACTCAAAGACTATGGCTAGGTGTGTGACACAAGTTAGCATGTTGTTCACACTTGACACACTTTTTCATGTAATCATAGTAGTATTGGTAAAGGGTAGGCCAATAATAGCCTATATGAAGGATTCAATTAGCTATAGTGAGGCCACTAAAGTGTCTCCCACAAATTCCATTGTGCATTTCTTTGATAGCATGAGAGGCTTCGTGACTACATAAGTAATAAAAGAGGAGGAAATTAAAGCCATGTTTATATAGAATTCCTCCCATAATGGTATAGCATGAGATACATTCAATAAACACTCTTTGAGCATTCCTAGAGAGGCCAAAAGGAACTATGCTAATGTTAAGATAGTCAAATATTTTCCAATACCAAAGGTCAATTTGGGTCTTATCCACATTAAAAATGGTTGGAAAATCTAGTTTGACATAAGAAGGTTGGGTAAGCCTATGGATAATGACAAATAGCTTAGAGTCTGAGGGTGTAGATAGGATTTGTGAGGCAAGGGAATCCATGGTGTTGGAAAACTTGTTGGTAGATTGTAGGGTTGATTGGATGTGGTAGTGTTTGAATCATGCTAAAAGTTTGTCAACTAGTTTCTTGTACTACTACAAACATCATTATTACACTGGTAAGATCCATTGATTTTATTAACCACAAGTTGGGAGTCACCAAAGATGTTGATAATTTTGAATCCTAGGGATAAGGTAATTTAAATGCCTATTACTAGGGCTTTGTACTCAGCAATGTTGTTGGTACATTCAAAATCAAGCTTGACAGACAAAGGAAGAGGTTCATTGTCAAAGGGGATAAGGATGATACATGCTCCCCCACCATGTTGACACTTTGATCTATCAAAGAACATGGTGACTTGATAGGTGAAATCTATTTGAGAGAGGGTGGCAATGGACTCATTAGGGAACTCAAAAGGAAGGGGTTGGTTATCTACTAATGGTGCTTCAACTAATTGGCCGATGATGAATTTCCCCTTAATTGACTTTTGTTTAAGGAACTCAAGGTTAAACTTTGTTAAGAGCATGAGCTACTTGGCCATATACTAATTTTGGTATGGTTTAGATTGTATGTACTTGAGTGGGTCAGTGTTGTTTATGACATAGGTTTTATGGTTAAGAAGGTAGTGGCAAATTTTAGTGGCCACAAAGACTAAAGGTAATCAAAGATTCTCGATTTGGGTATATTGAGTCTCATACTCTACAAGTACGTGGCTAATGTAGTAGATGACTTGCTCTCTGTGTTCTTGGTCTCGATGAGCTAGCATTGTCCCTAGGGAATGGTTGGTGGTAGATTTATAAAGGTAAAAGGGTTGGTCATCCTTGGGAGGGGTAAAGACAGTTGGTTACAAAAGGTACTCTTTAAGTGAATCAAAGGCCTTTTGACAATCGCTAGTCCACTTGAAAGAGACATCCTTATTTAAAAGGTGGTGAAAAGGTTGGCATTGATCTAAAAGTTGGGAGATGAAATGATAAATGGATTGAAGCTTCCTCTACAAGCTATGGAGTTGCTTAAGGTTGGTTGGAAGAAGCATGTCTAGGATGGATTTAATGTCGGAAGGGTCAACTTTAATTCCATGAAGAGAGACAATAAAACCAAGAAGCTTTCCTGACAAGACCTAAAAAATGCACTTCTTAGGGTTAAGACAAACATGGTACTGTATAAGGCATTCAAATATGATCTTAAGAATATCTAAGTGATCTTTTTGGAGTTTGGACTTTTTGAAAAGGTCATCCACATAGTCTTCAACAATCTTATGGATGAGGTCATGGCACATTAGTAGGTTGCACTAGCATTCTTTAGTTTGAAAGGGATGACCCTATAGCAAAAGGTTCCCTAAAGGGTGGTAAAGGTAGTTTTATGTTGATCTTTGGGAGCAATCAAGATCTATTTGTATCCTAAGAATCCATCCATGAGAGATAACATCTTGTGTCTATATGTAAGATCAACTAGTTGCTCTATGTTGGGTAGAGGAAAGTCATCCTTGGGGTAGGTGAGGTTGAGTTCATGAAATTCCACACAAATTCTTAGTCCCCCTATGGCTTTGGTGATAGGTACAACATTTGAGACCTATTGGGGTAATCGATGGGTTGAACAAAGTTGACAGATAGAAGACGTTGAAGCTCTTATTTAACAATAAGGGTAATGTGTGGATGCATGCATCAAATATTTTTCTTGATAGGTTTGGTGTCATGATGAGTGTCTATGTTATGGGTGGAAATGATGGGGTCAATTTTAGGCATATCATTATAAGACCAAGTAAAGGTTATGTTGTGGTCTTGGAGGAAAGAGGGGAAGTCTTAAAGTTCCTCAGCATTCAATGATTAGATGATTTTGATAGTGTGGGGCTTATCTTGAGTACCCAAGTTGATATCCATAGTGGATTCATTCAACATGGTTGAGGTCTCTGGTAGAAGGGATTTATGGATGGAAGAATCTAGGTCACCAAGGTAGGTGATAATGGAATCATCATCTTGGTACTAAACAATGTTAATGATAATAGAGTCCTCTCCTATCATCTTAGGGTGGGTCAAATGGATGGTTATGATTTCCCCCCTTTTTTATAAGTAATGGGTCCAAGGCTGAACATGTTGATGAAAAATTTTTAGGTGGGATGATGTCATCATCCTCACACACAAGTGGGGGTAAGGTTGATGAGGAAGGGGCATCTTCTTTAATAATGGTAATGGCAGGTTATTTGGATTTCTTCTTATTTGGTAATATAAAACCAAGCTCATGCTTCTTGTGTGGCTTCCTAGTTTTGATGGTGATTAGTTCATGTGGGCCATACTCATACCACTTAAGACTGAAGCCTTTTGAAGCACATCAATAGAGGTATGTCTTGGTGAATTTTGGTTTATCTAGGTAATAGAAATTGATGGTGAATGGTTAAGGTGGAAGAGAGGTGGTATAAGTACCAACGGATTTGTTGAGTCCCCCATAGACAAAATGGGTCTAATGGTGGGAAGGTCTGAAGGGAAATCTAGTCCCAATATTAGGGTCATATCTCAGCTAGTTGGTAAGTTTACCATATTCATGAGGAGTACGGAAAGCATCAAGTGCTAAAAGGCAATATTTTCCCAACAAAAGGTGATGGAACATGGATTCTAAATGGTCTATGGTGTGGATTTGGTTAAAAGGGATATAGGAACCAGTCGATGCCTCATTGGTAGAAAGGGATATGATATCCACTTTGATAGTTGAGTGTTAGATTTTAGCTATTAAAGGTGTGTTGGATGGGGATATGAGGACATCATTTGGGTGATAGGTCATGTTGCATGTTGAGAAAGGACTTGGGTCATCCTGAATGGTGATGACTTGGCCTTCATGTTCAAACTTAATGCAACGATGAAGGGTAGAGGGGATGCAAACCATGGAATGGATCGAGGGTCATCCCAACAAGACATTATAATAGAATTCACCTTCCACAACATAGAAAATTTTGGGGAGTGTGCATGGTCCTAAATGGATATGAAGGATGATAGTTCCCAAGGTAGTAGCCATGGTATCATTGAAAGAATGAAGGATGGTTGAAGATTTATGCATGACATTATCTAGTAAGTTGAGTTGGTTTCAGGCATGAGAGGATATGATGTTAATGCTATCTCCCTCATCAATCATGACCCATTCGATGTGGGTTTGGTTGATATAGGCAGTGATAAAGAGAGGATGATCTGGATCCTCAAGATGGATGAAGGGTATTTTTGAATCCTTAAAGGTAACAAGGTTAGAAATTTGAAGGGCACCAACAAAGGCTACTAGAGGTTAGGGGTCCTTAGGTTAAACCTCAATGGATTGCAAAAGTCTCTATTAGTGCTTGGTGGTGATGCAAAAAGGTAGAGATTAACTCATACAATCTCATATTCATCGAGGTCTAGTGAAGTTGCTTGAGGATAACTCTCCTAATGGATTCTAAGGGATTAGATTGGGAGGATCATAAAATAAACACCTTGGGTTTAGTGAAGGGTGGAGATGGTTGGGTGTAGGTTGGTTAAGAGGTTGAAGAGGGTTACATCTAAGGAAGGACACCTTATCCTTCCCTTTGTCCTTATACCATGATCTCATGACCATGTTGATAGTATGGATAGAAGGAGAGTTGAGATAGAAGATTGGTCAGACTCATCTTCACTCTTAGGTGAGAGTGGAGGAGTAGGTAAGTGTTGGGTGGGTGTGGTTATTGGTTGGATTGGTATGGGGCCCATAGGAGGTTTGTGTGTTAATATATCATCCTCATGATAAATTTGATGGATAATGGTTTGGATAGCTTTGCAATTCTCCATATCATGGTTGGGTGTCCTATGATAAGAACACACTTGATGGTCATTGTACCAAATGGGTTTAGAAATAAGAGGGTCAAAGGATCTGATGGGAGTTAAGTCTAAACAAAAAGTCTATAATAACCTATAGAGAATGGTCGAGTAGGACTCAGCTAAAATTGGTAGAGGTGTGGTGATCTTTGCTTTGATGGTTGAAGTAGAAGGTTATTCACAAATAGGTTTGGTGTTAGGTGTTTTGGGTAGGGTGGTGTGTTTGGTTGATGACCTCAGTTTAGGTAAAGAGGTTAATGAGCTAAAGGTAGAAGATCACAAGGTAGGTAACTTAGGTACTGTTGCTATGATGAAAAGAGGTGTATCAGAGAGAAATTGTGAAGGTGTAACCAAAAGAGGTGGTGGGGTTTTGGTAGAGGCAATTAGCTTCCTACTCAAGGTAGAGGGATGAGGACCTAGTTTGGAGGGTAAGGTTGAGGGAGGAAAAATTTTGGGATTCAAACCTTTGTGTGATTTTAACTCTTTGGTTGCTTTGGTCTAGTGTTTGGTTGTTGTGTTTGAAGAGGTTAGGTTTACCTTCATCAAAGGGTGACTAAGTCTTGGTGTGGGGAAGGTGCCAAGGTTCTTGATTAGTTTGGTTTGAGAAGGTGATTTAGTTTTTTGGGGTTTAGGTGCCTTAGATGGTTGATGGATTGTTGGATTGGTGAACGCTATTATGGGTGTGGTTGATAGGGTAGGAGTTCAAATAACAAAAGTGGTGGGTTGGTCTGTCAAAGGTATGGTTGAAGGCTCTTTATTGATTATATAAGGTAGCCCTAATTATTTCCATAAGGTGGCTTGATCCGTGTCAGGGTTGGATATAAATTCTAATTTTTGCACTAGCTTAGAGAATGCTTTGTAGGTTGGTTTGGTCCTCTAAATAGTGGACCTAAAAGATAAGACCCTAGGTAAAGACATAGGGATGGTAACCTCATCCTCTTCCTCAATCAAAGGATGTGAGGTTGAGATATGTGGTTCCTTAGTAAGAGGAGTAGACATAGGGGTTTCCTGTTTGGGAATGATTTTCAAAAGGGGAGTAGGTTGCTCAGTAGTTGAAGGTGAAGATGGAGTGGCAATGGTTAGTTGTTTTGATATATGAGTTGAAAGGGAGGCTAATGGCTCCACTACCTAAACATGTGGAGAGGGAGAGAATGGTGCTTCCTTTGTGCGGGTGTTCAAATGAAGAGAAGTCAAGTCCACTATCTCAATAGAGGGTGGAGGATCAAAAGATTGGGTATTAGGTGGTTCGATAATGAGCGCATTAAGGACCATATTAGCTATATGGGTATCATGAGATCACTTGACATTGTTTCTATCATTATTGGTAGAAGCATGGTTTGGGAAAGGCTACCTAAATATATTAATGGCTTGGTTAGATGGTGCATTGGTGTTGTCTAATGTAAGCTCCCCCTTGTTAATGAGGGATTGGACAAGCTTCTTGAAGGTGTTGCACCTACTGACATCATCTCCTATTACCCAATGAAAGGCACACAGATCATTCTCATTAAACCAACTAGGTGTAGGATGAGAGGCATTAAATTGTTGAGGAGGTTTTATAAGAGGAAGTTGAATGATGTTGGCTTTCAATAACTTTTCCAAGATGGACGCATAGGATTCTCCAAGTAGAGTGAATTGCTTTTGGTTACTCTAGTTTTGGTTCCTTGAGTTTTTATTTGAGGAATTAGAGGAGTTTGGTTGGTTGATGGAAGGTGGAAAAATAGCTTTTAGGACAATTACATTTGTGGTTCCCTTGCTCTTGGTGTTGGTATTAGACTATTCACTTAACTTAGAGGAAGAAGCTTCATTATTTTTATAGGTTGAATTCTTGTTCTTGAGCTTTAGATTTCCTTCATCAATGGTTTTGTTATCTAACTTATGTACCAAGGTAAAGGATTCATCAAAGGTTTGAAATTTTTGGACACATAGTGTAGAGGAGATATTCTTGGCATATGCCTGAGTAAAAATATCTATGAGTTTAGGTTGAGGTAAGAAAAAAGAAATTTGGTTAATCAAGCTCCTCTAATGAGCCACAAAATTGGCAATGGATTCATCCTCAAACTATCGAATAGAGTAGAGGTTTGTGATAGAAACTTTCTTGGAGATACTAATCAAAAAATGGTCCAAGAAGGTTTGAGCTAGTTGGGTGAAAGAGAAAAGGGAGTGCTTGGGTATGACACTATACCAATCTAATGCCAGACTGGCTAGAGGCATGGGGAAGGTACAAAGAATAAGGGCATCATCATAAGTTATGAGTTAACAAGAATGCCTAAATGCCTTAATATGATGTTGGGGATCTTATTTACTTTGAAATTTAGAGAACTTGGGAAGTTCTTACTAGGGAGGATGTGGCCTGATAGGTACGGATGGATGGATGGGATCATTATAAAATTGGTCATATGGCAAGATGTTGTGAGCACCCAAATTGGATGACTCTAAACTGGTAATCTTATCCATAAGTATCTTCATTAGTTCTGCTTGGGGTTGAGTACCTAGAAGGTTATAGGATGCATACTACTATAGTGGTTGTGAGACATGTTGATAGTAGGTAGAAGGTTGGGAGGTTTCCACATATTGGTAAGTGGATGCCAATGGTTGGGTGGAAGATACATAAGGGTAGGTATATGTAGGTGGTTGGGTAGTTGGTACATTCCCTTGTAGATTAGGGATGTATCCAAATGTCAACCCAAGGTGTGCTTGTTGGATAGGAGTGGAAGTTGGGTTGGTGACAGATGGAAGGGTGGTAACCCTTATACTAATCAGAGGTAAGGTAGAGGGTATGGACACCATAAGGATTTGAAGTAGAGTAGTGGTTGATGGGTTAGAGGTAGATAAATGAAGGTTGGTAGTGCTAGAGGTAGGCACTCATATAGTGGAGGAATGGTTGGTAGGGGTGGAAGGTATAAGGGTAGCAGTAGTTTTTGTTGGTTGGTTCTCTATGGTAATCTCAAAGGGGTTGTTGGTTTATGAGGAGGATTGAATAGTTAATGGTTGAGTTATGACTGTGGCAATGGAGGTACTCCCCATGAGGTGGAGAGACATGCCATAAGGTGGATCTATGGGTGGGGTTGAAGTCGAGATAGGGTAAGTCATGGTTGTAAGATAATGTTTCAAGGCTACAAGATTATTATCTAGGAAAATAGTGAAATTTATATCTCCTTGAGGAACCTCTCGAGGGGAAGTAGGAATTATCAAGGGGTGAGGGGAATCTACTAGTTTAGAAACATAGTCCATGGATGAGGAGGAAGAAAAGGTAGGTTGGCTTGGTGATGTGTTTTGCTCCTCAAGGTTTCTTTGCTATTGGTGAGTGAGAACCATATGAGAAAGGGGAGATAGAAAACACAAATAACCTTACTACTCAAACAAAGAGAAGATAAGAAAATAATCAAATAAATCAAATCACACTCTAAAAGATACATCAAGCTTTAAAGTTTTAATTAATCTCACTTTTGGCTTATGCTTTAAGAAGACATGTGACTGAAATTAGTTTGTAGATTGAGTACTAGAGAGGAAGTCTAAGATTGGTTTTACGTTATGTTTAGACACTCAAAAATAATCTATATTGGAATCAATACTATGCTTGGTATTGGGGTCTACCCCCTCACTTCACACACCATAGTGATAAGGGTGTCAAGTGCTTAGCCAATATATATTGATATCTAGAGATTATACTCAACCAAAAAGCTGAGTTGGTTCTCCCCTTGGTAGTGACCTCCAAGTAAGATTGCTAGGAAAGAGCAAGTTTACCACTAGGTGATGAAATCCTAGTCAGGCCTTGTCTCAAGTGTGTTTGATGTTTAATTGGTTTAGTTGAGTGTGTGTAATAAAGAGTGACGTGATGATAGATTGCTTTGCTTTTAAGTTAGGCTATGTGAACTAAAATTTCAAGTAGTTGATGTATGCACTTAATTTTAATCCCAAAAGAAACTTTTGATTTCATTAAGGAGCATATAATAGAGAGAGAATGTAAGAAAATAATAACCCAAGTAAAGACACAAGTTTCCCACTGGGTGTGTTATAATGTTTCAATAAACTTTTGCTTATTATTGGAAAGAGGGAAAAGAAGAAACTAAATATAGGTATGGTTGAAAAACCTATTTGATTGTGCATGCATTAAATTAGAAGATTATGAAGAGTTCCTATTTGGCTTGGGAGGGTGACCTAAAAATAATAAAACACTAAAGCAAACTTGTTTGTTAGACATATAGTTAAGTGGATTGCCTAGTGATAGCTAGATCCTAGAAGTGAGGGCTTCTTTAGGAGCTGTCAATCCACACATTTTAAATAGTTAAGTTTATAAATAGAATATAATGTACTTGCATTAATAAATCAAAGGTACTAAAATTGAACACAAGAATGCTTGCTTAGAAAATAGACTAGAAATGATTAAATTAGTGATTAAGCTAATTAAGACTAGTACATGAGGGTTGGGGTATGCTTTAGAAAATTAGATAGGGGTTTGTGAATAGGTAATAACATAGAAAATTAGGTTTGATTGGGTGTAGGTAGGTGAAATTAACTTGTTGGTTTTCATTGCCACAGTGACTGTCAATGGTTGGGCTCACTGTTGGTGGTTAAGGTGACTATTGATGGTCAAAGTGACCATCAGTGATTGGATAAACCGTAGGTGGTTGAGTCAACCATCAACGGTTACTGTATATATATTTGGGTTGGTAAAAAGGCTGATTAATGAGATCTAAAAGATGGATTTTGAGAGATGGGTAAGACCTAGGTTGATTACAAAATAGAAATAAAGTAAATGAATACTGAAAACAAGTACTTTTCTTACCAAAAGTTAATCGGGTGGACGGTTAAGGTAGTTGACCTATTGGTGGAATCTAGTTTGATTCTGATAGAGTAATGGTACTTGAAGACTTGATGGAGAGGTAGTGGCAAGTTGGCTCTTTGATATGATTGTTAGATTACTAATGACACTTTACCTACAAAAAGAAACTCCTAGATACATAATCTCTTGATCATGATTGCCAATCGGTTTCATCTCTCAGCTCCTCTCTCTTATAGGCAAGGCAAGATAATTACAAAAACATGTGAACTAAGCCTTATAATAATAATTCACATATGCAATGGCTCATAATAGGAATTAGATGAGTTATTTTTAGAAAATCAAGGTGGGTGAGTTTACATGTTAGTGGTTGAGGAGGTGGACCTTGACCATCGATGGTTAGGGTGACCATCGATGATCAATCTGACCATCAGTGGTTGAGGGTTAAGGGTAAAATTTAGGGTAGAGGTTAGCTTAAGCTAGTTAACTCAAACTGACTGTAAGTTAGGTTCACCTAGGGTTTAGAGGTTTGAATGGTCCTAAAGGGGTCCTAAGGTGGTCCAGGGGAATTATGACATTTAAAATCATGATGTGTATATTTTCATTGTCTATAGCTTAATAAGTGGGTTAATGAAACTCAAAATAGGAATATGAAAACCATAAAACCCAATCCAAACATATATTCTAAGTTTTTCTTGTTTGTGTATAAATAATATCTTTTGTCTAGTGGCATAAAACTACAAGGGTGTTGCATATAAACCGCATAAATGTTTAAATTTTGCATTACAATGCTACACATTGAAAACTTTAAAAATAAAAAATCCTTTAGTTAGGTTTTGCACACCTTTAAGCTTAACATCATGGGGTTTCTAGTTATTATCCACCCAAATCTTAATCTTTCTTTCTAAGGGGATACAATTAAGAAAATAAGCTACCAAAGAAAATATTTCAAGCTAATGGCATGCATTATAAAACTTAAAAGAATCTAAGCCAACATCATATATAAAGTAGATTGACGTTCAGGATGAAATTGTAAGTTTGGCACCATGGTCATTTAGATCTCCACAAGACTTGAGTTGTCAACCATGATATCTGCATGGACAAACTCCCTATCTAAAATGTATATTAATGGTTAACTCAACATAAATAATGTGCAACAAGACTTATTTCTTACCTAATATAGGTATATAATGGCATTGCAAGTTAAAATTTTGAACCTTACCACTTTATAAAAGTGGGATGCATGTTCAATTATAAGCTTGATGATGTTTTTATAATAATAGTTGTATCCATTTTATCGGCACTAGCACCTTGTTCATCTAGGGTTAGTTAACTCACTTTTTATATCTTTATGACATCACTAAAGATGTGGTCCCATATAAGGGCTTCAGGCTCCTATTTTTAAAGTGAGATTGGTCCCATACAATTGAAATAATATAATGACATGATTAAAATGTATCTTTCCTATAAAATAATAACCCTACACTTTTAGGTAGTAAACTATAAACTTTCGTTAGAGAGGGGGGCTGAAATTCTCCACCATCAACTTTGGGAATTTTTACACACAAGGCACATTTTCCTTGAGAATGTAAATTTTGATAAAATTTTGTGCCATCTATTTGAATATAATTCTTATAAATTGTCACATAAAACATATCAACTTGGAAGCATTAAAATTTCATGGGACCATTAAATTGGGAAAGGCACCTAAATTTTCTCAACAACACCTGCTGAGAAATTTTAGCAAAGCCCAATCCATATGACCCCATCCTAGGCCCTCAATAGTGAACACCCTAATATATTTATTACATCAATAGTCATCCTATAATAGTAGCAAATGAGTGGTGGGGGTTGTAATGTCCATGTATAAATAATTAATGAAGACCTTATTTTGAGGTCCATTTGACTCTCATAGGTAATTTCAGCCTTAAAGTTTTCACTTAAAAGTTTTTATTTTTATTTGAGTAGTAAATAAAAAAATCATAAAATCTTTCCCATGCAATGGATTTTGGAACCTTTTTTGTGAATATGTTTTTGAGCTAAACATAGTGGTGCAACTACATTGATGACATTTTTCACCAGTTAGTGGGAACTTTTAGAAGGAGGTATTAGAGTTATTAATCAATAAAATATATATAAAATCCAATATAAGAACCTTGAGATTAATAAATATCAATGTTTTTATTTATTTATTACGTTACCTACACCTTACATTTGAAAATGTTGTAATGAATAAACATTATTTGTTGTAGAGAAGAAGCATTATTTATTGTCACTTGTCATCGATTGCTTCGAGTCTCCAACCTTTTTCTTACCCCACATTTTTTGATCCACATTCCACAATATGTTACACTCAAATGATTGAAAACACAAGCAACCAATCCACATTCTTCTCTTTAAATTTTTTCTTTTTTTAATTATTGGAAGTTGGGATTTTATCTTTTTGTTGATGCTATTTTTTTTATTGAAGAAGTTGCTAAGGATAATACAATGCAAAAAATAGAAACAACTATGAAGAATTCATAATTGAACACTTAAAGGTGGAAACAAATTCAACAAGCTTCCAACACACTGATTCAAAATAAAGATTTTAACAAGGTAATTGGCTCATTTTTATAGTTTTAGATTCTTACCATATGGACTATGAATTCCCACCACTTTTCATTGTAAACCATTAATTGTAATTTATTTTTTATAATTAATAGATCTACTAATGATTTACCAAAAAATAGTAGATGATGATTTAAAATTTATTTAAAAATATTTTTTTTGATAATTACTAGTTTTGATGGGACTATTACCCTATATTAATAAAATAGATTACACAACAAGCCAAGATAAAATGCCATGGCCAAGAAGAACTAATTACACCAAACATCCTTAAGGCTAAAAGAAAACAAACAACAAACCTATCTACCACCCTAAAACGGGTGGCCAAACAATGCCATCAGTTTGTATGAAAGTAGTCTAAGAGGTTAGTTGTCTTGCCTTTTTTACCTTTTTTTATTTTTTACCTGCTACCACATTCCTTACTTGAGTTTTACTAAAACTAATTGTTTGTCTAGATTCTAAGATTCTAAATTCATATTTACAGACAATTCCTTGTCTGAGTTAAATTTTTAGACTTATGTCCTCTCTCACTCCCCCTATTGACTTTTTCAATGGAGAATTTTGAATAATTTTTGTTACCCCTTCCTTGGGTACTATTTATTTATCAGAAGCGGCTTTTTCACCTCTCTTATTATCTCCCAAATCTATATTTTCTTGATTTTTTGAATCAATAAAATAATCTTTAGCCACTATCGGTGGATCTAGCGCATTCCATTTGTTTGATTTGAACTTTTACCCATTTTTATTCACAACTTGTGAACACCCTTAAGGACCAGATGCATGAAATAACCTGGTAATTTGAAGTTGTGATATCTAAATGTGGTATTCTCATAATCTATAATTTGAACATGTTGAACTTTTCCATATTTTAAAATGACTTGTTATGGAACCCCTTTGCTTAAATAAATCTCGACACAAATTTTGGCTTAAGCGAAAAAACCTATAGTAGCTCTCCCATGATCATTATTTAAAAAAGACCTCAAATCATTACCTATTTCTTTATAATCATGCCAAAAATATAGAGGAATATTAGGGAGATAAACCCATATTGGCATCTTAGTTACTGAGAGAGTGAGAGGGTTAAATTTTGGAAACTAGGGAGTGATAAACAAGCCCACATTGCCCCAAAACCAAAGGCCTTCTAAAAGATGTTTTTGATAATCTTGCTAATTGAGAAAGTGAACAACAAAAAAAACCTTTAGAACATAGAGAAATTTCACATTGATTTAGCCATGTCTCATAAACCCATTGATATAAAGTGGTTGAAGAAGGCCATAAACAATTAAATCTATAGATAACTACATCCTCAGCTAAAGAATGAAAATAATCATCCACTTTCTCAATCAAAATCTCCCCAGAAGGGACCTCCTTCTCTTCATCAATAATATAGGCTTGAAGAGGGGGATAAAAATTCACCTAATCTGGATTGGAAGCATCATTTTTGACCCCAATTTTAAAAGATACAAGTTTGGGTTTACACAATTATTTTAACCCATCCTTATTATGTAAAGATATCATTCATTCTTTACTCTAACCACAACTCTGATACCTATAATGAACAATTCTTGCAATTATTTATCAACTCTCTCTTGGTTTGATGTCATTCCCTTGCAAGACCTATTGTCTAGGCTTGTTTATTTCTCTCACTCTACCTTTTGAATCCTTTGTAAACCTCACACTCCTTCAATCATCTCATTTCTTCCATTCTCTTACATTCCATTACACTCTATCTTCGTACTTTATGCATAATTTGTAATCTTGTTATACTCCTATATAGGTTTGATGGAACTTGTCTCTGATAGTCCTTTCATGAGTATTCAAACCTCTCCTTTGACCTATTACCATCCCAACTATATCTCAACTTCATCTCACTACTAAACCCATCTCTCTTTCTTATCACCTCTCCTTCCCTAACTCTTATCCCTCATAGTAACATTTTTTTAGGATTTTTCCACCTATAAAGACACATATGGTTTAATATTGAGAAAAAAGGACATTATCTAACACCCTCTATAATCTTCTAACTCTCCATGAAGTTTCATTATCCAAATCCCATTCTAGATACCTTTTCTAGCACTTTCTCAAACCTAATTAAGTCTCTTTACCCCTCCTTTACACACAGTTAAAAAAATACATATGTACAGATGTCTTACTATTATAAATCCTTCATAATCATTTTCTCCATGCCAATACTAATTAAACTACCAAGTTTTATGAATTTTCATTAGTTAAATCTTTCTAAAATTGGTTTTGTGTTTCTTCACCCTAACCTAGGGTTTATGTGTCTTGCACAGACCCGAGAGGGTTCCAAATTGTTTAAAATGAAGTTACTTGGTTTCAAGACCCCTCAATACAAAAATAAGGTTTTCCATACCTATTTTCATCTTTTCCAATAATTATATTTCCTTTAATAACTTCTTACCATGTTAAAATCTTGGATTCTATAATATTTTATGACACAATCTACCTGTAATAAGGTAATATAGTAGTTTTAGTGCATATTAACTTACCTGATGCTTTGAATCACTTATTCAAGACTCTAATTCCTAAATTGTGTCTTTATTCACTATATTCACATCACCCCAAATCCAATATACTTAAAAATTCATTATTAATAACATATATATACTTTTTGACTGTGTCTCATAAACATAGTACATAGAGACTGTGACCTTAAACCCGTATTCCTATTGAGTTCAAATGCAAACATACATGCATGAAAGACATATTACAATTATTTTTCCACTTCATAATATCACATGAATATGTACACACTTCACTTAGGCAGTTTCATCCTTCCTTAGCCTCTTGGCTTCATTGAGTAAACACAAAATTCTTGTAGTCACCAGTCTTTACAACTTGCACTACAAAAAACTATTCCCAAAGGTCTTAAGGAATTCAATACATCAAATTACATCCATAAAATTTTTTAAATACAAATATTTAAAATAATCATTTCAATTCATTTTCAAATTTTATTCATGTACATAACAACTCTGTCACATGGACATAATACACAGGTTTTACATTTTATTCTCATTCATTATGGTTATCCTTCATAACACTACGTCTTTCAACTTATGACTGAATCTTGCTAGATTCCAACTTCTTCTTACTAAACTACCACCTATTTACCTTCCTAAACTTGTTGTATTCTCTTTTTTACATGAGAAACTACCTTCTTATAAACTACCTCTCTTAGAAACTACCTTCATATGGACATTGCATTCAAAATTCTTGGTTTATGCCACCTTCCTTAGTAAATGTATGTAAATCACCTTTTTACACCTGCATAAACTCATTTAGGACCTTATCATAACATTTATTAACATGACATTCTTGACAATTTTTGAAAAGACTCCTATTACAATTTCAAATATTCAAATGCCCATTTTGGTAAGAAAATGTCAAAGGGCTATCAAAACACACTAAAAGACTAATTTATTGACTCCAATGCCTTTAATGGAATCATAAGTGACCAGACACATTTCCTCATGTTCATGTTTACATGGATTTGCCTGATGCTCCTACATCATACTCATGGATAAGTAATAAAAAATTTAACTTAAATGGATTGTTTTACTTTTCTTCCTTGTCTTCTAGTTCATGTTCCTTAGATCATCCTCTTCTATTTTTATTCCTTCATGTTTTAGCTACTTTTCTTCTTTGCTTTCTTAATACCTCTATCATATACAGTCCTGATTCCTTACTTCCAATGCTTGCTTGTACTGACTAGCACTTGATGTGCACTCATTATTTCCTCTATGCCTCTATCATATGGACTATATATGCCCCAAAATACTATTTCTACACTTGTACTTTCATCTTCCCCTAATATGATCTTCATGGTTGCATTGAAAAGAAAGACCATTTATCACCTACCTGATATCTTAATGAGATTCAAGCCTCCATAAGGATCTATGTCATCAATCTATTGTACTATTGTCATCAATGATTTCTCTTCATGCTCTTTATCCTACATCATGTGGACCTCATATGCTACAACCTTTATCTTCTCCTCATTATCCAAATTTTCATCATGTAAGGCTCTCTCTAAGGCTGCCATTTCTATCTCTAATTTTTCAACACTCTCATATGTAAACATGTAATCAAATGTCATACCTCCTTCATTGGTTTGTACCTCTCTTTCTAAGCCTTCAATGAGGCCTTCAAACTGATCTTCTTCTTTTTCATTCCCATCACCTAGCTAGATCCTAATAGCTTCTTTTTCCTCATTGAAACTTACCTCATCCATCTCAAGGTATTATTCATCCACATCTTCTTTCTCACTTTGTTGATCTCTTACCCAAAACCTTTGCATCTCTTTCTTGAGTTGCTTACAAAGTAACCTCTTCTGCTCTCTTTCCTCTCTCATATCTTTCATATTTCTTTTCATCATCTATAGCCTTATTGGCCACTTGAGTGTTTTCTTCCTCATGACCCATCCATAGTATGGGTTCTCACTTTCCTTCATTTGATCCATTATGATCATCAACTCATCCAACTGCTGCCTTACCTCTATCATCTCTCTTCTCTTGGTGTCTTCTTGCACCTTCCTCTCTTTATAGTGGCCTATCTCACCTTTATCCTATTTTCTCTTTTATTTATATATCTTAATCCTATCCTTTTCTCCATCTCTTGGTCTCACTTGGACCTATTCTTCTTGACAAGCCTCTTCTACTTGCTACTTATGACCTCACTTGGGTCTATCTAATTCTCTATGACCTCACCTGAGTATATCTCTCTCTTGTCCTTTACATAGGACTCCTTTATCTCTCTTTTATCTCACTCTTGATATTTCCAATAGCTCTCTCACACTATCTAGCCTTGTTGGCTTTAGGGATGCTTACCACACTCTCACCTTTGACTCACACCTCAACACTATCTCATGAGCAAATCAAAACATAAAATGAAAACTAAATTAAACATGTAACTTTTTTTCTTGATGGTTATTCTTCTTCTCTTCCAAAATAAAGTCATGCTTTGATACTAAATGATGTAAATACCTCTTTCATTCTTTGCTCTAACCATAACTCTGATACCTGCAATGAATAATTCTTGTATTTCTTTATTAACTCTCTCTTTTATTTTGATGTCATTACCTTGCAAGACCTATTGTCAAGGCTTGTTGATTTATCTCACTTTGCCTTTTGAATCCTTTTTAAACCTTGCACTCCTTCAAGAATCTCATTTTTTCCATTCTCTTACATTCAATTACTATATCTTCATACTTTATGCATAATTTATAATCTTGTTATACTCCTATATAGGCTTCATAGAACTTGTCTCTACTATTCCATTCTTGAGTATTCAAAGCTCTCCTTTGACCTATTATCATCCCAACTATATCTCAACTTCATCTCACTGCTAACACCATCTCTCTTTCTTATCACCTCTCCTTTCCTAGCTCTTATCTCTCCTAATAGCCTTTTTTTAGGATTTTTCCACTTGTACGGACAAGTATGATTCAATATTGAGAAACTAAGGAATTACCTGACACTCTCTATCATCTTATAACTCTCCATGAAGTTTCATTGACCAAATCCCTTTCTAGATACCTTTTCTAGAACTTGTTAAGACCTAATTAGGTCTCTTTACCCCTCCTTTGCACACAATCAACAAAATTCATACATACAGATGTTTTACTATTCTAAATCCTTAATAACACTTTGATCCATGATAAGACTCATCAAACTACCAAATTTTATCAATTTTCATTAGTTAAATCTTTCCAAAATTGGTTTTGTAGTTCTTCACCCTAACATAGGGTTTTTGTGTCCTGCACAAACTTGAGAGAGTTCCAAATTGTCTAAAATGAAGTTTTCTTGGTTTTAAGCCCCTTTAAGATCAAAACAATGTGTACCCTAATTATTTTCATCTTTTCCAAGCTTTATATTTCCTTGAATAACTTCTTACCACGTTCAAATCTTGGATTCTACAATATTCTGTGACACAGTCTATCGATAATAAGATAACATAGGATTTTTAGTGCATATTAACTTACCTATGTTATGGTGATTAACTCATCATTATAAATAAATGAGTAATATTTAATTACTCATAGTTTTTTGTAATTATTAATTATTATATATTTAATAGGTTGTTGGGTTATTTAGGTTAGTAAATTCATAATATCTTTTAATCTTAGCATTTTGTTACTCCTAATTAATATTTGGGAGATATTTAGTTTACTTGGTTTTATCATTCCTATTTTATAATAACTATTATGAGCTCATATTCATTTATAAATATGAATCTTGGCTATGTAATTTTTAGTTGAAATAAATAAATTATTGTTATTATTTCATTTTGGGTATCAGAGTTTCTCAAATCTTTGAACCTATGCTTGAAGAGAAGCTCGAGCTCTCCCAAAGCTTAAAGAGTTTTGTTGTGTGAGGATAAGCCCATGCACTCCCACACCAAATCTAGAATTAGCCATATAAGTTTCAGATAAAAATAAGATCAACCAAAGACTTCCTGAGCATTGAACCACTTTTAAAAGTCATGAGGCAAACATAAATACAAGTAACAAAGGAGGAGTGGTGATATTATAATTCACTGCCTATTATTTATTTCCAGTGTTGTATATTAGCTTAGGAGGATTGGTAGCTTATAAGGAAGAAAAGCCATAACAAAAGAGTAGTGGCATATATATATATATATATATATATATATATATATATATATATATATATATATATATATTTGCATTCAAACACCTAGCATGGAGGACGTGAGACTTTTCAATAAAAGGCATTGGAAACCATACTTGAAGGAGCTTAGCATTTCAAAAGAGGATCTTGGTGCTTCAAGTTTATTGGTTAGAGATTAGTGTTGAAGATTAAGGTTTAGCATTTTAAAAAATACACAAAGGGTGCATTGGAAATATCTAGTGGATCAAAGGTTGTGTTACAAAAGGTTAGTCTCATTTTATTTTGAGTTTACAAATTACAAAGTATAGTAAATAAGTTTGTAGATCCAATCTTAGGCACCAACCACTCTTTAGATCTTAAAACCGCTATTCATATAATTCATTTGATGTAAATATGACACAAAACTACTTGTTAATTCATCAAAACTACCTAAATAAATATTCCTTTAGTGCAATTTTTCTCTAAATCCACTTATTGGTCAACCTATGGTATTAAGTGGGAGGGTGGATTTGGAGAAAATTAAAATTATAAGACTTTAAATATCAATTTTTCCTTTTATATTCTTGAAATGATGCATAGGTGAGTTAGTGGGAAAGGTTTTTGGTAGAGGATAGGTGGGAAATTAAAATCCCCCAAAAGCAATTTTTTGGTAAAAATTTTAGTATCTCTCCAAATTTAGTAAAAAATGAAATTTAGTTATAACTAACTAAATTAGTAGAAAAAGTAATATAACTTTTTTTAAAAGGAAAAGGCAAAATAAAAATATATATTTTTTACCAAAAAGAGGTCAAGGAGCCCCCCCCAAAAAAGTGAATTTTCACTTTTTTTTTGCAAAGCATTATAAGTTTTTGTATTGCAAAAAATTGTAATTGTATTGCATATCTGGTTTGCAAAAAATCATGAGTTATTAAACTCGATGTAGTGTTTAGTCATAGCTATGCCTCTGGCTCATGTTTATGGGTAATTTCATCACACTTGAGTTACTACATACACAACCTAACATAGCTATAACAATAATATTTGGGCATCAACCCTTTAAATCATCAGAGAGAAATAAGGCACATTCACTCATAGTCTTCCTTTCATTTGCTTGTTCATTAAAATCAAATGGCGTAAATCCTAAAAGATAAAATTTCCAAGCATATAACAAGGTTATGCATGTGTATGTGGAAATATATCTAAACAAGTGCTAGTGATTGGATGAACCCTTTTCAATATTGTCTAGGTACCAAGTACCAGATTCTTTTATGTACATTTATGTCTCTTTCCTATACCATTGGGTGTATAGAAAGGGTGATCTTATTCTCTATATTGATAGGTATAAATGAAGGGCATGTATAAATAAAGGTTTGGTATATCAGTCTAACAATATATAGAAAGGGAGACCTGTATACCTAGAGTAATAAAGAACCAATCCATTACCTAAAATCTTGATAATGGTTGTACAGGCTTCAAAATTCTTTCTACTGGATTCATAGTTACTCAAAGGTGACAACTATTCTTCTTGGAAGACAAAGCTCAGAACTCAATTGAAATTTGAAAAAAATTGGTCTATTGTGGATGGCTCATATACTCAACATACAATAGACAATCAACAATGTAAATTTGATAAAGCGAAACAAAAGGCTAATTTGATAATCATGTTCGAAGTATCAAGTGAAGTTCAACCACACATCCATGAATCCAAAATAGATAAGGAAGCTTGGTATAAGATCTAAACTATATATGAGACCAAAAATGAGAATACTATTATGTATTTGTAAAGTCAACTCCACTCTCTCAAATTGAGATCAAGATAAATAGTGAAGGCCTTTTTAAGATGTGTTGCAACACTAAGGGCATCACTTCAATCCTTGGGTGAGATAGTTTCAAATGACTCTCTTGTACCTATTATCTTGAGAGCATTGCCACCCTCATATAAGATTTTTATAACCACTTTGATTGACGTAGAATAGAAACCAAGTTTTGAAAAATTGGTGAATATGTTACAATAGGAAGAGTCCTTCAATACTCATGACAACCAAAAAGAACATGTATTGGATTCTCATCAATAGAAAGGCAAAAAACCAGTCAAATCTTCATCAAAACATAATTCAAGGTAGAATTTACAAGAAGGAACAATGTCTCATTTATGGTCATCAGGGACATGAACTAAAATATTTTTGGTACAATACCTTCAAAAAAGGATCTTCTAGTGGTCAAAATTTCACTAACCAACAAGCATCCCCTGGCTCATTCATTAAGCCACAAGGATAAAAAAAGAGACATGGTAGAAGAAATCAAAGCAACAAGGCAATATTGTTAAATAAGAACATGATGAAGAAGATGATTACCTGTACTCTGTAGATATCCATGATAAATCCACATCACAAAGTGACATATGGTATGTTGACTCAAGATCAAACCAACACATGACAGGTAGAAAAGATCAATTTTTCACTTTGAAAGACACACCCAATAAAAATCATGTTTCTTTGGGTGATGATACCTCAAATAGTGTGCAAGGAATTGGCAACATTGCCTTACCGCTAGGCATTCAAACATAAAAAATCATAGATGTTCTCTATGTACTTGGATTAAACAAAAACTTGTTATCAATGAGTTAAATTTTAGACCATAATTTGAAGATTGAATTTAACTGTAAAGGTGGACAAAAATTGTGTTTGATCTGAGACAAATCCAAAAACTTCAAAATTATTGCATGAGCATCCAATGTGAACCGTATATTTCAGCTTTATTTCATTCAAAAAAATAATCAAGCACTCATAGAAAAGGACACATACTCGGCACAATTGTATCATAGAATATTTGGCCACATCAATTTTTGATATCTCAACACACTCAACCATAAAAACATGGTAAGAGGATTACCACCTCTTAAAAAGAGTATATATAAATATCATGATTGCTTAGTAGGAAAGCAACATTGAGTTCCATTTCAAAAAATTACTTATAGATCCAAAGTTAAACTTGATCTCATTCACACTGATCTATGTAGACTAATGACACCTAGCCATGTTAGATTTAAGTACTTTATGCTCTTTGTTGATGATTGTTCCATAAAAATGTGGGTCTACTATCTAAAAACAAAGGATCAATATTTTGAAACTTTAAAAAAGTTCAAAGTAGCTATTGAAATAGAATTTGGTGAAAAAATCAATACCCTCTAGATAGATCATGGGGGGGAATTCACCGATAATGAGTTTAAACATTTTTTGTAAGTAAATGGCATCTAGCATCAAATGTCACCTTTGTATACACCATAACAAAATGTAGTTGTTGAATGGAGGAATTGTACTATTGTATAAATGGTGTGATGTATGATACATGATTTAGGCTTGAAAAAAGCATATAGGGTAGAAGATGCCAAAACTACCATATATTTACTTAATAAAGTACCCATTGTAGTTCATGATGGAGTAACTCCACATGAAGCTTGGTTAGGGAAAAATCCATCTATAGCACATCTTCAAGTTTTTGGATTTCAATAAAGTATGCACATTCCCAAATCAGAATGGACTAATCTTGATATGAAAGCCAAAAAATATGTGTTCTTCAAGTATAGTGAAGAAGCACTTTCCTATAGACTCATGGATCCAAAAACTAGACAAATCTACACCAGCAAGGATGTTGAATTATTTGAAAAGAAAGAAGTAGAAGTCCCTTCTACAAGTGCACCTAATAAACAAATCAGTCCCATAGAAAATATAGAAGATGTTATTTTCCCAAATGAATATAGTAATGATGATGGGAATAATGGTGCAGCTCCACCACCCACAAGAACTACTCAATGTATACCTAAATGGTATATAAATACTCTCAGAGATGTAAAATTGGATGGTGTTCTAAACACATCCACCACTGGACCAAGGACTCATAGTATGAATGGTGGTGAGGTCAATTTGGCCGTAATGAGTACAATTATTGAATCTATCAATCCCTCTATAGTTCAAGAAGCCCTATAGTTGAAACCTTGGAAAGATTCCATGGATGCAAAATATAATTCACTGATGAAAAATAAAACATGGAAGCTTGTAGATATTCCACTAGGGAAGAAGCCAATTAGATATAAATGGATCTTCAAGATAAATTACAAAGCAGATGGTAGTCTTGACAAGCATAAGGCAAGGCTATTTATAAAGGGGTATGTTTAGAAATAAGGTATTGATTGTGAGGAGACATTTGCTCCCATAGCAAAGATCAAAACTCTTAGGATGATTTTTGCTCTAGCCACATAGTTTGGTTGGAAAGTCCATCAAATAGACATGAAAAGTGCCTTCCTTAATGGAGACTTATAGGAAGAAGTCTAGATGACTCAACTAGAAGGTTTTGTCAAATTTGGAAAAGAAGATAAACTTTGTAGACTTGTCAAATCACTGTATAGTCTTAAACAGGATCCTAGGGTGTGGTATATCAAGATTGATGAGCATCTCTTCAAACATGGATTCAAAAGGAGTCTATATGATCTGAATATCTACCTCAAATAATAAAGGGGGGAGATAGTAATTATAATTATATATGTTGATGATCTAGTCATCACTGGTAGTTTAGTGAAGATTATTGAATCAACAAAGAAATATCTAAATTGATCATTCAACATGACAAATCTTGAGCTTTTGCATTATTGTTTTGGCTTAGAAGTGTGGTAGAGAGAAAATCACTTTTTTATATCTTAGCTCAAATATGCTAAGATAACACTTGATAAATTTAAAATGATGGATAACAAACTAATTGCCACACCTATGGAGACAAAACTTTAGTTGTCTCAAGCAAATCCATCACCACAGGTAAATGCAAGTCTATATCGATAGTTGATGGGGAGTCTCATTTACCTAACCTACACAAGGCCAGGCATTAGCTATGATTTTAGTTATCTCTTAAGGTTCATGCAAGAGACTAATATCAATCATTGGATATAAATAAAGTGAGTATTGAGGTACATTAGAATAACTATGGATTTTAGCATAGAATATAAGAAGAATGATAAGTTGTTCTTGATAAGATACTCAAATTCAAATCATGCAAGGAACATTGATGGTATGAAATCTAATTCAAGATTTGTATTTGTTTTGGGATCTAGATCAATATCATGGGGGAGTAAGAAGCAAAATTTTGTTTTAAGGTCCTCTAAAAAATCAAAATATTGCATCTTAGGAGGATCTATCTATGAAGTGATTTGGCTCAAACATATACTTGAAGGATTTGGATTACCACAAGATCAACCAACAATTCTTCATGTAGATAATGAAGGAGTAGTGAATCTTGTTCATAATATAGTGTTTCATGAAAACACTAAACACATTGAGTTACAAATTCATTTCATCCACAAACATGTTTAGAATAATAACATCTAACTCCAATATTGCTTGATAAATCAACATGTAGATGTTTTTACCAAAGCACTTGTGCAAGAAAAATTTGAGGCATTCAGAGAATTTCTCTCCTATTCACTTGAGATAATTTTTAATTAAGGGGTTGAATTTTAGGGTGATTAATTCACCATTATAAATAAATGATTAATATTTAATTACTCATATCTGTTTGTAATTAGTAATTAGTATACAGTTAATAGGTTGTTGGGTTATTTAGGTTAGTAAATCCATAATACCCTGATGATTTAAATCACCTCTTCAAGACTCTACTTCTCCCATGGTGTCTTTCTTCACTATATTCACACCACCCCAAACCTAGGATACTTAAAAATTCATTATTAAGAACATATATAGACTTCTTGATTGTGTCTCATAAATAGAGTAAACACAGACTGTGACCTTAAACCCCTGTTCCTATTGAGTTCAAACACAAAACTACATGCATTAAAGAATTATTACACTAATTTTTTCACTCTGTAATATCACATGAACACACACACACACACACACACACACACACACACACTTCACTTAGGCAGTTTCATCCTTAGCCTCTTGGCTTCAATGAGTAAACACATAATTCTTGCATAGTCACCAGTCTTTTACAACTTGCACTGTAGAACACTAATCTCAAAGGTATTAAGGATTTTAATACATAAAATTACATCTATAAAACATTGTCAATATAAATATTCAAAAGCATCATTTCAATTCACTTTCAACTATTATTGATTCTATTCATGTACATAGTAACTCTGTCACATGGACATAATACAAATGTTTTACATTTTATTCTCATTCATTCTAGTTCTCCTCCATACCACTACCTCTCTCCACTTATAATATTACCAACTTATAACTTATCCTTACTAAACTACCACCTATTTAGCTTCTTAAACTTGTTTCACTCTCATTTTTACATGAGAAACTACCTCTCTTGGTAACTACCTTCATATGGACATTGCATTCAAAATTCTTGATTTATGCCACCTTCCTTAGGAAATGTATGCAAATCACCTTTTAACACCCACCTAGACTCATTTATGACCTTAATATAACATTTAATAGCATGACATTCTTGACAATTTCTCAAAAGACTCCTATTACAATTTCAAATATTAAAATGCCCATTTTGGTAGAAAAATGCTAAAGGGCTATCAAAACACACTAAAAGACTAATTTATTAACTCCAATGCCTTCAAGGGAATGCTAAGACATGAGACACATTTTTTCATGTTAATGTTTACATGGATTTCCCTGATTCTTTTGCATCACCTTAACTCCCCACAATCTGGAAGCCATAAAGATGACTAAGTCTTTTCCTAAATTATAGAAAGACAAAAGTAAAAATTTTGCAATCCCTTGCCTTGATTCACCAAACACTAAAAATCAAATAAAAAATCTAAAGTGGCCTCCAAATTCTATTTTAAACCTATCACAACATTTGTCCCTTTCACTCAAAAACATTTTTTTATTCCTGAAAGAGAGCATAGCATTAATTAATACCCTGGTTAGTCAATTTTTGTATTCTTCTATTCAATCATTTTGTCAAACATTTTATAGTCATCCTCAAGAACAACCCTAAATTCCATCTATATTTTATTTAGATATTCTTTGACCAAATAATTGAGCTTTGTGATAGGCACCTATTTTTTTCCTTCTTCTTTGTAACCTTTGTGCCTGTCATGATGATCACCACAGCCTCGACCTTTGTCACCACACTCAAACCTAAAACTAAAACCTCATATTTCCTCCATCATTCCCCAAATTTTGAAGATCAATGTCAATTGGGAGGCATCAGAAGGCCATGTGTAGTATGTGTGGGAGTTTTCATTGCCCATGGGAATGGATCTCTTCTCCATCATCTCAAACCCTATCTGCAACAATGTCATCCATCGATATCTATTAAAAAACTTCTTCCATAGATAATTTATTCAAAAATATTATTATATGAAAAAAGTCCCTAATAAAATTTATAGTGAACCAAAAATTAAACAAAATGACTAGAGAATGTGATAAAGATAGAGAGAGAATGAGATGAGTGAGGTAAAATATTCTAATCCAAGATTTATTCAACCTAGTGAGATGAATGAGATGACTTTGTTATTTCTAATTAATAGATATGCAGATGGTTTCCAAAAAAAAGTAGATGATGATTTTCAATTTATTTAAAAATATCATTATATAAAAATTCCCTAATAAAATTTATAGTGGACCATAAAATATATAAAATGAGTAGAGAATGTGATAAAGCTAGAGAGAGAATGAGATGAGTGAGGTGAAATATTCTAATCCAAGATTTTTTCAAGCTAGTGAGATGAATGAAATGAATATTGATAGAAAAAATATTATAAGACTAGATTTATTGATAGAGTTGAAGGTATTTATATGGAGAAAACAAATTTTTAAATGAAAAGAATTTCACATGAGTCAATGAGTTAACTACCATATGGAAGTGCAATACATTTAAAAATATATATTATTAAGTCCATATCTATAAAACTTCAAAAATAGTTATAAAACTAATTTATTAAGACCCTTATCACTCTAATACTCATACAACAGTTAGATTATAATCCTAACCCTCTTCAATCAAAATAACTGCTCTAAGTTGATCTGATTGGTAACTCTTTGTAGATGTAATTTGTGACCCTTAAGTTTTAATCAACAAAATGACTTAGTAAATATATATGTAACCATATTAGTTGTAGAGAAATAATCCATTACAATTTGATCATTATTCAGTTGATCCCAAACAAAATGGTACTATACATACCAATGTTCTTTGTTTTTACATTGTATTTGGGATCTTTTACAATCTATATACAACTTTAAATATCCCAAATCTTCCATTAACCTATTCAACTATATTGCTTCCTTTTCTACATGGCATGCTACCATATACTTTGCTTTTGTGTTGGGGAGTGTTTTTTCATATTATTTATTACTATTCCATGAAACAAAACCAATATTGAGCATAAAATCCCATTGTTTTTTTTCTCATGTAAGTCTCATCCCCAATCAAAATCATAATATCCTATTAACTTTAGTCTATTATTATTATTTTGAAAACATATACCATAGTCTAACATACCTTTGACAAATGTAAATACACTCTTCACTGTAATTCAATATTTTCCATTTATTTCCTTTCTTTTTTTGGATTTGGGACACATCTCTGTTAACAATTTCAAAGTCACTTCCATTGGGGTTATTACTAGATTGAATTCCAACATTTTTTTATTTTTTAATGGTTTTTTAAGAATCTCTTATAAAACATATGTAATCTCATTTATTTTCTTCCACAAGTAATTTCAATTCCAATATAATAATGTATATATTGATAGTCTACCATTTCAGTTTCAACACAAAATATACTTTTAGTTCTTTTGAGGGAATGCAAATTATTATTGATTAGAACCATATCATCTACATATAAAATAAGAATAAACAATTATTTTAACAAATTGATATAGATGTTGCCATAAAAATTATTCTCTTTTGAATAAATTTTAAAGAAATTATTGATCCATGTCCTTATACCAAGCCCAATGTGACTACATAAGACCATAAAATGATTTCTTGAGCTTGCATACCTTGCTTTCATATATGGGTATGATATATCCTACTATTTGCGTCATTTAACTATCCTCTTCAAGTTAGTCATTTAAATTTGTGTTTTTAGGATTCTTAGTGTGAGTTTTCTCATATTTTATTTTTATAAGGGCACACTTAAGTCACTTATTTCACCACTAGAAAGTTTTAATACGGAGGCATACTGACACTACCACACATTAAGTAAAGCTTCCCTATTCTTCTCAATTATGATTCTAGGCATTTAAAGTAGTCCTCATCCAAGTTAAAATCCTATTCTATTCAATCCAAAGTAAATCATGATCAAGTATTCAATCCATTTATAGATGCATTCTTATATTCAAAGGAGCAAAATTTCACAAAGCACTCGAAATGGGAGAACTACATAAGATTGAACTCCCTCTTCAAAGTATTTGACACATAGGCAATGTTTAGTAATCATGGGGTGATTGTGGTCAGCTTATCCCATTACACTTCCTATTTTTATGTTTTTATTTTTTCAATCATTTTAATACCTATTAGGGTTTCAAGTTTGGATAAGTCATTTTCAAGTCTTCTGCACACTTCTGAAGGTTAAATCTCCAAATATAGACATAATTTATGTTGTCACAAATAAGTGTGACCTAAGTTCCAAATTTTTATCAAAGGAAAATATCAACTAGTGGGGTAATATATGGTAGTTGATCCCATCCCAAGTTGGATGATCATATCCTTACTCAATTTTAATTCCAAATTCTAGGTGCTTGTAGATTCGGTACCTATTTTTTAGTATTAGTCTTTTATCAACTTCACACACTCAAATCAAAGATATAAATAAGTTTGTCATTTCATTTCAAAGTTAGTCTTATTTCATATGATTGCACTTTGTCAAATTTAATATTTTACTTTAATTTTTCTTATTGAATGTTCATTTACAACATTATTATTTATTGCATTCAATTTATCTAAGTTAGGATTAATTCACCTATTGATTCATATTCTAGATAGAACATACACATGTTTTGGATTCTTCAAGTTCCCCCTTTATTATATTTTAGAAGACTTGTTTACCTTGATCCACTTTTAAATTTTAAAATACTTGAAAATAATAAAAACATTCAAACATGTCAAAATTAGAAAAACATTTCTAATTTTTAGAAATTTCAAAACATTCAAATATGTAAAAAATACAAAATAATGTAAAATATTCTCAAAAAATAAAAGCTCGGGACTTGATCATGACATGAATTTTTAGTTGACTTATTTACATATGTTATTTATCAATATTTGTGTGGATAACATCTTATTTTTTATACACACATGCATTTTATGAGATACATGATTATGATTAAATGCATACATATCATACATAAATTCTTATATACTAGATTTCCTTATACCCAATGACCATGCCTATGTTATTGGCATCTTATTCTGCAAGTTATATTATCATAAGTTATATCTATCTATGACCGCTCTACCATGGTGAGCTACATATCTTACAAGTGTCTCTATAATTACTTATGTCTTACATTATGCTACATGAATATGCTACTTTGATATGATGTAATATTGATACATATGGATTGTATAGACTAGTTTTCACTTATTCTATGCTCCTTTGATGTTTTTATTTTATTACATGATAGTATAGACATTGATTTCTTATTTTGTGTGACCAATTGGCCTTGTGTGTATAACATATTTATGTACCTTGTTTATGAAATTTTTTAATTTACTTTACATGTGGCCCTTGGACTTTTTTGTTGTAACATGTTCATGCCCATTTTATGTGGCCCTTATACTTATGTGTGATGTTGCATGACATTGTGTTATTATTTTTGAACTTGATTAGTGGTGACATGATCCATATAATGAAATTTCACTTCATAATATTATTCAAAAATAATTACATTACTATGTGCCTCATTGCTATATCTATCTAGACATGACATTTCTATGACTCACATTCAATATGTTACATACATGCATCAAGGATAATTACATTATTATTATGACATACTCTTTACATGATGACATCATTATACACAATTATACATTTATCACATGATAAAATTAAATCTTATTTTGAGATGAGTGATTTGTATGCTATACCCTTCATCTCAAAATAGGGGGCATTATAGTGGGCTTGTCTTAGAGATTCAGGCCTCTGTGAACATAAAAATTAGATTTTATCATCAAATATAGGTTTCAAAGATTCAAAATAATTCATAAATTAAACACATGACAAATATTGGCACATTGATATATATTATGGGGGCATATGATATGCATATACACTCTAAAAATTATTGAGTACAAAATCATACACACTTGAATGCGAATGCAAAATAGTTACAAGAATAATAATTATAGGTTTCACTTACAGTTACTTTTGAGAATATATATGCATGGAATTCTATATTATTTCACACAATTTTATGGGGACATGATACTAGATCATACACACATACACATTTCAAAATTATTAAAACATGATATTGATTCATGCACATATCTATTACAATACAACTTAAAAATTCAGAAGAAAATGGTTGTTTATCAATTCAAATTTATTATCACAATGGTAATTATGAGGGAAAGGGAATTATTCATTCTCTTTTGATCATGCAAGTAGATTATATATTCATCTATAGTGGTGTGATTCATTATGTTAAATTTAATGTATGTTTGATTCTAGGGACATTCAATGGCAATGACATTACTTATAGATAACCCATTACGTGGTTCCATATTCTATTATGGGTTGTTTATATTCAATTCTTGTGACATTCAATGGACTTGGCATCACTTATAGTAGACTCATCATGGTTCCACCTTCTTTGGATTAGTAAATTAGGTCCTTCTCCCTATTCATGAGAGTTGGAGCACACATCTTTTCAATTAAAAGGTTTAAATAATTATTCAAAAATATGATTTAATCACTATCAATTTGCCAATGGCTCAACATGAATAACTTCTCTTCAATTTATTTGATAAGGAGGTACATTTATTCATTGTTCCATCAACTTTTAAAGGCTATAGGGAAATATGGTGTCATATCATTATAGGTGTACTCCTTCCTTTCTCTCCTCTCAATTTCAAATTTTCAAAGTTAAAGTTTTTAAAATTTAAAATTTGAACAAATGACTACTTCATGTGTTGTTTCAAGCTTTGCTAAATTTGAGTGCCCTAGAAATTTAGAGTTTCCTATCAAAATACAAAGTGTGTTTTACATACTTGGGATTATAATTTCTCCTTTACTCTAGCAATTTAATTACTATAATAGGGGTATGGGGGAATGTAAACACCTAAATATGGTCATGTGTAATTGAAAATGTTATTTTTTGGCATATATTAAATCACTTGGTGTATGATCAAATACATGAATCTTATTCTCTATTATTTTCAATCAATTGTCTATATGCAAGCTTCACACATATTCATTATCACTAATACACAATAAATTCCAAGTAAATACACAAATAATCTCATATCACTCTCAAAATGCTTCCAACCTTAGGATAGTTGTCCCTAATATTTTGGGACAGGTTCATGTTAGGTATATAGATCCACTACCATAGACTTGTTTGCCTAGTATGGCCTAGTCCCCACACCATTTAATGACCAATTTCCAATTTTGAAATATTCATTTTGGTTATCTTGTACATTTTACAAGGATGGTTGAATTAAATTATCAAAACATTTTAATATAAATATAAACAAAAGGACATTCATTATTTCTAGATTGGCATTATCTATTGAGCACACATACACTATTGCATATTAAAAAAATATTCCCTATTCTTATAAAATTCAATATAAATCACTACAATTAGTCAAAAGCCAAGTCTGAAACATTTTAAATCAATTCAAGAGCTAACATTGTTAAGTATCAAAGCCAAATTTATAAATACATATATATAATCAAGGAGCACAATTTCACAATCACTATAGGTGGGAGAACTACATGTGTCTTTATTCAATTCTTGGAGTATATAAATTCTTAGGCAATGATCATTTATAAAAAAAGGGTAATTGGGGTTGGCTCAACCCATTACACTTCCCCCCTTCTTCAAGTTTATATCTCTCATAAGTAACCCTAGGATTTCCAAAACAAATAGAAGGAAAATAAAAATTTATGCATAGCATAAACAAAATTGAAACATCTCAGTTCACTCAACAAACATAGGTGCAAAATGTAGAGTTTTAACTATTTTTTCAAAGTCAACATAGTCATGTTTGCAGTCAACAAACACAACTAGCCTATGCTATTGTCATGGGAGCACAAATGTGCCTAGGAATATTCATAGATTCTTTTTCTAATATTGAGCAATCATAGTTTTGGCTTACCATAATTTCCATCGTCAAACATTAGTTAGAGTCAACCAAGAACTAGAAAATCAAAGTATCTTGTATTTATATTTACTTACTATTTTTAGCATATGTTGCTTGTAAATTTGAATTTTAGTCAATATTGATTTACATTCATATTTATGCTTCAATGTCCATCACCAGGAAGCTCATGACATTAGCAAGTTTAGGGTCAAGTTAAGTAATGATAATATGTTAATTTTTATAGTAATCTAGATGGATGTAGTTCTCAAAAATATGTCACCATTCCCATTTAGGTTACATCAACCAATAAAAAAGGAATAAATATGAAGGCAGAGCATCTGAGGATGGACATAACATACACCATTGATGATGGTTCACAATATACTTTGTAAGTCCTTATCTCTTGTAAAGGGAGAATATTTACTTCTCCTCACATGTATATCCACTTATTTTTAGTGGATTATTTATCTCTCCTCAATAAGTTTTTGTTGTCTAATGGCATATTTATTGTTGTAAGTTTGGTGAAGAACTGCAACCTTCTTTATATTCAAGGTATTATCTAGTCCATTTTATAAGGTTTATCCGATTGCTTGGTATTGAATGTTTTTTATTGAAGATGTGGACCATTATATAAACTTATTTTTATAATTCATGGATGCTTGAGTTGATTGTTATTTTAGGCTTTATGGTTTTGGGGGATTGTGCCCCTCATTATGTCTCAGGTCTAATTCATAACTTCAATTCCTAAAAAATCTATTTTTTTATTGTCCATAGCTATTTTAAAAATAATTTACCCTTAATCAACATGTCATATATTACAATCTAAATAGATCTATCATTTTATATACCTGTTAAACAACATTTAATGTGTTAAATAAAAAATAGGGTAAAACAACTTCCTGATGCATGGTGAAATAATTATGTGATGTATAACATAATGAAACTATTTTTAATTTTGAACATGTGATTACAATTCCATCTACACTAGATTATGTTAATCCTCAATTTAATTTAAAGGATCATCTTCAAAACCTATTAAATTAGGCATATCATAATGCTCAATTAAACTAAGCTATGGTTCTTTTTCGAGTTATAAATTAGGCATATCATAATGCTCAATTGAATTGAGCTATGGTAGGGACAAATCTCCAAAGACCATAACATCTTTAATAGTAAAATTTTGATTTTTATTTATATTACACAATTTATAAAACTTTTATTCTTGAATATATAAAATAAAAATGGCTAGAAGACTCTTTTAAAAATATAACTTTATTCTTGTTTCATGAGGAAAAAATGAAATGTCTTTGTGACCAAATACTCTAAAATATTCTAAGTCATATTTATTACCATACCATAATCATTTATAGCCTTAGAGATTGTTTTTTCAAATATGGGCAGAAAAATAAAAAGCTTCATGTCAAAACTGTTATAGGATGTTTGGGGTGAGTGCAAGCTAATTATGGGCTAAATGGGTGGCTTAAATGGAATTGGAATTTAAAAAAAAAAGGCAAACCTCAACTTTGATTGATGATTTGAGGGTCCTCAACAAATAATTTTGGAACAAGTATGGTTAGGGATTCCTTAACTACATAACCCTTAGAATTCCACACAATGGATACCAAATAAATATTTATTAATAAGACAAGGTTACATGATATTATGAGCTTCATATTTTTTTTATAATGGAGCTCTCAGCTCTACTTAGTACAATCCTTAGACATCTCTCTCTCTCTCTCTCTCTCTCTCTCTCTCTCTCTCTCTCTCTCTCTCTCTCTCTCTCTCTCTCTCTCTCTCTCAACACACTTTTATGCATCCTTTGGTTGTAGGTGTACACTGATTTGATGTGATTCTTGGGTAAGCTCAATTGTTTGCACCTTGTTTATGAAAGTTAGAACTTAGCTTCGGTTGCAACTATTCATGTTATCATACAACAATCCTTCGGTGAATTATTTTTTCCTTGCCATGATCCTTCACACTCATCAAGTCTATATCTTCTATGTGTTTCCAAGTGGGTTTTTACTTATACATCTTACTTCATACCCCTTAGTACATCTTTATGCACATTGTAGCTCTATAAAAGTGTTGATAGCCTTAGCCAAAACCTATAACCTCTTTATTTGAAAAATTACATGAAAATCTCAACCACCTTTATTCCATGTAAGTGACATCTTTTACAGTCTAAAATAGCCTCCCAAAACCATTATGTCATGCACCCATGCATTACCAAAGTTGGTTTATTCCTCAATCAACTGACTACATTTTTTATTGATGCAAGATTGAAAATTTGATTGTGATGCTCCTACATTAGTCTCCCTAATAAATTAAAATGTAAAATCATTCTTAAAATTAGGTTTTGAATGGTATAACCACTATTTATGCTATAAACCAAGGCCATGGTGTTCTATTTCACCTGTTGTATTGCCTAAATAAGTTTTTTATGTGTTTCATCCTTCTTTATACCATCTTTGGGCCATGAACCATATTCCTCTACCTAGATATAATAAATTATCTCTTATTATTCACTCTCCTCTTCTCCCTTGTGGATATATATCCACCTCTAATTTCACTTATGGGGCTACCTTGATCTATTTTTGTCTACCTCTGCCAAGGTTTTCAACACTTCTCTTGTGCAAATCACACAAGTAACTCCCTAAACACTCTTCTATTCTTATTTATCTTATGGGTTTGTGCCCACCTATACTTACTTTTGTGAGTCTATGCCCACCCTTGTGTTATCTCATGGTTTTTTCCCCATCTTCATATTCTATTGTGGGTTTGTGCCCACCTTCATCTTATTTTATGGGTTTGTGCCCACCCTCATCATCTCTTATGGGTCTGTGCCCACCATCATCCATCCATCCCCACCAAAATGTCTTTGTGTATTTTTCTTCTTCCACATATTTGCCTCAAATTTTTCCTTTATTATGTGACTTAGGTTTTTATACTTTTGGCCACAAAAATAAAGAATTCTTGCATGTTATTTTTCCATGTGTCTCTCAGGGGGTATCTTTGTGCGGTACTCCCATTATCTTTTTATTTTTTGTTTTCATCCTACTTAATGACCTTATAAACATGCAAGTATCTATGGGTTTCATTGAATCCTATATATTCATATCCCTTCTTCTTTTTGTCATGAACTTATCAGAGTTTGATCCTAATTTGGATAAGGCAAATGTGAAGGTTGAATGGTCACATGAGATAAGAAGTGAGTGCACACCACCAAAGAGTTGTATAAAATTGAAATCACAAAAGAGAGAATTTCATGAGACAAATCAAAATGGAGAAAGCCAAAATATTCATTAAGTGAATTAGGATCAAGTAGAGCATAAATATAGGAGAGCAAGTAACTCCTTTTCAAATGGTGGTTAAACACCCATAGAATATAAATTTAACTCCTCCACAAAAGGAGGTCATAGATGCTCAGAATAGAAGAGTAACTCCCATCACTAGAATATCTAGTTAAGGGAGTTACATCTTAGTCTTCTAGTCAAACCTATGACATATATGACACAGTATCTCCATCTAAGCAAGCATATCCCTCAAGTGTAGGAAAACTCCATGTGAGAAAATATAATATTCCCAAATAAATAGATCTAGGAAATTAAATACCTACATTACACCCCCATAAGCACAACTTAGGTAGGCAGTGTGAAATAAAAATGAGTCCCAAAAACTAGGCCTGATCAGGTACCCATCTACAAAGTAATCTCTCATAACGCAAAGAAAAGGGAAAAACCCATAGAAAAAACTTCCCCCTAAAAGAGACACATAGAAGAAGTGAAGAGGCTAGAAGGCCCCCCTAAAGATGATGTTGCTACTAATATAGACCATACCCCAAAAAGAGCTCGTAGATGAATGAAATTTCTCTCAATGAAGGGTTTGGTAAAGATATCTACATCCTGCTCTGAAGACTAGAAAAATCTAAAGTTGATGACCTGACCATGGATAAGCTCCCAGATAAAATGCATGTGATTCTCAATGTGTTTGGTCTGGTGGTACTGAATTAGATTCCTACATATCTAGAGAGTAGTTTGTTTATCATAATAGATGATGGTGGGTTCCCTGATAGGAATGCCAAACTCGGATAGAATTCCCTGAAGCCAAATAGCTTTAGTAGTTGTGTTAACAACTCCCTTATACTTTTCCTATGTGGAAGATATAGTAATATGATTTTTTTTCTTGTTAAACCAATTGATAGGACTAAAACCCAAATAAAAATTGTAACCTGAAGTGGACTTACGATTATGAATATCATCAACCTAATCTAAATCTAAAAAACTAACCAAGTCAACCCCTATGCCAAATTTGTATTGAATCCTGAATCTATAAGAGCCATGAATGTAATGAAATATCCTCTTAACTAATTTTTAGTACATCTCATGGGGATCCTACATGAATCATACAGTAATCCCTACTGCATATGAAATATTAGGCTTAGTATGAGCCAGATAAATGAGGTTACCAACAAGCTATCAATACCGAGTGGCATCAACCAAAGGTGTAGAATAATTAGCCTCAAGTTTGACTCCTGATAGAAAGGGAGTCAGAGATGGATTATAATCAGTGATGTGAAATTGAGATAAAACATCAAGATCATACTTGGGTTGTGTAAGTGAAATCCCTGAATTAGACTATGAAATCTTGATGTTGAAGAAGTAATGCAAAAATTCCAAGTCAGTCATGTCATATTTATCCTATAGAGCTATCTTCACCATTGCAATAGATGATGAGGAACTCCCAATCATCAAAATATCATCAACATAAAGGACCAATATCAATAAAGAATAATCCTACTACAATAAGTATATATTGGGGTCTGAATGACACTTGGTGAAACCTGAAGTAAAGAGGAAGGAATCCGTCTTGGTGTATCAAGCATGAGGGGATTGTTTGAGGCCATAGATGGATTTCCTAAGTCTAAAAACTAAGGATGAATCTTGAAGAAACCTAGGTGGTTGCTCCATGTAGATATTCTCCTCAAGGTCTCCATGAAGAAAGGCATTCTTCACATCCATCTAATACACATCCTAACCATGTGGTGTGGCTATAACTAGTGTGATTCAAATCAAATTCATCTCTGTAATAGGTGCAAAGGTCTTTGAGTATTCAATGTTGGCGACCTATGAAAAACCCTTAAAGACCAATCGTGCCTTGTACTTATCGATTGACCCATCTATTGTAAACTTGGTCTAATATATCTATCTACATCAAACCATCTTCCTTTCCTTAGGAAGTGAAGTCAAATCTCAAGTGCGAGTTTTGATCAAGGAAGAATATTCTTCCTTCATATCACTATCCCACTTAGGTATGTTTGAAGCCTCTCAGAATGTCTTTGGATCTAAAACTAAAGCAAAAAAAGGCATCTGGACCACTCTGATAATCTACTCGAGTATGTCTATCATCTATTGGATCCCTTACCCAAGTGACTGCAATTTAAAGTGTATACCTAGCCCAAAGAGGCCCGAATGTGGGTGAGTTAGGTGATAACACCTCATCCTCTAAAACATGACTAGAAGTAGAGGTAAAAGACTCCCCATCACTTCATTCACTATCAAAAATATATGAATAATAAAACCCTGACTTAGGAACTTGCTCTAGATGATCTAAGTTGAAAGAAAAATCATCAAGTCTAAGTGAATAGAATGAAAGATAAGATGTGTCGAGTGTTGAGCCTTTAGGACTCTCTTGAAAGTGAACACTTATCTCTATGAATAACTCATGTGTGGTGGGATGTAGAAGGTGGTACCCCTTGACACCATCTGGATAACCTATAAAGATGTAAGGCTTGGACTATGGTTCCATAGGTTTGTGTTTCTTCTTTAGTATACGTGCCATATTTAGAGATATAAAAACCCAAAAGTGATTAACTTCAAGTTTCCTTCCATGCCAAGCTTCAAAGTGTGTTACACCTTTCAAAGTTTTGTGAGGAACCCTATTTTGAATATAACAAACACAATTAATGGCTTTGGCCCAATACTGAGGTGCAAAATATGAGTGATTTGATACATGGATAGGAAATTGGTTAAAAGAGAAGGAATACTTGGAACATTATTGAATGTTCTTCCTTCCATTTCAATAGACACTGTCCCTACAATTGGTACAGAAGTCTCATCACCCAAACTGATGGACAACATGTTGTAAGGCCCTAAGGAAGAAAACTCAACTAGTGAAGAGACCCTATGGTGAGAAGCAACTGAGTTAATAACCCATGAATATGTTGAAGCTACAACAACTACAAGAGCCTTGCCCTTTGCCTTGGTAGAATCTTGGGTGGATGATTTTTTATTGATGGACTCAGGAACACCTATGTTGTTCTTCTCCAAGAGATGAGTTAGGTGATTTATTTACTTCTTCATGCACTTGTTTTCATCATGCCCAATTTTACTATAGTAGGCACACTTAACCTTCCTTTTTTTAGGTTTGCCATTGGAAGAGGAGGTTTCAGTGTTGGTTTTGGTAGAGGTTGATTCTTTCTTCTTTTCTTGATCCTTATTATTATTATTCTTCTCTTTGTTTGAAGTATTTGATTTCCCATTTCAAACAATGAGGGATTGAGGTTTTGTGGACTTCAATGTACCCATCTGAATCAACTTGTCTTACTCCCTAGCTAACTTGGAAATGAAAGCATCTAAAGAGGGCATTTTCCATACAGTGCCCAAAGCACTTTTAGTGTCATGGAAATCAGAGACAAAGACTGAATAGTCAAGACCTAGCTTAGAGAGTATAGAAAGAATAAGTTAGTTGTCTTCTTTCTTTATTCCACATTCTTTCAAATGTAATATCAAAGACTTGAACTTAGTGAATAAATCCTAAAAGGTGTCAAAGTTTCAAGGACTTAGGCTAATGATTTTGTTCTCAAGCTCATGACCTCTCAACACATCTTGCTTTCCAAATAGTTTACCTAGAATGGTCCATACATCATGAGGTAATTTGGTAGGCTCTAAGTGAAATAGGAGATCAGGTGCTACAAAAATACATAATAGCCCATAGGATTCATCACTATGGTTATACCACTTAAATTATCTATGCATCTTTGATAGGTTTAGTTTCATCACCCATGGTTATCCTATACAAACCCTTACTCCTTAGAATGATTTTCATCTTAATTTTACATTCATGATAGTTAAAGGGAGTTAGTGGGTTGATTGAACTTGAATCAATTAGTATAGAAATAAGTTTTAGTAGAAGTGAAAGTTGTAGTTGTTGCAGAAATGAAAGTGCCAGTAGAAATGAAAGAGTGACATAGAAAAATTACACCCCCCCTAAACTATAAAATGGTGAACCCCCCAAATATTGCAAATGCACGCTCAAAAGACATTAGTCTCAATCAATAAAGCATCTAGAGTAATTAGTGCATGTGTCCAAAAAGACATTTTTTTACAAACAAGGTGGACATCAGAATCAACTGATAATGTGTCCAAGAGTGTTTAAGTATAAAAAGTGGGCTAAGTAGTGACCCCCCCAAAAAGGCACTTTATAACATTAGTGAATTTACAAAACAAATTAAACCAATGTAAAGAGGATGACAAAACATAAACTTTTTAAAAATATGGCACTCAATTCTAAGTTGTCGATCAAAAGTTCCATCAAATTACATTTCCTATCATTAATGGCCTATTTCATGAATTTGCACTAAAAGTTTAAATGCACAAGTGGAAAGGAGTGAACATGGCTTTCTAGCTACTCAATATAACTGAAATTAAATTTTAGACCTCTTTAATAAAATTACAAGTCTTATTTAATCCTTCCACAATATATTATTTAAAATAATAATAATAATAATAAACTTTTAGCAATAATCTTCAAATTATAAGATTTGATTTTTTTTAATGTTAGTTACTAAAAATGTCATTAATTTTGAATTTTTTAACAAAGTCCAAAAATTCAAAATGATTCATAAATTTAAGACCAATGTGCACCAAACCCATAAACATTTTAGCACGATTCATTTTGGTTTGAGAGTAGTAGCAACTTAAACAGGTAGATAGCAAACTAGGTGTGAGAAATGAAAAATTAAATCTAAACCAAAAATCCACATAAGATGCACACTATGATGAAAAACATGTTTCCTCAAGCATGACTCTTCCAAGCTATATTAAAGTTGATCAAACTGTAAGAACATTAGATCTCCAAAGAGCTTCCATATACCAACATTACAAAGCATGCAAATGTATGATAAAATGAATTGACATATCTTAATGAAAAACAATATAGATATATAATCTTGCTTATGCAACAAATCTCAAGATTTCATAGAAATATTAATCGTCAATAACCAGATAAACGTTTACCACTGGTTGCTCTAATACAATATCAAAGTTTGATCCCAATTTGGATAAGGTGAGTGTGAAGGTTGAATGGTCCCATGAGACAAGAAGCAAGTGCACACCACCAAAGAGATGTAGTGAATTGAAATCAAAAAAGAGATAATTGCATGAGACAAATCAAAATGGAGAAAGCCAAAATATTCATTAAGTGAATCAGGCTCAAGTAGAGCATATACATAGGAGAGCAAGTAAATCCTCCTCAAATGTTGGTCAAAGCACCCATGGAATAGAAATGTAACTCCTCCACAAAAGGTGTTCACAAGTGCCCAAAATAGAAGAGTAACTCCCATACCTAGAATAGTCGGTCAAGGGAGTTACATCTTAGTCTTCTAGTCAAACCTATGACATATATGACACACTATCTCCACATAAGCAAGCATATCCCCCAAATGTAGGAAAACTCCATGTGAGAAAATATAATATTCCTAAATAAATAAATTCAGGAAAATAAATACCGACATTAACAGAAATCAACTCTATGTGTTTGGATCTATTTTCCTCTTAGTCATTTATTTGGGTGACCTCAGGTTGACGGTCTCCTATCTTGATACCTTTCACCAATGACTCCCCTTACTATTGCATAATGAAAATTATTTTCTCTTGATCATCTTTGGGCTCATATTCTATTCTTATTTATTCTGAAATCTCTCCTTAACCTTTTGGAATAAATATTGTGTCTTCCTTATTATCTTTGGGATGATTTTTGTTAACTCTTTTCAACAACTCCTCTGTGTCATGCATAAATAATGTGGCATCTTTTTCAGCTATGGGTTGACTTATCTCTACCATTTTTACATATTTATATGCCTTCTATGGAATTTCATCCACCAAACCCTCCTCCTCTTAAACCTTTAGGGGAAATTTTTATTCTTATCTTCCTTTCTATCCATCATGCACTGCTACATATAGACATTTGTTCTAGTGTCCCTCATGATTATTGTTGCTTTTTAAAATCCTTATGATTCATGGGAATCTTGGTTCCCATCCCTTCCTTTATCATATCCTATATGTTGGGAATAAGAAAATTTGTGTTCTCTTTAGGTTTCCTCTTCTATACCCATGTCTCCATGTAGGTTGCTCCTACACCTTATGCAACTTCTTGTGCTTTTGATGGATCTTGTGGAATAATATCATCTTCGCCTTCATCCATTGTGCACTATTGTAACCAAGAATCCTCTTAGATTCATACCCATGATTTTAATTCTATGAACAAACCTTATTCTCCCTATTACTTACATATATTCCTTACAAAACCTCCACTTCAATGCCTTCTCCCATTGAAAATGTTTCTCTTTCAGGCATTGTTTATCACTATTTTGATTTTTCATGAGGATGTTACATAATATCATGGGGATATTTACAACCATTTCACTTCTCCCATGTTGTATCCTCTCACATGTTGCCCTTCATGGCAACCATTTCCTCTTCAATCTAGTGGCAAAGCTTTCCAAGTTCTAATATGTGGATCTTAAGTCTTTTCCTCCATTTGGGTTAGTCTTCTGGATGCACTAATTGGTTCAACAATTTGGAAACCATTTCCCAAATCTAAAATTGTTTTTTTTAACCTTACATCTCCTTTTCTTTTAGATATCTTTCCAACCCTCTATTATATATCCACATAGCCTTATCTGTGCATAATCTACCTTCATTGATTCCTCTACACCCTTTATCATGAAATAGAGCTCTATAACCAATACCCACTCCATCATTTCCTCAAGACCTTCTCTTTCAAATAATTTTTGTGCTTCAGCTTCAAGCTAACTCTTTTTGCACCTCATAACCTCTATGGGATCTTATCTGCTATGGGTCTCTCCAAATTTCTCCATGGGATCCTTCCTCCCAACAATGCTTCTTTCTGCCCATGCCATCATTTACTATAATGATTTTAATATTGAGGTCATCTCTTCCATATCCGTCAAGATTTGTGACTCTGGATCATGTTTCACCTTGGATTTTAGTTGAGCCATATTTTATGATTATTATTGTCTACCCATCTAGGCTCGATGGAGAAAAAATATATTCTCTTACACCTTCTACCCAATACTCTGATTGGAAGTTTATTTTTTGCCCTAGTTGCCTCATAGTTGGTGATTTTTTGCTTCCCTCACCTCTCAAGGGATTCACTATTAATCCACTTATCCTTTATATGTGAACTACCTCATGTTCAACATTTATTACTACTCACTTCTTCTCTTCAACACCTGGACTACCTCAAATTTAGTGATATGTCCATGAATAATTACAAGTCACTTCTATGCTCTGGTTGCCTCCTATCAATAATTATTTTCATGCCTCACTTTATTAAATTTGACTACCTCATTTTCTTTGGTCTATTAGCACTTCTCCACTCCTTATTCACACATAGACTACCTCACATTAAGAAATGTTTCCTTTCACTCCTTATAATATTTTTTTAGGTATGTTGGTTAAAGCATAAGATGAAAAACCTATGGTTTTTCATCATTCCCAATACCATGTATGTTTTGAATCGAGATTCTATATGATCCTCATTGTAGATATAATTTATATCAATATACTATAGCGGTGTGGGACCCTTAACCCATGTTTTTGCATCAATAAAAAATTAAATTATCTTTTTATCTACACCTAAGTTGTCAATAAATATACACATTGAAAAAATATTAAAAAAATTATATATATATATATATATATATATATATATATATATATATATATATATATATTTAAAATTACAGGTATTGTTCCATTCCACACACCATTAGGTATAATATTAAAAAATTATAAACTGCAGTAATATTTGACCACATTTGGCTCCATAAAAAATAATTTTTTTTTTTAACAACATTTATTTAAGTAATTAATCAAAAATACAAATTTTATTGAAAAATTAAAAGCATTGTTGCATTATTCGTCATGTCCTCCACATAACCACAAAACATTGTAATAAAATTCATTTGTTTGATGTTTAAAAGGTTCACTAGAAAGGTGTTTGCTCTTTATGAACCTATAAAAATATTAAAAAATGATAGATTGAAATTAAAAATATTCAAATACAAAATTTAATTTAAATAAAAAAATAAAATTGAAGGCCATGAACTACATTTGAAATTCTATAACTTATTTTTTATACTATGATGAAATTATTTGTCGAAGTCCCTAAAATCATTAATGAAAGTTGAGATTTTCCTTTTTTTTGTTTTTAGATTTCATTTCCACTTAATTCCCCATTTGAACCCCTCATTACCTTGCACACACCTCCTATTGGGATGCATACCAACATCAAACAAATTTTGAAGTTTAAAAAATTTCTAAAGTTTTAGGTGGACTATATTTTTTCCCTCTTTTAATTAGCAATTATATATGTGTACCTATTTTAGAACATCCTTCCAAAAAAATTATGGTGAGACTCACAGGGTTTCTAAGAGATAAATTGAGAAATATTGCTCTACTGAGGTTTCATGTCGATCATATCTTTCCCTTTTTCATCACCTCCCGCTGCTACCATATCACTTCTATGAGACTTTCTAGGTTAAGTGTACATTTATTATGTGTTAATATCCACCCTTCAGATGAATAGGCTTGTTTTAAATGGCCCTCAACCATGTCATCCTAAATATTATTGTTTATTATGGGAAGGATGGTGCCAAAGAGAGATTGGAAGTACATCCCCAAGGTATAAAATGTGGTATACCTTTTGAGAATCCCTCTCTACCTAGTGTGTGTTTGTAATATGATGTTATTAATAATGTATGTAAATGGTATGAGAATAATTAATTTATAGCTTATTATGTTGTTCATGTTCCCTCTGAGGAATCCCTCAATGCCTGTATGCATCCTCACTGGGAACCCTTGGGTTTTTAGGGTACTGACTTGTGTTCATAATTTCACTAAGGCTTTTTCCTTTTCTCCTTTAAAGATCCATCTCAATTCCAAGCCCTAACTTTTAGGTCAAGTTGTCAATTTTTGAGGAATACCCTTATGCTTGTATCCTTTTGGACCCATACTTTCAAATTCTCAGAATAAGCCTCCCTTATGGTCCCTATTTGGATCAAAATTCCTGATTCTCTTCCTCTATTAGCTTTTCTAGAGGATATTGTCAAATGCATAGGGCAGGTGTTTTTTCACGAGCAAATAATTTTTAATTTCTACATCCTAATAAGTGTGTTTATTTTGAGGCTGATTTAACTAAGGGCCTTAATTAGTCCATTGAAATTTAAGTAGAGCCATAGTGGTGGGCACAAAAGGCCACCTAATTTAGTATAGCAAAAACTTGCCTTTGATGTGAGTTGTTCGACCATAGATTCACGATTGTCATTTTATGGGTTGGTCAAAGCCCTCTTTCAAAAAGGAGTTATTTGAAAAACAAAAGATGGCAAAGAATATGGATGGTTGGAAAATTGTGGCTAACAAAAATTCTTTTACTAGAAATAAATGTTCTAAACCAAATCATGTCTCCCTATTCAAAAATCCTCATCTGAGGAGTGAAGGGATATCCTTATCCCCATGTTAACCCTACCCAGCCTCATAACTCTCTAACAACCTCTCATAGTTGAGTTTTTGAGTTTTATTAACTACATGTGAGTTTTCCCCATGATGGAACACCTTTTTCAAGTGGTCATGCCCTTTAGTCATTAGATAGCTCACCTCATGGTGGCATTGAATCAACTTGAGAGGATAATGGGGATAATCATTGTTCTATTTTGATTCGGGATTTTATGCTAAACTAGCACTCTGTAGTGGGAACCAGTTTGTAGCACTTGAAACTGAATAAGACATAAAGGATGGTCAAGGAGAACTACTCATAGAAGACTCCCCCAAATTAATCTTATATCATGGAATGTTTATGGCCTTACAAAGTCCTCACAAATTATTTGCATGTACTGATTGTTAGCTATTGGAAGATTTTGATTTTATTTATGTGCGACAAGTTAAAATTTTAGGGTTTCTTGTACAAACTAATATAAAATGTATTTCACCTAAGTTTTCCAACATTTCAACTTTGCATGAAGATGGATGTGGCAGACCTTGTATTTTTACTTCTAATAAAATTTCTCGTGTGGTTGTTTCCTCAAGTGAATATCCATCACATCAAATTACTTGAGTTTTGTTTAACATCAATGGTCATTACTTAGGGGTTATCAACATTTATGCCCCAAATAATGGACATGACAAAAAAACATTATGGTGATGACTTGTTGACAATATGCCTCTTTCCACTTGGGTAATTTATGGCAATTTTTATATGATTGAGGTGCTCGATGAGAAATTTGGTGCCTTTTGATGCAATGGTGTGAGGTAGAATGTGAATCTTGGTTTTGTTTCTAAAATTATTTGGGCTTGGTAGATCCACTCCTCTAGTAGCTCATATTGAATAACTTTGACACCTTGGTTTACTTGGTCTAACTAGCATGTCGATGTAAATAGGATCCTCAAACATCTGGATTATTTCATGATTTTTGAGCAGCATGTGTTCTCTTCTACTCTCTTATGGGAAAGTTTTCAACTCTCAAAATTTTGAATGCTAAGCTAGAGCCTGAGCTCACTCACTTTCTTTGGTGTCTAGTTTATCAAGGTCTTCCCCTCATGGAGTAGATTCTTTATATTTAGATTATTCAACCCAAGTGTCCTACTTATCCCAGATGAAAGTCCTTTAATCATCTCTTTTGGGCTTGCCCCAAAACCTAATCTACTTTGTAATGGATTCATAGCCTCTTTCATCCTTTTTACCCAAAACCCTTTTCGTAGAAAATGACCTTCCTTGGGGATAGAGCTCAGTTTCCAACATATATAACTTTTGTATGGAATTGTTTAGGGCTTTCATATTACTTCAATTATGGAAAGCTAGAAATTCAAATATGTTTAACAATGCAGAAGCATCTTGTCTCTTTCTTGTTATTGACAAGATAATTTTTGTCTCTTTAGATTTTATGTAGATAAAATCTCAAGTAGAAAAGGTGGATTGTCTCTTTAGATTTTATGTAGATAAAATCTCAAGTAGAAAAGGTGGATCTTAAATTCCAACACCTGGAGGAGTTATCAATCATTGGTAGAGTGTTTCTTATACTATGAGTCATGTCCCCATGGGCCATCTAGTAAATGGATCTCCTCCCCCTGTGCCCTATTGCCAATAAAGTTGCTTGCATAGTCATAACAACTTTTTCTATCTTTATCCTCATCAAAGGGGGTGGATTATGCCACTGCCTCATGAGAAGTCTATTATTGGCTCGTTCTAATAGAGCTTACCTATGTAGGGAAGTGGTAGGGTAAGTAGTGTTGTTCAACCACCTCCTAGTAAGGGCATAATCATTCCTTTGGCTCCACCATATCGTATTCAGGATGGTTGGATGGCACCTAATCCTCCTTCTGTTGAGCCTTCTTCTTGGAGCACCAAGCCTCCAAAGGATAATCTACCACCCCCTCTTTTTGGGGATGCAACTTGTGTGTAATTATTTGCAAATTTTATTGTTGTTTCAATTTTCCTTAGTTTCTCGTTGTCATGCTTTGTTTATATTTTTAACTAATTTGAAAACGTGGAGTGAGATGTGACTTTCAATCTGCCACTTTATTATTGTAACCATCTTGTATATTGGTATTTATTTTATTAATATTAGTACTATTGATGTGTTCCAATAGTAAAATGTGTTGAAAAAATATTAAATAGTTTATGTACTCTAAATTGAAAATGAGTGATAACTACTACAAATATTTTAAATACATTTATTTGAAAAACACTGATAGATATCAATTTAAGTGTCAAATTAATTAAAACAATGTCTCAAGCTCAAAATAATTTTTTGGGGAAAAAATGATCCAAACTACATCGTATAACTACTACAAATATTTTAAATACATTTATTTGAAAAACACCGATAGATATCAATTTAAGTGTCAAATTAATTAAAACAATGTCTCAAACTCAAAATAATTTTTTGGGGAAAAAATGATCCAAACTACATCGTATAATCAAGATATTACGAATTTTTTAGATTGACTTCTTTTAAAACAAAAGTAAACACACTCATGACATTACAACCTATCCCACCACCCTAAAATAGGACGAGAGATATTGTTGAGAGTGTCATATGGATCGCGGAATACACTTGCAGCGTCTGTAAAAGCTGGCAGGCTGTGGCCCTCAATTTTAACAAGACAGAAGAACCTGTATTCTCGCTGCGTTTCTGTAAATCAAAAAGTGGTTGTAATAGCGGGGCCGGAAGCCGCAGGATGCACGGAAGACGATGAATACAATTTTCATGTACAACTTCCGCTGTGGAGAATGGCGGCGGGGTAAGGACATGCCCATGCGCCGCTATTTCTGCGCCTTCGCCGCCTCTCCTCAACAAGGAATCGTTTATTTTGCTGGAGTACTCGAGCACGACAGCAATATAACGCGCGGCGCAGCGGTATACCACGTGGAGGAAGACGGGTGGGAGGAAAAGGTTTTCCATTGCGTCGGAGCTTAGTATGGTGGAGACTATGCGGAGAGAATCTTTTGTGGAATTGGAGGGATATTATGTATGCGCCTTCGGTAGTACTCTCTATTTCTTTCACAGCCAGGGTGTGATGCAGTATGAGTGGAAGGATAATACGTGGACAAAAGTGGATTCTCTTCCTCCACCTTTGGAAACGAGAGGTACAAGCATTAGATGCGTTATCGTCTGCGGGGACAGCTTATTCTTGTGTGCAACTCAGTATTGGGAGACGGAGAAATTTTATTATATGTATACGCCACCCTGTAAAAGAAGTACAACCTCACCCTCTCAAAATTGGATTGCCATTAACGGCCCACAAACCCATTTTGGCCTTGTAACAAATGCTGCAGGTTTAGATGTTTGAAGGGTGCACAAACTTTGGAATCTCTTTGAACGGTAAGAAATCAATATTTATTTTACATGATTGGAAACTATTGGGGCACACTGTGTTAAAAGATGTCCTCACCATTGATTTAGAGAGGGTCAAAATCATTCTACAATTATCCCCTACCCTTGTATAAAAATTATTTACAATAGTTATTCGGGAAGATTAAAATTTTGAGAAATCTCATAGTGGAATTTATTGAGTTGGTAAATTCTGAATAAACATCTAGATAGACCTAGGAGGGAAAAAATAAATCCATCACTAAAGCTCTTGTAAGTTGGATAATCCCATACTGACTAATTCATATCTTGTTTTTGGGTAGAATATAATAGAATCATTGTCTTAAGTAATTGTAAATACTTAATATTTATGCAAAGTTTGTCATTTAATATTTTTTTGGATATGCATAGTTTGTTTAAATTAAATACTTATTGGCACTTTTTAAGTTTCTTTCACTTATCTTTTCTTCTCCATGCGATCACATACTTATTTTTTCTCTTTTTTGCGTTTATATTTATTTCTTATCTATTCTTATGATCTTCCTATTTGACCATAATTAGCATATATTGATTCTGGTTTGAACATATATAATTAGTAGTTTCCAATTCTAGTCATTTTTAACGTGTGGGTTATTTTCCCCTTCTTTCTCTTTTATTCATGTGTGAACTCACGATTTTTAGTTTTCTCAATATTCTTGTGTCCTCTTACATACCAATATGCCCTTAATTTACCTTTACACAAATCATCCTAAGGCATTTTAGTAAGGAGTAATGACAAGTATTCAATCATTCCACAAGTCTTAGGTGCATTATACCCCAATGACCCATTTTAGTCAATGATGGGTGTGACTAAGTCCATTATAGTTAAAATTTGATTTATAAAGCCCAATCTACTTTCAGCTAATGCAAATTTTGCTGATTTTCAGAACTTTCACATGTGACCAGACCAATTTCATTAGAATGGGACATATATAGATATAATTGAGGCCACTTATGTTGAATTTGAGATATGTGCAATTAGGTCCCTATATACGTCAAAAATAAGGGACAAAAATATGTCATAATAAACAAGGCCAAGGGACCACACATAATAGCGAAGAAAAAAACAACTTTTTATCTAAAACAGTAACAATATAAATGAAGCAAAAATCTTGAGTAAAGTATATTCTACACCATCCATATGTAATTATATCTCATCATAGTATAATAGAATATCCATGTAGCATTGTGTAAGTTATGAATAACTAGCAAGACTTGTGTAAGCAATATAGATAGCTAAAAATGGTAGAAGGTTTTAGTGCACAAAAATCATTGTATCTCTTAAGCAAACCATGAAAAATCTTTGAATTTTTTTTAAAATGATGTAATAGGATGATTTTGAAGTGTTGAAAAATATTTCAAGTGATTTGGAGATCTATAGAGGAAGTTATGTCAAAATCTCAGTTTGTAGACCTATAAGTAAGGTCTAGAAACCCTTGTTTCTTGTTTTCTTGTTCAAGTTGAACTTAGAGAAGAGTGTGAATATATTTGTTGAGATGGATAACATAAAATAGAGGTTAAGAATCCTAAGAAATCATTGGGTGTATAATATTTAATCCCAATATTAGAAATGATCCTCAACCAAGAAGATGAGAGAGATGAAGATGGAAAAGAACAAAACAAAGAGTAGGTGTATGACATAAAGAAGGCAGAGATCAGATTTCATGATGATCTTGAAGCAATCAAGGATGAAGGAAAAAAACAAAGATCTCCAAGGCATTACAAGAAGATTGTAGGTCAGGCAATAGATATGAAAGAAGAAGGCAAGTCTACATGTAAAGAATAACAAGTGGAATCATGGATAGGTGTAGAATAAATGATAGGAACCAATCATGAATAGAACCATGCAAGAAGATATCAAGACAAGTGTGGGTGATCAAGAATCCAAGAGAAGAGAGGACTGAAATCAAAATTGTAGTATTTAAAGAGCATTGCAATGAGGAACAACTTCAAGTGAACTAAAAAAGGAAAGTGGCAGATTTTAGGCTAGCATTAAGGGCAAAGGATCAAGAAGGCATGGTTGAGAAAATCATGGATGAAAATAGGTCACTACAACAAGAAAAAATAAGGAGACGGGATAAAGAGTCTAAAAGGATGACAAGAGTATCAAAACAATATTACAAAGCACTTAAGAAGGGTATAGGAAAGAAAAAAGATGTGAAGGATCATGATATCCTTGAAGAAACCATTGAATCTCCTGAATGTGAGATGATTTGTGTTAAGTAAGTTTTTTTACAAGTATAGAGATAGAAACACAGGAGATACTCCATGATTATATGGAGAAGCCAAGATATGAAGTACAAGAGTTCATGATAAAACAAGGAAAAGAGGAGAACATTCAAACTCATCATGAAGAATATAATTGGAAAAGAAGGCAAGTTTGGTGAAAGAAAATAGCAGTCCAAGCACATGTCAAGAAAATAAATTTAGAGCAGCAATAGAAGATTAAAAATAATCAAGTTACATAAAGAATGAACTACAAAATAAGAAGCTACAAGAAGATAAACCAAGAAGGCAAAATCAAGGTGAGTGTATTCATTGCTTAGAAACTATATTTTGTATATTGGCATGGTGTTATTCACTGTTGAAAACCCATGAAGATCACATGGCAAACATTGGCCAAGGAATAGATTAGTATAGAGCATATGAGCATGCTTTAAATAGGTCAAGAAGAAGAAATTGTGAAGCAAGGGTAGGATTAATGCTTGAAAACAAAATATTTAGGTCAGATTATAACAAAAAGGAAATATAGATAGTAGTAGTAATGGGTAGAGAAGATAAAAAGTTGATAAAGAGTATGCATCTCATGGAGATATAAGGTGAGATGAAAAGAAAGCAAAGCAAGATAAGAGAGGATAAGAAAGTAAGAAAGAAAGAAAGTGAATGGTATGAGAAGATGATTAAGCAAATAAGTAGAAGAGAAAGAGAAGGAAAGAGAAACAAGAATTGGAAGACAAGAAAGAAGTTTCATTTGAGTTGGAGCTCAATTTTTTCCACTTGGGGAGTCTGATGCAAGTGCATATGGATAGAAGTTTAGTTTTTATAAATATTAGTCAATTTTATTTGTGTGTAGGGTTATATGGTCTTGTTAGGTCCTTTACTAGGTGTTCAAGTTAGTAGTATTTCAATAATTGGTCATTAGAGCTTGTTTCTCATTTTCCTGCCAAAAGTTATAATTTAAAATTTTGAATTTATTAGAGCATTGGGGAGAGGTCTTTACTCTTTATAGGCTAAGTTTTGGTCATGATCCCATTGTTATAAGTCATAGAAGGTCTAAATACATGTTTAAAGTGCTTTTAATGATATAAATATTGACTGCCCATGTAAACCTTCAAGTAAGGACAAATTAAGCATTTTTTAGGATAAGTCATAAGTTGTTGAGAGATATTTATTGCACAAAATAAGAAGAGACCAAGATTAGACATCAAGTAACAAAGTAATAGAGTTTGAACCATGAAATAAGGAACTAAGAAATGGAAGAATCCCAAGATTCTATACAATTAAGGTGGAGAAGGTTCAAGAGATCAGGAAGATTCCAAAGAAAAAGGAGGCAATTTGAGAATCTTGAAATGAAGAAGAGAATCTAGAGGGAAGATGAATGCTGAGAGAAGATAGGAAAGAAGAAAGGACAATCAAGAAGAAGTGTAAGAACCAAAAGATTCATTAGAATTTGAAGGAAAGTTCATATATACATAGGTTGTAGGGTTCTTGATAGGGTTTTAGATTGTATTGTTGAATACATTTAAACTAACATAAAAAAAGAGTGCTCTTTTAGACTGCATACTTCAATTTCAATCATTTATCATCTATAATTGAATGTTCCTATTATGTTTGAATCATATTTATGGTTATGAATAGTTTTCTCACTTAGTACAGGCCTGAAAAATAGAACATAGTGTTTACATAGTCCAGCAACAAGGTTTATAATTTGAGACAGTAGGTTTTCTTCACTTGTTCAGATTGTTTAAGGTCCTAGATCCATTAGTAGAGCAAGACATATGTTAGATGAGTCTTTTCCAAACCAAAATTTCCAAGACATGTCTTTAAACTTGGATTTCCCCTCAAATTTTAGCTCTCGGGATGGGTACAAACCTGCAACCTTATAACAGGGTTTTAGTGCACAAAAATCATTGTATCTCTTAAACTAACCATGCAAAAGATTTGAAACTTTTAAGAACGGTGTAATAGGAGGATTTTGAGGCATTAACAAATATTTAAAATGATTTGGAGATCTATAGAGGAATTTAAGTCAAAATCTCAGTCTGTAGACCTATAAGTAAGCTTTAGAAACCCTTATTTCTTGTTTTCTTGTTCAAGTTGAACTTAAAGAAGAGTTTGAATCTATTTGCTGAGATGGATAACATACAAAGGAGGGTAATAATCCTAATAAATATTTGAGTGTCTAATAGTTAAGCCCAATATTTAAGTAAGGAAAGTGGCAGACCTATGTATGAAGCATAAAGGAACCTTGTTTGCAATCTTTTGAAAAAAAATTGAACTTAAGGAGAGATACAAACTTGTTGTTTAAGATAGACCACATGAAAAGGAATATAAATACCCCTTGGTAAACATAAATAATCTCAGTTGAGTTAAAGACCAAGTTAAGAAGGTTATAAGCATATTTTCGAACAGGGCATACCTATTATAAGAAGCCTACTTACACCATCAAAGCAGGGGTGCACCAAGAGAGCTGAATTCCACACAAAGAATGCTAAATAAGGCTAGTTGTGCATTTCAAATTTCAAATTAGTTGTCATGGGGAGTAAAGATGGGATTTTACAACTAATCTAAATTTTGAAATTGTTGCCCATTATGGCTAACATGGAAGTTAACAGAATAAATGGGTAATGGGAGGTGGGGGGGTCAAGACCAACCGCATAGGTTTATACATGTTGATTACAGATAGTCATTTGTTTTTTTGCCTTGGTTGCCTACACTTGATCTACGACAATCATCATGTTTAAGAAGAATTTTTTCTGGATAAGAAGCACTTTTGGAATCAATATTCTTAACAAGAGAGGCGTCTTTGTTCTTAGATATTTCTTTGAGATGTTCATCGACATCACATTTAACATTAATTAAGGTAACTATTCTGGTGCTTGGTTGTTTCCCTTGTTTCATCTGAGCTTCTACACTAGAAGTTTACCCTTCCTCAACACTTCATTTCCCTAACAATCATTTCTAATGCATCAAGCCTAGATTTAAGTTCCTCCAAAGCTTCTCCTTTTCCCTTGATTGAAACCTTAGAGAAGCTACCCACTTTTCCATCTAGGGCACATTTCTTCAAGATCCCTAACAATCCTGCTCCAAATGATGACTCCCTTTCCTACCCAAGTACTTTTGCCAACTTTTTTTAATCTTCACTCCCTAAAAAAAGAAAGAAACATAATTTAGTAAATTGTAACTCTCACAATTTCCATCAAAATCTACATACTTTGTTATAAAAGTATAACTAACAAGCCTTTGTACTAGGTCCCGAAAAAGAAGGATAAATAAGAAAATAACATAGTAATTTTTTTGTATAAGCATAAAACATATTTGTAGTAATAAGTGAAATTATTATAAAAATTTGTAAACCATGAGATGTCTGCTGAAACTTGAGATGCTCTTCTACGCCAATGACTAAGCTATGTTGAGTCTAGGAAACTGATAAAAACTAAAGTTACTATTTATGGCAACAATCAATAAGTGGAGTGGGAATCATAGAGCACATTATGCAAACCTACAATGACAAAGTCATTAGTGGCCACCATCCAGACCAAAAAGATTATAAAGATAATTTAATAAAGAATACTACTTCAAAAATATAGACCTCTTACACCACACAAACATATTTTTTAATACATCAAAAATTATTAGATAAAGAGGCATGGTATTTAGTTCAAAAAGGATATTTAGAAATCCATAGACCATTAAAGATATTGGATTGAATTTTTTTGATGAAATAGATCATATAATTTTATTATAAATAAAACATATACAAGACTATTCACACTAAAAAGGCGGCATAGATCATGCCAATAATGACACACTAGGCCACACCTAGGAATCAAAATGCCCAAGGCCACAAAAACAACAAACAAACTAGGCCAAGCCTAGAGAAAGATCTAATACATCAAAAAATAAGAATCTTAAAAAGCAATATCAAATAAACTAGATGAGAGCAGGTCATTATCAAGAGGACTCCATCCAAAGCCAAGAAGGTCTTTCCCGTCATCCACGGGGTCCCATCTAGAGTCAGTATCCACCTAATGAACATTATCTTTTTCTTCAGTAGCATGTGGGGGTGAAATTGCTAAGTTAAGCTACGGAAATTTTTTATCAAATGGTTGAAGAGAACCATCTTGGGAGTTGCTAGACTAAAAATTCCCTTCGAGTTGGGCTACTGGAGATAGAGAGCCCCACCCCTAACTCTGTTGAGGTGGCTAAGGCAAAGAACCCTACCCAGAACATCGATCCATGGAGGGATATCCTAAGACACTGTATTGAGTTGTAGGGGGAGAGTGGTGTTGCGAAGAACTAGAAGCCTAGGAATGGTGATGAGGCCAACAACAGGGAGAGATACCTTGACCTCAAGGCGATGAAGGCGACATGTAAGCAATGGTGTAAGACGTGTCACCCTAGTGATGGAGGAGCCACTGCAGGTAGTCAAGTTCCATATCCACTTTGTTTGTTTGCACTTACATTTGTAGAATCACATTAGAAACAATGGTAGCTTTGTCATAAGTAGAAAACAAAGAGTTTGCAGATTTATTAGAAAATAACACTAAATTACATTCTTTCCATAGTCAAAATAAAATTTTCATTCAGAAAGCATGCTAGACTTGGGTGTATTTGGGAGGCAAACTAGGATTATCTCCAAATAGAATATGGCACCAATTGAAGGGAATTGAGTGGAGGGGATGGAAAATTTCTTGATTCCAAATCTAGGTACGTTGGGCCTTTGGGCAATACCAAAAAAGGTGCATTATGGTTTCAAGGTGAACACATAAAGGACATTTGGGTAGAGAAATCCCCAATTAGACATGCCTTATGCTAATTAGCAGGCCTTGATAAAGCAAACACCAATTGAAAATGCATGATTTTTAGTTTAGTACGAGCTGACCAGATAGTGTGGAAGTGATTCCCTTAGATGGAAGGGGAGGAATGGATGCTTCAACTCTGGTTGAGTTTATCCACCATAGGAAAGTGTGGAAAGAGTCATTCATAACCTTTTCTAGCCATATAATTCTAGGAGGGAGTCTTTTTGTGCCATTTTTAGTCCTTCCACCAAGGACAAACAGAGTTGACAGAGATCTTGTGAAGCAACTCCATAGGCACTACTACCACAATCTCATCATAAGACTCTCTATCAGCTGGAGAAAGTTTAAATTTAACCTAGAAAACACTCTAGGGAATCCAAAATCGAGACTTTTTGCATAAAAGGTCTTGCACGGTAAAAATTCCACTGTGTTAAAACCTAAGCACATGAATCCAAGGCACTTCTGCAAGAGGCATCGCGTGCATGTTGATGATAGGCAACCACCATAGAGACCATTGGTTGATGGAAATGCCATCCCTAAAGCCTAAACCATTTCACAACAGCCATGGTTTGATTTTTTTCTAGGATTTTAGATACTCTTAATGACAAAGGTTTCCACCACTTTGATATGGGTGATAAGGGTAAGGAGATTGGGAAAACCAAGTCCTTTCTAAGGTGTGCAACCATAGGGGGACCCTTGAGCGATGAAATTCTAAACAAGAGTATATTAGGCTTATTTTCCCTTCACCATGTGAATAATCCATTTAGCACATAAGGCAAAGGCTTGTCAATAGATATCAATGAGGCCCATACTTACAGCCTCACGAGGAAGACACAAATAATGCCAGGCAACTCTATGAAAGCTCTTATCAGTGGAGTGATTGCCCAAATGAAATCCTGTAACGACTTCTTGAGCTTTTGGATAGCCTATTTGGTGGGCACCCATGAAGAAGAATAGTACACATGGGTGGCAACATGTACTTTGGATCATATTTGGAATTTCCTAGCCAATGAAAGCGGCATGGTAATTCGATATAAGAGGTTTTTCTCAGCATGGTCCACCATGTACTGACATAGCTGAGAGGGAGAGTCCTGGAAGGCAAAGGGAATTCCTAAAAATTTAAAAACCTCATCATGTTGTATCTAGTGCCAATTATACTGCACCATCCAAACACGCTGAGGAAGAAAGGATTACTTGTAACACTACATTTTACATCATTGAATAACGGACCCAGAGGCAAGACAAAAGACCTTCATAGAGCACATATCATTGGCCACAACATCATCTTCCTTGATGATTGTAAAGGAGTCATCAGTAAAGTGCCCATTGAAAGGTTGTTGGGGTTCTTCTGAAGGAAGGGATATACCATGCATAAGGCATTATGATTGAGCATTGGCCAAAACATAACCAAAGCCTTCTGCGATGAGAACATACAAGGTTGAGGCCAAGGGGCAACCTTGTCTGATGGATCTGAAGAGGCCGAAAGGTTCTGAGTTGACTCCATTAATGAAGAGGAAAGTTGAGGCATTATAAAACTACATGCAGACAGATTGAGTGAGAGTGGAACCAAAACCCAAAGCTTGTAACATAGCCAATATGAATGGCCACTCAATGCAATCATAGGCTTTCTCAAAATAAATTTTAATGAAAAAAGCCTTTTGGTGTGACTAACAGGCCCATTCTATGCCTTCCCGCACTGCAATAACATTATCCATATATATTAGCCTTAAATGAACCCTGTCTACTCAAACTGGATGATAGAAGGCAACATATGTCAAAGGCAGAGCATCAAAGACTTGGCAATGATTTTGTAAGAGATGTTAAACAAAGTGATAGGATGTCAATTACAAATGAGCTTGGGGTCACCAGACTTCGAGATGAATTTGATATGCCCTTTGTTGATGGCTGAGCCTAAGGTCTCCGAGTGGAAGGATTCGAGGTAGACTTGGTAAAGGTCAGCCCGAGCCGTAGCCCACATTTTCTTATAAAACTCACAAAGGAAGCCATCACATCCTGGGTCTTTATCATTAGCCATTTGCATCACATCTTCAAATATACCCTCCATAGAAAGGAACTTGTCATAGACGACCCTCTGGGAGGTGATAATTTTGGTGGGAACCACTGAGAGGCACTAGTTCAAGACCTATTGGCTTTCCATGGATGGAGGTTGAGATGAAAACACTTTCCAATAATGTTTGGCAAAAAATATCACCATCTCAGGTGTCTCCGTGTATCTCTACCCATTATCCTAAATGGCTTGCATATGTTAGGAGGTGGACTTGGCCTTGACAATGTGGAAAAATTCCTTGGAGACTTGGTTGCTAAATTTGAGCCAATGCATATGAGCTCGAAGTTGAGCATCACGGGTATTGTAATGATCAATAATTTGGATTTTGTGGCATAATTTGACCACTCACAACTAGAGAGCTTCATTGAATGGGTATTGCTCCAAGGAGGCCACAATGTGGCTCAGTCTGAAGAGGTGGTGGAGTAGGATCTTATTTGAATCTTAGCTAATTGGTGCTCGCATATGTGCATAAATCTAGTCATTTGATTGAGAGCATTTGCCCACCATCGGGTCTACCTTGGTTGCTAAGTAGGCCTAGGAACAAGATTCCAAACTCGCTTGATGTGTGTCATGATGGGCCCATGATCCAGGAGGATTGTATTAAGAAAGAATTGCATCTTATGGAGTTTGGGCTTTTTGAAATGCTAATTAATATGGTATCTGATTAGAAAGTAGTTGGAGAGAGCAAAATCTAGTGAGGCTTCCATTGGTGGGGAAAATGTACTATCAAAGGAGTACAATTGAGTAGAAATCATAGCATGATCGAGCCATTTAAATACCTGATTGGTCCCACCTCGAAGATTGGTCTAAGTGTACCAAATTTTTGGTGTGAGGAGCTGCCCTAAATTAGGGTCATGAAAGCCAAATTTATTTCACATGTATAACCACACCTCCCTTTCACCATCGACTCATCAAATTGGTAGAGTCAGGATCTTGTTAGTTTATTGTTCTACCATATTAAAATTCCCACATATATCCCAATGGGTGTCATGCAAAGAATCAACAATCCATCACCATAAAGTCGATCGTTCATGTGCATCATTCAAGGCATAAACATTAATAATGCCAAACAAGTGATTATCAATATTGAAAAGGGCCCATGTAGCATGGTGGGTGGGGTCCTTGCCAGATGTCACAAAATGAGGCCACCACTTGAGTGTAATGAATGTCATAATGCCACCATGACCTGCCTCGTGATTACTGGAAAGCAATAAACTATCACGCTAGATAACTCTGGTAATAACTGAGAGAAGCAAACCTGCCACCTTCACTTCTTGAAGGTAGAGAATGTCCATATCTACAAACTTACTTATGAAATCTCGAACAACATACTTGTAGACTGAGTCTATCAGGGCCTGAACATTCCATGAAAAATAATTTATAGGTTATGGTTGTCAAGAAACATATCCTCTACATTGATCCCTTCCAGGGATTCATGTCTATTCTTCAAGAAATGCTCAGAGTTGGAGAGAAGAAACTCTGGCTGCTGAGTAAATTCTATCACGAACTCCAAATTATCCTCGGATAAACCTCGATGAATAGGGCTTTGAGAGTGATTCAAAGAGTTCTAGGAGGGGTTGCGTGAGTGCTTTCTAGGGTCGGTCCATGTGATATATGACAAAAAATCTAGATTGTTTGGAAAGACATTTGTTCATACTTGAGAATTGGAAAGCACATTTGCTGCCAGGGGTGTGTTTTGAAACTGAGGTTGAGACGGCGCTACCTCCGTAGGCACTGGTTCCTTGACAAGGAGTATGTTACAAGGCACTTCCTTGCTCGACAGAGTCGAAGGATTAAGTGCCTGAGGCATAAAGCTAGAGGAAAGTGTGTTGATAATCCCACGACCGGTCTGAGAAGGCCCCTCGTTGCAATTGTTCCTCTTCCCCTCGAATGGTTTGCCATCCATCTTCTTGGGTATTCTTAGGAGTAATAACCACTGACTTGGCAGGGGTCCTGTTGTGGGGGAGATACAAAGGACAGTCCTTAATCTTGTGGTATGTGGCTTGGCAATGGAAACAAGTATTAGGCAAGTTGATATACACTATTCTCTACAAATACCGAGAGTCATTGACTTGAATTTCGACAAATTCCTTGAAGTACTTAGAAAAATCAACTTCCACTCATACCTTCCTTTGCGGTCGAGCTGAGTAGAATCTCTGGGACTCGTTAGTAACAATATAGCCTATAGATCTAACTATTTGGTCCAAGAAGGGCCATCATGGCAAGGGCAAACTCGAGAACTCAACCTAGACAAGGACTTTCAAAGCAGCATGCTTTGAGACAACAAAGTCTCTGGTCCAAGGGGATAGCACTAGGATGGAGTTTCAGACATACCAAGTGGCCGACTTGTTCAATATAGAACCTCCATGGATGGGGTCAACAAATTTTAATAGAAAAAACATTTGGTCATGTTTTGGATGTTCTCAAGCTTAATGCCATGAGCTGCCTAGGTGGTTTGAACCCAAGATTTGAGCATGTTTTCAAAAGGAATGTGACCAACAAAGTAACCTATCAGACAAAACTACTTTAGCTATTGACAAGCAGAATCAAAATTAGGCCGAGTAAGAACAACATTAGGAAGAGAATCCTTACCTCGTGATATACTTTTGAGACAAATTTCCTTGGTCATTTGTTCAGTGGTTCCATTGCAGAATGCTCCTGCTTCATCCGTCATGGCTTCAATTGCTAGAGGGGAAGGTGGGGAGGCCATTAAATAACTCACCTAGAGGGTGAAGCTAGTAAATCTCAATAAATGCTAATATCTTGCGTGGATGTGGTATGACAAAGAAGACCAACAATGAAAAGACGACAACTCTTGATGCAAGGCATAAGCAAACCCTAGCAGAGCCAAAAACTCCTCGTGGAAATTCTAATTAAGATTTTTGATACATTTTTTGGATTAATTTTTGAGATGCTTGCCATTTTTGGCAAGAACTATATAATTTGTATCTAATAGATATATTAGGGGGCTTATGTGAATAATGTACAACAAGCCTTTCTCCTCTCGTATTATAACACAAATGGTACTAAAGAAAGCTCCAAGTTAAATTAAGAAGAATTTCAAAAATTGTACTAGGCATCTAACCTAAAATAAGGAGACTTAACACAAATGGCATCTGCTAATCAGGGCTTCCACTCACAAACCTATTTTCTGAAACATTGATGGTTGAAATGAGAATGTTAATAGTTTGTTCAAACCATAGATTGGCATTAGTAAAAAATAACATGCAATCAAGAAAATCTCGGTAGCTTCAATGAATCAATGCCCACAAGCAACCTCAATTGATCCTTCACCTAATAAATGGCGCATAAACAAATTTGAGTGAGCCTTAACTAGATCAATGGCCCATGGTTAACTTCAACTAAGCATTAACAAAACGTTATCCCCACCATGTTACCTCAAGAGAGGATTTTAAATCAGATCCCATCTCCAAGAGCTATCTTGATTGAGGATTTCATTGATCCAAACGTACAATAGCATGTAAAAGCAATCATTCTCATTGAAGAAATCAAATATTGGTCAACAACGAACATGGCGGAAGGCGGAGGAGGCAGAGGGTTCTGAGAGTTATCCTTTTTTGATTGATATGCACTTGAATTTTGTTTTTCTGGGCTTGAGATGGCCTTATGTGTGGACTTTACTCTCTACCTGAAACTTGTTTTAGCTCGGTTTGGATATGTATATGGAATGTGATTAGTGGTATACTATATCTTGTTTTATTAATGAAAATGGCCATTCGATCAAAAAAATTAGTCAACGACAATATTAAAAGTTAAAAGCACAACTACTAACAGAAAGTCAAAATGGTCAACTGACACTCAGTTTTGGTCAAAGAATAGGCATTCCAATCAATGCAACTCTCTTCTCTGTCCAATCATTTTGCTTGGTGTTAACACTACAAAGTCTTTGAAATCATGGTTTTCTCAAAATCTCTTCATCAGAAAATATTTTTCAAACAAACTCTTACCTTTTTTAGTTGTCTAGTCTTTCTAGTTTGCTTTGCTTTGCAAAGCTATGGTTTAATTTTCAAGTTTCTCAACATTCCTCTTAGACATGGACTACTACAGCTTATACCTGATATTAGTTTCCACTCATTTTAAGTTTTCCTTGACAAGAAGTTCTACAGTAAAATGAATAACTACTGGAGAATTGTTCCTCTTTACTGCAAATGTACAAATAAATGCCTGAATTCTTGTCATATTGCAGTATGAATATAATTGTACATGGCTAAGTTACCCTTACAGGTTTGGGTGTGGATACTGGTATGTGGTTCACGTACGAAGGTTCACTGTCTTATGTTTGGGACCTTTGGGTATGATCCAAGTTTGTTGGGTCCATAGAAAAAATTTAAAAATCTAAAAACTATACACAGTAATGAAAATTAATGATATCGAAAACCTGAGACCTGCATGAACAAATAATCATATTGCTCTTCATCGGGACTAAGAATTGGTTCATTCAAACCAAATGCATTAGGACTAGCAACAGTTTCGTTGCCTTTGTTTTTTTATAAATATTTTTGTTGTGTAATTTAATCTTATTCTATTGTTTTTATTATGACTGTCATATGCAGATCAGCACTCTTTTTTTAATATGTTTTATTATGACAGCTGGGTACAGGTACCTAGATCAGTTCCAGTACTAGAACTCTACCAGTACAATTAGAGGGGCCTCCAGGGCAGTAGCTGGTAACGTAGGCAAATGGTTTTCCTTCTTGCAGAATTGAAGATTTATTAGCATACTTGTATTGTTTTCAGGGTAGATGAGAGGTTTAGAGTCTTGTGCTGAAATTTTGTCATACATTGTAAGTGTTGTTGGTTTGGCAGGTAGAGGGAAGACTTGAGTTTTTATGATAAGATGCACCATAGAGGTCTTCTTGATCAGAGAGAGGGAAAAAAAAATTATTGGTTGGGACAGTATTGTCTAATGTCATGGGATTTAACATTCTTGAAAGTTTGTAAACTTTACCTGTTGATAATCATGCCTTGGGAGATATTCAATGCATATACCAAAAATAAATAATGCCGACAAATTGATACAATTAAATATCAATATGCCAGAATGGGACGGAGGGATTTTCCATATCCAACTAATGTCATGTTTGTGTGTTGGTAGGGATGGTGTATCTCAGCTCTGATATCATTATTATCGGCTGCCTTTCTTGTACTTGCAAACATTGATGTTGGATAGAAAAACTCAGAGAATACATTATTACTTACATGTGTTTGTTGTTAGGACCATTGATATTGGAGAGAAAAAACTAAGAGAATACATTATTACTTACATGTGTTTGTTGTTAGGAGCATGAATGGAAGATTTTCCAACTGTCAGATTGAGCAAAGCAGGAGTCTTGACAACCCCTTCCATTGGCATGGCCTAATTTCTGACACTAATTTCCCAGAGACCAGAGGTATTGTACAAGTGTTACAAGAAGAGATGGAAAGAAGGGAAACACGTCCACGAAGACCAAGTGTCTAACAGCTGAAACAGTCTTCCAGCATCCTTATGTTCTTCCAAATCGGTAAGGGTTTTTTTGGCAACCTCCAAAAAGATTTGAGAAGTGCCAAAGGTTGTGAGTGCAAAGCAGAGAAAGACAAAGTTCAAGCTCCATGAGAGCCATCTCACTGTGTAAATATTGTACGAATCATTTCAGGAGTAAGAATAAAGTTGAATATTTGCTTATGGTGGTGTTTGTATAGTCCAGTAGGGTTTTCTCCTCAAGTCAATGTCATACATTGTGTGGTATGTTTTTCTGTTCATCCTTTCTGCGATTTCCTTTCATCCACACTGCGAATTGGGAGTATGTTCAATTACATACTAGTGCATGTATTTCAGTTGGTTTGTGTTGAATTTTCATAGCTCCAAACTCAAATCAGCATAAACAAGTAAGAAGGTCCCTGATTAATTTGTGATAATCATAGACTGTGTAAATTACAGATCAGTTGTTGATCAATTCTGCTTTTTTAATGAAGATCATGCCCTGATTGATTTTGACTTTTCACAAAGTTTATTCACATGCTGCAATTGCGAAAAACCTAAATAGCTTGTTGATTTATGATAAATGGTTGAACAACCAGGGGGAGTTTCTAACATATGTCCATAATCAAATTTTGTCAGATCACCGGGCAATCCAACTACACAGAAGTTTTCAGAATAAAAATCAACATCTAGACATACACAATCTGCATGTCCATATTCACATAACCTTGTCTTGAGGTCCATCCTTCGTGAACATGTGGATGCAACATCTAGACATACACAATAAAATCAAGGAATTGTGCACTAAAGGTAACAAGATCCAAGGCTATGAAAGGTATAAATTTACTGGGAAGCTTAGAACACTTGAACAAAGTTGAAGTACCTTACAACTATATAAAAAACTTGTGGACAATCTGCACATCAAGATTAGAGACTTGGCTTTTTACGCCGTAAATAGAGGCACAAGAGTAGAGGTCGATTGACAAACTAAAGGAGATAGACAAAAATTAGATCCACCTGTCACATGACGAAAGGAGATGGGAATATTTTAAATAAACTGATATAAAATGACGGAATATCAATTCCATTCAACGGAGGATCCAGACGCAATTATCAAACTATTACAATTTTTATTAATAGTCTGCTAACAGAACCTAAGACTGACAGTTTTTGTCTTTTCTTGGCTGAATTTGTCATGGTAGGCCTTCATTCTACACTTAATAATATTAATTACATTTTCTAAACAAACCCAATTATCATAATCAGCATTTGATGCTGTCAAATCCTGCTCAGAAAATAGTACAGGCTTGTGGCTACATTCTAGCATATCCATAGATGGGTACCCCCTGCTCATATAAAGATGCAAAGCACCAGCAGCTCAACTTTATTGAAGGTAACTTTAATGGAGGACAAGGCATTTTTCTCTGATTTATTTTCGAGATGTCGAAGGAATTGATGGGGTCAATTATGGTCTCAAACAAAAATCAAAGAAAATTGCAGAGATCCGTGTGCCATTTTAGGAGCACTCTGCCTTACATTTATTGGGGCAAAATCTTAAAAGAAAGAGTAAGTCCTTGTACAAATATATCTCTCTATATTAAAATATTCTGGGCCCATGTAACTGCGATTCATGCAAAAGATGTATACGCATTGTCAAGCAGAAATCATGCAACAAAATTTGTAGCACCAAATGTTGTACATACAAGTATTGCAGCTGTACGAAAAAAAAGAGCATGGTATAGCAATATTAAAGAATTTTTTTACAACAATTACAGTTTTGGGGAAATGTAAATAGCACATCGCATGGTAAGGATTAAAAATAGATTCATTGGCTCTTCCTCAAAGACGCTGAATCGGTTCTAACGTATTTAGCAAATCGAAGTGGAAACTTGTGATCCACAAGATTCATTTCCCAGCAAGAGTTCCCTAGGAACCTGTTTCCTCATGTAAGGCCTATGACATGACAAGAGCCAAAGGATAAAAATATGGTTAGATGGGAAAAGATAAAGATGACTGCTGCAATAACTGTACTGCACCAAAATGCGAAATGAAGTGGCTTCCGAGTTACCTCGTCCTAGCATAAAACCATCCAGCTCGCTTCTGGCTCTAATCCCACTGCTGGCTACAAATAATCGACAGCTGAAGAAACTCTTTCTTGAGCCTGAGTTGTCCCCCTCAATCTCATAAAACCACAGGTCCAAGTAAATTGGCTTGAGGTTGTAACAGATTTCAAACACTTCTAATTAAAATGGGATTCATTTCTCCAATAATGTCTAATTTATGAAACAATTTCCAGGGGGTTCCCTATTCGTATTGGATACTGTTCTATCAAATTTTTCCCTTGTCTAGTACAGATTTTTTTGTATTGCACTTGTTTGAACCCCATCTATTAGTTAGATTTCAACTCTTATCATCATTTTTGAACCTTGCATACTGTATTAGAAAGTTAGAAATTATGTTAATTGACTATCCACAAAGCATAACTAGTTATTTTGTCTCAATTTGAAACATGGTGCATATTTTATTTGTATCAACTAAAATACATGTTTAAAATACATGTTCAATCAGTACTCTGAGATGGAAGACTGCTACGGTACTTTTGATAAATAAGGAGAGTGGATTGCTTCATAAATTGAGCTTTCATACCTAGCAAGGAAACCCAGAATCAAAGACAATTTAGTTCTTCATTATTGTTAATCTGAAAATACACCATGTCTCGGTTGACTTCAATTGGCTATGGATGTATCGCCATACTTGGTAGATTTAGACTTCTGTTAGCTACTTGTCCAGAACATAGAGTTCCCAGGTTTGTCATAGCAAACTTCATATGCTACAAATAGATATATTTGAGCTCAAATACAGCTAGAATATGAAGGTGACATTTCAATGTCATTCGAGATATCATCCAATTTGAACAAAATCACTATATATGGCTTGTTATCCCTATAAAACAAATCTTAAGATTGGTTTACAGTAATATTTTATAGGAATGTATATAACTAGGAAAATATGTGGTCCAGTAGGCCTGGCTTAGAGGCAAAGAACTCGGAAAAACTACAGAAATCAGACTGAGACATTAAATCATTAACAGATTTTTTACTGGCTACTAATTCCGCATTTAAAAAAAACTGAGACATTAAACCTGGTACAAAAAAGACCAACTATTCAGACCACAATGGCCCTGAAACTAATGCCTGCCAAGCAAATAGGATAAAGTATCACTCTCTGCATGAACTTGCATTTTTGTCTAACTGCATTATCGACAGGACACTAACCATGCACATGAATAAACTCAGACATTTCTTATTTGAATATTAATCAAGGCAACATGCACATGAACAATCCATCCAAAATCACTAAGGAATATTCTACCTGCAATATCAATAGGACACCATCCATCATAATTTTTACTTTGCAATACAATTCATGTCTTCAGCGCCATTTGCAACATCAAGCATACATACCAAGCTCACTTATCTGCCTTGTAAATACTATCTACCAAGGTTCTATATGTACGATTATTTAAACCTTGTTCTTTCATTAACACCTCCTCAAGAGACCCTAATTTTTGTAGCTTCTAATTCTTGCAAGCAGCATCCATCTGTGTTCTGTATGCCAAAATATAAGGACTGTATCCTCTCTACAACATCCCTTTGAGCAGTCCCTTGGCATCATCTAACATACCATGCTTGCATAGGTCATTCAATAAACCATTGTATGTTATTATACTCAGCTTATAGCCATTGTTCAAAATCTCACTGAAGAGGTCTATTAGCTTCCAAAACCATGCCTGAATTACACATACAGTTTATCAGGTGAGCATATACCATAAAAGGTGGCTTCTGGGCTTTTTCTGAAATCTCCTTAAAGAGAAACTTTGCCTCATATAGGTTTCCTTGTTCACAAAGCTTGTGAATTAAAGCATTATACATAACATATTGATCATGTCCATGACCAACAACAGGAATTTTCATGAGCAGATTCCTAGTTTCATTAGACATACCTTTCATACATTGACCATTCACCAGGGCAAGAAATGCAGGGACATTCATAATATTAAAACCTCTTTGGCACCAACTTCTGCAATAGTCTACACTGCATCCCAAAATGCTTCTTTACAAAAGCCATTGATTAGAACTGAGGCAATGACATCAGGACAATAACCCTTGTCTAGCAAGCTACACAAAAAAAAACTTGCCTCCTTGCAGCTTGCCTTGCTTACACGACAGAACTGTCATTATAGATTATGTGATAACATAAGATCCATGCCTCTTCTCCAACATTTGATCTAAAATCCTCTGAACTTCTGAAGAATTTCCTTTCCTGCAGAATTTTTCTGCCAAAGTGTTACGTGTAATGGGATGCAAAAAAAATACAATGCATAAAGTTTCTTACAAATTGATGCTACTTCATAGAGAGATGGATTCTGAATGGATCATATATAAGTAGTAGAATCAATTTGTAAGAAACTTTACGCATAATAAAGTAATGACATTGTATCTAGAAGTTAAGAGTTCAAAAATAGAGAGTCATTTGATAGCAAACAACCAAAGACTTAAATTCAACAAAAATAAAAAAAAACATCAATTAGATCCCAGATTATGAATTTTTCCAGGTATTTAAGTTGGTTAAGCAATTCAATATTACACACCAGTCTTTTGGAGGTTGATTCAAAGAATTTGACCTGGCCATGATATGCCACAATGCAAAGCTTTTAAATGTAGGTTGGTTTTGAAGAAGAGATGAACTAGGCTTGAGCTCAATGTTGAATCTTATCACAATGGACTTGGTTGTTGGATTCTAATGTGATCGTAACCAGATCATCAAACAGAGATTTCATTCAAGGAATGGACATAAGCATCTTATTGTAGCAAGCATCAAATAACAAAAGAAACAAATTTACACATATAATGCCACAAAATGCTGACTAGCAGAAACTTAGTAGGGTATCAAAAGTGTGAGGGGAGGTGCTAAGCAGTGAATGAAAACTAAAAACCACCTTGAAGGTAATGAGTGTACACAATAGTAAACATACGAGATCTCATTAATTCAGTTTAAGTTAAACCCAAGATAGTTGCACTAATCGGTCAATAACATGATTAGAAAAATCAAATTTGTTGCGAAAAGAGCTAGTTATAACCATTTGGACAAAACCAGAGCTCTAGGAAAGTTGTAAGAGATGAATTTGAGAACTCCTCACACATATTGTATGAATTGATCTCCACCACAGATTCCCATATGTTTTCATTTCAGAATATCAGTTTGATGGCAAAAACTATTAAAAAATGATTTTTTTTTTTTAAATACCCATATAATGCAACTCAATGTTATACAGGGCAGTATATATAAAAAAATAGGAAGGTAAAGTCAAAAGATGTTTCAGTGAAAAGGTGGCTGGTTGCTATTCACAGCCTGATATAAATGTTGGCAAAAAAATGGCGAAAGCATAGAGGTATAAAAGCGCAGTCGGCTAAACATGACTATACAACAAGATTCTCAACACAACATATCAAAACATAATGACAATTGTGAACATCAAACATGTGAGACTTCATTACATACTGTGAAACCTAACCCAAATTTGGCACCCTCTAAATGTAGTCATTTCTCAGCAAAGAATATAATAGGCCTTGCAGTGATACTCATACAAAATGAAAATTGTTGGACAAAATCTATCACGCAAGTGACATCCCTGATTTGCTTGCATGCAAAATATGCCATCATACATAACAAAATAAATCCGAACAATCTGAATAAGTACATAATGATAAAATGTTTACTGGGTTTTGGGTTATCCATACACAAAGTCAAATTCACTTTAAATCTACACATTCTAACTGGACATTTTTCATAATGGTACATATTATTATAATTCTCTATTTTGCATTTTGTCAAACTGTTAGCATGTACTAATAGATAGGCAAATAGATGAAGAGAAGTAATTAAATTTTTTGTAAGCAAACATGTTATTTGTATTTTATAATATGAAATTATCAAAAAAAATCATTAATCCCTACAAGGATACTCGATTTAAATTATATATTAAATGAATCCAATATCAAAGACAACTATATGTAGCATTTTAAAAAATAATTCACGTGCAGGTAGGATGAGAAGTGTCCAAAACAAATTTCCCTCTCTCCTAGTTGGCTCAGGTATGAATGCTCAATCCATGATGATCGATGCCTCCATGATGAACTATTTTGGTCAAAAAGCAATTTATTACACTCCTAGACTCCAATTTTTATTACAAGTGGATTTCAATTAAGCATGAAGCAGTGCACAATGAAAGCAGAAACCACTTCATTTATGTTGCACAAGGAGATGTTTTTGCACATTCCAAAGACGGCCAAAGTTATATACAATTTGTTCTTTCAAAATTAATCCTTGCATTGTTGTTTGAAGGAATATATGTAGAACATTGGGTTCCCACATTGGTCGTAGCAAACTTCATATGTTACAGAGATATATTTGAGCTCATATACAGCTAGAATATGAGGTGACATTTAAATGTCATTTGAGTCTTTAGATATCATCCCATTTGAACAAAATCACCATATATGGCTTGTTATCCCTATAAATCAAATGTTAAGATTGGTTTACAGTAATATTTTATAGGAATGCATATAGCTAGGCAAATATGTGGTCCAGTAGGCCTGGCTTTGTGGTAAAGAACTCAGCAAAACCACAGAAATCAGACTGAGACATTAAATTCTGAACAGAGTTTTTACCAGTTACTAATTCCTCATTTAAAAAAAAATTGAGACATTAAATCTGTTACAAAAAGAAACAACTATGCAGACCACAATGGCCCTGAAATTAATGCCTCCCAAGCAAATAGGATAAAGTATCACTCTATGCATGAACTTGCATTTTTGTCTAACTGCAATATCGACAAGACACTAACCATGCACATGAATAAACTGAGACATTTCTTATTTGAATATGAATCAAGGCAACATGCACATGAACAATCAAGCCAAAATCACTAAGGAATACTTTACCTGCAATATAAATAGGACACTATCCATCATAATTTTTACTTTTCAATACAATTCATGTCTTCAGCACCATTTGCAACATTAAGTATACATACCAAGCTCACTTATCTGCCTTGTAAATACTATCTACCAAGGTTATATATGTAAGATTACATAAACCTTGTTCTTTCTCTAACATCTCCTCAAGAGACCCTAATTTTTGTAACTTCTGATTCTTGCAAGCAGCATCCGTGTTCTGTATGCCAAAATATAAGGACTGTATCCTCTCTCCAACATCCCTTTGAGCAGTCCCTTGGCATCATCTAACATACCATGCTTGCATTGAATAAAGCATTGTATGCTACTGTACTAGGCTTATACCCATTGTTCAAAATCTCACTAAAGGATCTATTAGCTTCTAAAACCATGCCTGAATTACACATACAGTTTATCAGGTGAGTATATGCCATAAAAGGTGGCTTCTGGCCTTTTTTTGACATCTCCTTAAAGAGAAACTTTGCCTCATATAGCTTTCCTTGCTCACAAAACTTGTGAATTAAAGCATTATACATAACATATTGATCATGTCCATGACAACCAACACGAATTTTCATGAGCAGATTCCTAATTTCATGAGCCATACCTTTCATACATTGACCATTCACCAGGGCAAGAAATGCAGCGGCATTCATAATATTAAATCCTCTTTGGCATCAACTTCTGCAATAGTTCTATCACTGCATCCCAAAATGCTTCTTTACAAAAGCCACTGATTAGAACTGAGGCAATGACATCAGGACAATAACCCTTGTCTAGCAAGCTACACAAAAAAACCTTGCCTCCTTTCCGCTTGCCTTGCTTACACAACGGAACTGTCATTATAAATTATGTGATAACATAAGATTTATGCCCCTTCTCAAACATTTGATCTAAAATCCTGCGAACTATAATCCCTTCTTCATTCAGAATCCATATCTATGTGCTAACATAAGAACCATGCCCCTTCTCCAACATAAGGAATGGACATAACCATCTTATTGTAGCAAGCATCAAATAACAAAAGAAACAAATTCACACATAAAACGCCACAAAACGCTCAGTAGAAAAAAATTAATAGGGTATCAAAAGTGTGAGGAGAGGTGCTAAGAAACAAATGAAAACTAAAAACCACCTTGAAGGTAATGAGTGTACATAATAGTAAGCATATGCTATGTCATTAATTCAATTTAAGTTAAACCCAAGATAGTTGAACTAATTGGTCAATGACATGATTAGAAAAAACAAACTTGTTGCAAAAAGATCTAGTTATAAGTTATAACCATTTGGACAAAACCAGAGCTCTAGGAAATTTGTAAGAGATGAATTTGAGAACTCCTCACCCATATTTTATGAATTGTTCTCCGCCACAGATTCTCTAATGTTTTCATTTCAGAATATCAGTTTAATGGCAAAAACTAATAAAAAATTACTATTATTTTATTAAAATACCCATATAATGCAATTTGATCCTATTCAGAGAAGTATATATAAAAAGATAGGAAGATAAAATAAAAAGATGTTTACAGTGAAAAGGCGGCTGTTTCGTATTCACAGCCTGATATAAGTGTTGGCAAAAAATGGTAAAAACATAAGAGTTATAAAAGCGCAGATGGCTAAACATGACTATACAACAAGATTCTCAAAACAACATATTGAAACATAATGACAAGTGTGAACATCAAATGTATGTGAGACTTCATTACATACTATGAAACCCTAACCCAAATTTGGCACCCTCTAAACGTAGTCATTTCTCATCAAAGAAATATAATAGGCCTTGCAGTGATACTCATATACAAAATGAAAATTATTGGACAAAATGTATCATGCTAGTGACATCCTTAATTTGCTTGCATGCGAAATATGCCATCATACATAACAAAATAAATCTGAACAATCTAAATAAGTACATAATGCTAAAATGTTTACTGGGTTTTGGGTTATCCATACACAAAGTTAAATTCACTTTAAATCTGCACATTCGATAACTGGACACGTTTTCATAATGGTACATATTATTATAATGTCAAACTGTTAGTGTGTACTAATAGATAGGCAAATAGATGAAGAGAAGCAATTAATTTTTTTTAAGCAAATATGTTATTTTAATTTTTAATATGAAATTATCAAAAAAAAATCGTTAATCCCTACAAGGATACTGTTGACAATTCTTCCACAAGTCAGATTGTCTCTCGCCATTCGGAAAATGCACGTCTCTAGCCAAGGAAGAAAGAATACATTGTTTTTCTTTGGTAAGGGCCTTTGCTGCAAAAGGATGAATTCCTTGTCCAAAGGAATGGTTCATCAAAGAAGGCTAAGCCAAGGAAATAACAAATCAACAAAGAGCCTAAGACGAAGGAATTCCTTCGGAGAATCCAAAAGTCCACACAAAAAACAAGGAAAAGCCAAGGATTAATTCGGAAGGGTCATTTTCAAGAAACCCAAAGGGCAGGGTACCCTTCAGAAAAGGTCATTTTCAACAATCCCGAAGGGCACCTACCCTTCGGGAAGGTGCAGGAACAAATTCGGGACCTTTGCAAAAACCTGGGTGCCCTACAATTTTTCCGAAAGGCACAGAGGGAGAGTCGCTAGTCCTTGCAGAGGGCACTTGGTTTGTGACAGACCACTGTGACTTTCCCGAAAGGTTTCACAGGCAAAGAGCAAAGGACAAAGGGAATTCCTTCGGACAAAAAGTCCAAAGAAATTCGGAAGACTACAAAGAAAGAAAGTCCGAAGAAAAACAGGTGAAGGCAAAAGTGAAGGGTTAATTCCTTCGGGCTTTTTGTCTGAAGGAATTCCTTCGGACAAAAAGTTCGAAGAAATTTGGAGAAATGGCCGCGCAAAAAGCCCGAGAAAATAAACATGACAAAATGAAGTCTGAAGCCAACATAAGAAGAGAAGAAACGAAGGAAAGGTATCCTTCGGATTTTTTGTCCGAAGGATTAATTCGGAAAAAAAAGCTGAGGGAAATCAAGCCCGCAAAGCAAAAGTCTGCGGGAAAGTGACAGGGTCATGACAATTCAAGTGGACAATTTGTCCAATGGAAATCATTCAGAAGGAATGTCCAAACATAGAAAAGTCTGCAGGTACAAATTCGAGATAATTGGCAAAGCATAAAGGACGAAGGAAAGGTGAGAGCCATAAGTCCGAAGGATATCTTCGGAAAAAGTTGCCACAAGAAAGTCCAAAGACAGGCCTGAGGAAATAAACCCAAGGCGAAATGAAACCAAAAGCATAAATTCCGAAGGAAATCCAAAGCTTCGAAAAAGTTGAAAAGGCCAAATGGAGAAAATATAGACCGGATATAAATAAAGATACATCCAAATATAGAATCTCGTCAGAAATAGACATGAACAGGCAGACCAGAACATAGTAAAATACATGCAAGCAGGGGCTATTTTCAAACACCGATCAAAGCTTTAGTTGACTGGTTATTGAAGTCCTGCTCATCTCCGAATCAACTTACGCATCTGAGGGTCCAACTCAGCTTCAATCGAAGTTCCAAATTCGAATGTTGAGTTGACTATTCCAGATTTAGAGTTGACTAATTGTTAAATGCCGCATCCACTAGGAGCTTTCCATGCGAGGGAGAATAATCTCTTCGTCCAACACAGCTTATCAAACGGCCAACTCAGCTTTTCAATGTTCCAATTCGGCATCAAGCAGCTCACGTAGAGTTCTAAAATTGACATTGGCATGGATTTCCATGCAAAGAGAGGTGGATGGTTCAGAACAAAGACAAGTTCACTTCCTCAAGCACAAGAAGCTTCATGCAAAGACAAAAAAAGAAAATATATTTTATTGAAAGGCCAAGTCAGCCTTGAGTTAATCTAAGTTAATCCTTCTCTTCAAATTTTCAACACCAATCTTTGGCCTTTTGTAATTCTCTATAAAATGGCTTTCAGCCTTGATGAAAAAACGATCCATCCCTCTCTTGGTTAGACCAAACTCTGTCATTGGTGAGTTGTGTAACCTTTTCAATCAATAGAAGGACTATACTTTCAGATTTCAAGTGTTGGCATAGTGCATATTCATTTAGCAATTTGCATAAGTGGTAGATTTCTTTCCCTTCCCCAATTATGATTCATACCTAGTTGCTAGATTATCCTTATGCAGGTCATGTTAAGTGTTCTTTATGTCTTTTCTTGAGGCTGTAAGTGGATGTTAGGTGGCTACAAAGTGTCTTTTATCATACCTCTCTCCATCGTTTTCCCTCATGTTTTGGTCATTGGATCGAACCTCTTCGTGAAATATTTATGCATAAGTGATTGATTGAAATCAAAGGTCTTCCTTTTCCCTTGTTTGTTCAGTGTTCAAGGTTCCAAGTTGAGTGGATCAAACTTCTGGTGTATCACCCTTTTTAGGTAGGATTTCCCCTTAAAGTTTCCTTCTCCCTTTTCCATGGTAGTCCGTAGCATAGAGTAGAGATCCTCATTGATACATCATACATGAACCAGCCTTCTCTGGAGGTTCTTCTCACTGTTGAGGCACCCACCCTCGTGAGAAGATCCCATTGTTTCAGCCGGATTGAGGACTGGCCATTTCATGCACGTCTTCGATTCAGGGCGCAGCTCCAAGTTGACAACAATTTTTGGCATGCCCGGTGGGACCTATTTTAGCTGGTCTTGATGAAATTGCAGTTGTAGTAGTGTTTTTCAAAAAGTATTTGGTGATTCCAAGCTCAAGCAATTGCTTCTAACAATTCAGAGACAGCTTCCATGTAAGTCTATTTTTATTACATTATCGTGAATGAATTTTGATGGCTGTGTATGAAGAGAATTCCTATGCTATGTTTCCTTATCAACCCAATGATGGATCATACCAGCCTAGTCATGATACCTATGAGCCTAATCAGCCTTATCAAGAGTATTATCAAAGCTATGTTGAGCCTTATCAAGTTTCTCATGATTCTTATTATCAAGAGAGTGAATCTTACCTTCCTTGTGAGCCATATTAGTCTCAGGACCAGATTTCATCTTTCCCATATGGCTATGATGTTGCATATGAGCAGTACTGCCTTAAAAAAAAAATGAATGAAATAGAGCTCAGAATACTAGCATATGCAAGAAAGGTTTGTTCTAAATCTCAATATGAGGAAGTGAATGGTCTATTTCGAAATGTGTCCAATGATCCAGAAGAGATAAATGGACTATGTATTCTAGTATTGGAAAAGATGGAGGCTTGAAAAAGGCAGAAAATCGAGTTAAACCAATTGTCTACAAAGGGCTATTTTGCTCCTTATTCTCATGAAGTTCTTAACCATGCCCAATGTGTGCCAAGAGAGCTTCCTAGTTGGAGTCAAGAGCATATTCAAGACCCTGTTCAAGTGACTATTCATGAGAGTAAACCTTCCTATAGTCCCCTTTCCTCACCAATCATCCCTCAAGTTCAGGTTGTCTAGGAAGACAAGCAGGTTCCAGACTTTGATGGGGTAATGGCCAAATGGAAGGAACAAAATACAGAGGTCTTTAAGAGTTTCTCTTTCCCTCCCCTCCAAAACTCCCTAGATAATTCCATTGCCCTCAAGATTCCAAAAATCTAATCATGATCGACCTCCCATGCTTCATTTTCCCTCTCAAACAAATAAATTTTATCACCCTCCCACCATCCCCCTTCCTCAAGAGGATCTTGTTCTTTGGAGTATTGAGAAAGAGGTTGCAGCTACAGGACAAGTTCTTGCAGAGTGTGTAGAGAATGCTTCAGAAGGGTTTGAAGAAGAATTTCCTATTGATACTTCACTTGAGGTTGTAATTGAGCATCCAATTATAGCTGAGAGTGGGAAGATTGATCTTGATGTAGAGGAACTTCAAGAGGAGCTGATACAGATTGAAGTTATAAATGAGTTACAGGTATCTCTTATTGAGAAGGATCCAGATAGCCTTACAGCTAATTAAGTTCAAATAGATCAAAATGAGGAACAAAAAGATGATTGGCAGCTGTACCTCGAATCTCTACAAGAGATTGAAGAGCTTTGTATGGATATGTTGGCTATTGAAGAGCACGTTTATGAGAAATTTGATCAAGAATCACCTATTCAAGATCCCAGTATAGATTGGGTTGCCTACTCAAAGCTCCTTGAAGAGCTAGATGAACTTGCAGCAGTCAATAAGAAGGATGTGGTCACTCAAAAACCATGCATAGATGAGGTATCACTTGACATGGTGGTAGATGACAAGTAATTTGAAAAAGATCAAGAGGTACTTGATGAGTTTGTCTTTGTTGCTGTTGATGACTCGTTTGAGAAGATGCTAATACAGTTCGTAGACAAGAAAAATACCTCATCGAAGGTTATTATTAAAAAACACCCTGCTTTGCAACTTGTACCATCTCTTGGAAGGAGTGAGTTCAAGAATTTACCATTTGATCCAAGCGGATCATGCTTCATCATGGTTAGCTAGGTTATTTAGTTGTTTCTACTTTCCTCCAAGTGTTTCTGTTGCTTCAGTTTTGTCCAATAAGTGCTTGTTTGCACATTTGCTTCTTAGTTAGTTTCCTGCTTTCGTGTGTTTCCTTCTTATTTTGAAGAAGGAGGTTACTTCAGCCATGATCAGAGGAGTTTTTCAGTCAGAAATCAAGTTCACCATTGGGGAATTCAAATAGCGTCTATATATGATCTGAGTTCTCAAGCATAGCAGGCATGCTGAGCCAATTGAGTCGCCAAAAATGTTGACAATTCTTTCACAAGTCAGATTGTCTCTCGCCATTCGGAAAATGCACGTCTCTAGCCAAGGAAGAAAGAATACATTGTTTTTCTTCGGTAAGGGCCTTTGCTGCAAAAGGATGAATTCCTTGTCTGAGGGAATGGTTCATCAAAGAAGGCTAGGCCAAGGAAATAACAAATCAACAAAGAGCCTAAGACGAAGGAATTCCTTCGGAGAATCCAAAAGTCCACACAAAAAGCAAGGAAAAGCCAAGGATTAATTCGAAAGGGTCATTTTCAAGAATCCCGAAGGAGAGGGTACCCTTCTAAAAAGGTCATTTTCAACAATCCCGAAAGGCACCTACCCTTTGGGAAGGTGCAGGAACAAATTCGGGACCTTTGAAAAAACCTTGGTGCCCTACAATTTTTTCGAAAGGCACAGAGGGAGAGCCGCTATCCCTTGCGGAGGGCACTTGGTCTGTGACAAAACCACTGTGACTTTCCCGAAGGGCATTTTGCAGGCAAAGAGCAAAGGACAAAGGGAATTCCTTCAGACAAAAAGTCTGAAGAATTTCGGAAGACTACAAAGAAAGAAAGTCCTAAGAAAAACAGGTGAAGGCAAAAGCAAAGGGTTAATTCCTTTAGGCTTTTTGTCCGAAGGAATTCCTTCGGACAAAAAGTCCGAATAAATTCAGATAAATGGCCGGGCAAAAAGCCCGAGAAAATAAACCTGACAAAATGAAGTCTGAAGCCAACATAAGAAGAGAAGAAACAAAGGAAAGATATCCTTCGAAATTTTTGTCCGAAGGATTAATTCAGAAACAAAAGCCGAGGGAAATCAAGCCCGCAAAGCAAAAGTCTGCGGGAAAGTGACAGGGTCATGACAATTCAAGTGGACAATTTGTCCGACGAAAATCATTCAGAAGGAAAGTCCAAACACAGAAAAGTCTGCAGGTACAAATTCAGGATAATTGGAAAAGTATAAAGGCTGAAGGAAAGGTGAGAGCCATAAGTCCAAAGGATATCTTCAGAAAAAGTTGCCACAGGAAAGTCCAAAGACAGGCTCGAGGAAATAAATCCAAGGCGAAATGAAACCGAAAGCATAAATTCCGAAGGAAATCCAAAGCTTCGAAATGGTTGAAAAGGCCAAATGGAGAAGATATAGACCGAATATAAATAAAGATACATCCGAATATAGAATCCCGCCAGAAATAGACATGAACAGGCAGACCAAAACAAAGTAAAATACATGCAAGTAGGGGCTATTTTTGAACACCGGTGAAAGCTTCAGTTGACTGGTTATTGAAGTCCTACTCATCTCCGGAGCAACTCACGCATCCGAGGGTCCAACTCAGCTTCAACTAAAGTTCCAAATTCGAATGTCGAGTTGACTGCTCCAGATTTAGAGTTGACTAATTGTTAAACGCCCCATCCACTAGGAGCTTTCCATGCAAGGGAGAATAATCTCTTCATCCAGCACAGCTTATCAAACGGCCAACTCAGCCTTTCAATGTTCCAATTCGGCATCAAGCAGCTCACGTAGAGTTCTAAAATTGACATTGGCGTGGATTTCTATGCAAAGAGAGGTGGGTGGTTCAGAACAAAGACAAGTTCACTTCCTCAAGCACAAGAAGCTTCATGCAAAGACAAAAAAAGAAAATATATTTTATTGAAAGGCCAAGTCAGCGTTGAGTTAATCTAAGTTAATCCTTCTCTTCAAATTTTCAATGCTAATCTTTGGCCTTTTGTAATTCTCTATAAAATGGCTTTCAGCCTTGATGAAAAAACAATCCATCCCTCTCTTGGCTAGACTAGACTCTGCCATTGGTGAGTTGTGTAACCTTTTCAATCAATAGAAGGATTGTACTTTCAGATTTCAAGTGTTGGCATAGTGTATATTCATTCAACAATTTGCATAAGTGGTAGATTTCTCTCTCTTCCCAAATTCTTATTCATACCTAGTTGCTAGATTATCCTTATGCAGGTCATGTTAAGTGTTCTTTATGTCTTTTGCTGAGGCTGTAAGTGGATGTTAGGTGGCTACAAAGTGTCTTTTATCAGACCTCTCTCCATCTTTTTCCCTCATGTATTGGAAATTGGATCGAACCTCTTCATGAAATATTTATGCATAAGTGATTGATTGAAATCAAAGGTCTTTCTTTCCCTCGTTTGTTCAGTGGTCAAGGTTCCAAGTTGAGTGGATCAAACTTCTGGTGTATTACCCTTTTTAGGTAGGATTTCTCCTTAAAGTTTCCTTATCCCTTTTCCATGGTAGTCCGTAGCATAGAGTAGAGATCCTCATTGATACATCATACAAGAACCAACCTTCTCTGGAGGTTCTTCTCACTGTTGAGGCACCCACCCTCGTGAGAAGATCCCATTGTTTCAGCCGGATAGAGGACTGGCCATTTCATGCATGTCTTCGATTCAGGGTGCAGCTCCAGGGTGACAACAGATACTCAATTTGAATTATATATTAAATGAATCCAATATCAAAGACAACTATATGTAGCATTTTTTAAAATAGTTCATGTGCAGGTAGGATGAGAAGTGTCCAAAACAAATGTCCCTCTCTCCTAGTTGGCTCAGGTATGAATGCTCAATCCATGATGATTGATGCCTCCATGATGAACTATTTTGGTCAAAATGCGGTTTATTACATTATATATAAAATTAATTTAAACATGAATCAGTGCACAATCAAAGCAGAATCCACTTCATTTATGTTGCATAAGGAGAAACGTTTCTGCACATTCAAAAGACGGCCAAAGTTATCTACAATTTTTTCTTTGAAAATTAATCCTTGCATTGTTGTTTGAAGGAGTATATGTAGAACATAGAGTTCCCATGTTTGTCGTAGCAAACATCATATGCTACAAAGAGATATATTCGAGCTCAAATACAGCTAGAATATGAGGTGACATTTCAATGTCATTTGAGTCTTGAGATATCATCCCATTTGAACAAAATCACCATATATGGCTTGTTATCCTTATAAAACAAATGTTAATATTGGTTTATAGTCATATTTTACAGGAATGTATATAACTAGGCAAATATGTAGTCCAGTAGGCCTGGCTTAGTGGCAAAGAACTCAACAAAACCACAGAAATCAGACTGAGACATTAAATCCTTAACATATTTTTTGCTAGCTACTAATTCCTCATTTTGAAAAAAAAAAAAAACTGAGACATTAAATCTGGTACAAAAAGGAACAACTATGCACACCACAATGGCCCTGAAACTAATGTCTCCCAAGCAAATAGGATAAAGTATCACTCTATGCATGAACTTGCTTTTTTGTCTAACTGCAATATCGACAGGACATTAACCATGCACATGAATAAACTCAGACATTTCTCATTTGCATATTAATCAAGGCAACATGCACATGAACAATCCAGCCAAAATCACTAAGGAATACTCTACCTGCAATATCAATAGGCAACTATCCATCATAATTTTTACTTTTCAATACAATTCATGTCTTCAGCACCATTTGCAGTATTAAGTATACATGCCAAGCTCACTTGTCTGCCTTGTAAATATTATCTACCAAGGTTCTATATGTAAGATTACCTAAACCTTGTTCTTTCTCTAACACCTCCTCAAGAGTCCCTAATTTTGGTAACTTTTGATTCTTGCAAGCAGCATCCATCTGTGTTCTGTATGCCAAAATATGAGGACTGTATCCTCTCTCCAACATCCCTTTGAGCAGTCCCTTGGCATCATCTAGCATCCCTTTGAGCAGTCTTTTGGCATCATCTAACATACCATGTTTGCATAGGCCTTTCAATAAAACATTGTACGTTACTGTACTAGGCTTTTAGCCATTGTTCAAAATCTCACTGAAGAGTCTACTAGCTTCCAAAACCATGCCTGAATTACACATACAGTTTATCAGGTGAGCGTATGCCATAAAAGGTGGCTTCTTGCCTTTTTACGAAATCTCCTTTAAGGTAAACTTTGCCTCATATAAGTTTCCTTGATCACAAAGCTTGTGAATTAAATCGTTATACATAACATAGTGATCATGTGGATGACAACCAACAAGAATTTTCATGAGCAGATTCCTAGTTTCATGAGACATACCTTTCATACAATGACCATTCACCAGGGCAAGAAATGCAGGGACATTCATAATATTAAATCCTCTTTGGTACCAACTTCTGCAATAGTTCTATCACTCATCCCAAAATGCTTCTTTACAAAAGCCATTGATTAGAACTGAGGCAATGACATTAGGACAATTACCTTACCTCCTTACAATTACAATTACAAAAAAACCTTACCTCCTTGCAGCTTGCCTTGCTTACACAACGGAACTGTCATTGTAGATTATGTGATAACATAAGATCCATGCCCCTTCTCCAACATTTGATCTAAAATTCTCCGAATTTCTTTAGAATTTCCTTTCCTGCAGAATTTTTCTGCCAAGATGTTACATGTAATGGGATGCAAAATGACTACAATGCATAAAGTTTCCTACAAATTGATACTACTTCATAGAGATACGGATTCTGAATGGATTATATATAAGACGTAGAATCAATTTTTAAGAAACTTTATGCATAAAGTACTGACATTTTATCTAGAAGTTAGAGTTCGAAAATAGAGTCATTTGATAGCAAACAACCAAAGACTTAAATTCAACAAAAACCAAAAAACATCTATTAGATCCCAGATTATGAATTTTCCAGGTATTAAGGTGGTTAAGCAATTCAATATTACACACAAGTCTTTTGGAGGTTGATTCAAATAATTTGACACGGCCATGATATGCCACAATGCAAAGCTTTTAAATGTAGGCTGGTTTTGGAGAAGAGATGAACTAGGCTTGAGCTCACTGTTGAATCTTATCACAATGGACTTGGATGTTGGATTCTAATGTGATCGTAACCAGAGTACCAAACTGAGATTTCATTCAAGGAATGCACATAAGCATCTTATTGTAGCAAGTATCAAATAACAAAAGAAACGAATTCACACCTATAATGCTACAAAATGCTCAGTAGCAGAAACTTAATAGGGTATCAAAAGTGTGAGGGGATGTGCTAAGAAACAAATGAAAACTAAAAACCACCTTGAAGGTAATGAGTGTACATAATAGTAAACATATGATATCTCATTAATTGAATTTAAGTTAAACCCAAGATAGTTGCTCTAATTGGTAAATGACATGATTAGGAAAACAAACTTATTGCAAAAAGAGCTAGTTATAACCATTTGGACAAAACCAGAGCTCTAGGAAAGTTGTAAGAGATGAATTTGAGAACTCCTCACCCATATTGTATGAATTGATCTCCACCACAGATTCCTTCATGTTTTCATTTCAGAATATCAGGTTTGATGGCAAAAACCATTAAAAATTTATTATTATTTTATTAAAATACCCATATAATGCAACTCGACACTATTCAAAGTGGTATATATAAAAAATAGGAAGATAAAGTAAAAATATGTTTATAGTGACAAGGCGGCTGGTTGGTATTCAGAGCCTGATATAAATGCTGGCAAAAAATGGCAAAAGCATAGAGTTATAAAAGCACAGCCGGCTAAACATGGCTATACAACAAGATTCTCAAAACAACATATCAGAACATAATGACAAGTGTGAACATCAAATGTATGTGAGATTTCATTACATACTATGAAACCCTAACCCAAATTTGGCACCTTCTACATGTAGTCATCTCTCAGCAAAGAAATATAATAGACCTTGCGGTGATACTCATACAAATTGAAAATTATTTGACAAAATGTATCATGCTAGTTCAACATCCCTGATTTGCTTGCATGTGAAATATGCCATCATACATAACAAAATAAATCTGAACAATAGAAATAAGTACATAACGTTAAAATGTTTACTGGGTTTTGGGTTATCCAAATACAAAGTTAAATTCACTTTAAATCTGCACATTCAATAACTGGACATTGTTCATAATGCCACATATTATTGTAATTTTCTATTTTGCATTTTGTCAAACTGTTAGTGTTTGTCAAACTGTTAATGTGCACTAATAGATAGGCAAATAGATGAAGAGAATTAATTATTTTTTTGGTAATCAAATATGTTATTTTAATTTTTAATATGAAATTATCGAAAAAAATGGTTAATCCCCATAGGGATACTCAATTTAAATAATATATTAAATGAATCTAATATCAAAGACAATTATATATAGCATTTTAAAAAATAGTTCACGTGTAGGTAGGATGAGAAGTGTGCAAACAAAAATTCCCTCTCCTAGCTGGCTAAGGTATGAATGCTCAATCCATGAGGATTGATGCCTCCATGATGAACTCTTTTGGTCAAAATGTCGTTTATTACACTCCTAGACTCCAATTTTTATTACACATGGAATTCATTTAAGCATGAAGCAGCGCACGATCAAACCAGAATCCACTTCATTTATGTTGCACAAGGAGAAACGTTTCTGCACATTCAAAAGACGGCCAAAGTTATATACAAATTTTTCTTTCAAAATTAATCCTTGCATTGTTGATTGAAGGAATATATGCAGAACATAAGAGTTCCCACGTTTGTCATAGCAAACTTCATATGCTACAAATAGATATATTTGAGCTCAAATACAACTAGAATACGAAGGTGACATTTCAATATCATTGGAGTCTTGAGATATCATCCCATTTGAACAAAAACACCGTATATGGCTTGTTATCCCTATAAAACAAATGTTAAGATTGGTTTACAGTAATATTTTACAAAAATGTATATAACTAGGTAAATATGTGGTCCAGTAGGCCTGGCTTAGTGGCAAAGAACTCAACAAAACCACAGAAATCAGACGGAGACATTAAATCCTTTAACATAGTTTTTACCAGCTACTAATTCCTCATTTAAAAAAAACTGAGACATTAAATCTGGTACAAAAAGGAATAACTATGCATACCACAGTGGCCCTGAAACTTGTTGAGAATAAAACCCAGATGGGCAGAACAAGCAACAGTAAGGAGAATTTTTTTTTTTAACAAACTACAAGGTGTTGCTACTGGAAAATTCCGGAGCTAAAAAGACTAAGCTAACAAACATACAAGATACCAAGTTTCTAAACTTCAAACAAAGTATGCTCTATTTTTCTACAGCAGAATATAAAATAACATCTTCATGCGCAAATATAAGTGTATACATATATATGTATGTATATATATACACATATATATATGTGTATGTATGTACATATGTACACACACATACATATGTATGTATGTAAATGTGTGTATATATGTATGTATATATATACATGTGTATATATTTACATATATATTGTATACATACATGTGTGTATATATACATAGATGTATGCATGTATATGCATGTATGTATGTGTGTGTATATGTATATGACATATACACATATATATATATACACACACACATACACACATATATATACATACACATACATATATATACATGTATACGTACGTACATATGTACGTATGTATCTATGTATATTTATGTTCATATATGTGTGTATGTGTATATACATATATATACACACACAAATATTGATTTAAAAAGAACTCTTACAAACTACTTCTTTCTACAGCTAAAACTATCACAATAATTTAAAAAATGTGTATTGTCTTTTTTCTTTGCTTACTATTTTTTGTTCAATATGTTGTTGTTTTGTTTCTCCTATATTTTGACTATTTTCACACATTCTTCTTCTTGTTATATTCCTATTCTGTCTGCTGGTGTTGCTTTTATATACTTATTTTCTGCCTGCTGATATCACTATGTTCTCCTTGCATTCATTATTTGTTCTTTTTTCTTTTTTTTCTTCTATGTATTATGCAAACTGTTGTTGCATGTTCTATACTTACATTTTGTTCCTCTCTTTTATCTTCTACTACTTTCCAATTTGATCTCCACCTACCTCCTCACATTCCCATTCAACCAAACAGTTCTAAAAATACGAAATTCAAACTCCAGTCATAAAATGTGTTTGGTGAGTCCTAGTTGTTGAAGATTTCCAGAGCTGACAGGGTAGGTGGGAAAGAAGTAATATTAAAATATTTTAATACTCTCCCTTAACCTTGACCTTAATTCCATGTTCTTCCGAACCTTTTTCAACCCATAAAACATCTTGGAAGCTTCCTTTTAACTTAGGTAGCTGGCTCCTGACAATCTCTGGGGCCAAACTGTGCATCTTTGGATCCAAACTAGTGATCTCTGGAGCTAGCCTATGGATCTTCGGAGCCATCATATGAACTTCTATATCCAAGGTTTGATGAATTTATGACCCCTAATATCTCTCTTAAACATACAAAACTATATTTTGATAAAGTCTTTGTAAATATGTTAGTGAGGTGCTTCTTAAACTTGAAAAATTTAAGCTTTATCTCATATTTTTCAACTAATTCTTTAATAAAATGATAATTGATTGCAATATATTTGCTTCTACCATGAAAACAAGATTCTTTGACCATGCAATGGAGGATATATTGTCACAAAATATTGTTGATGCCCCTTGTTTCTCCTCATTCAAATATGATAGGATTCTTATGATCCGTATGCCCTGACATATTGCTAAATTAGTCGCTATATACTCAGCTTCAACCATGGAAAGTGAAACTATTGGTTGTTTATTTGAAGCCCATGAAATGGCTCCTGACCTATTGTGAAACAGATATCTAGATGTGCTCTTTCTATCATCAAATCTACTAGCCCAATCACTAACTATATATCCTACTAACTGAAATTCATCTGATGCTACATACAAAACTCCATATCATCTTGTTCCATTAACATACCTCAAGATCATTTTTCCTACTTACAAATGTGTCTCCTTCTGTATCTCCATGTATCTAGAGATGAGGCTTACTACATACATGATATTCAATCTAGTTATAATCAAATACATAAGGCTTCCCACTAAACTCTTGTATTGTGTGGGATCCACATTGTTGCTACAATCTTCATTGTGCAATTTCAATCTTGTTTTAGCTGGTATTGATATTGGTTTGTTATTTAACATCTTAAATCTCTCCAAAATCTCTTTTGCATACTTGGTCTGGGAGATAAATATATCTTCATTCATTTTCTTAACTTCTATGCCAAGAAAATACTTCAATAAACTTAAATCAATCATCTCAAACTCTTGCTTCATGGTTGATTTGAACTCTCCTATGGATTGATTTGCATTTTTGGTGAAGATTAGATCATCCACATATAAAACAGCAATCAAAATGCCTTCATTGCATGCTTTGATGTAGAGAGTGGGTTCACTATTGCTTTTGCTATAGCCATTACTCATCAAATAATAGTCTATTTGATTGTACCATGCCGTTGGTACTTCTTTGAGCCCATACAATGCTTTTTTCAATCTATATACCTTGTTTTCATGCCCTAGAATCTCATAACCATGTGGATGTCCCACATAAACCTTTTCTTCTAACACTTCATTCAAGAATGTTGACTTGACATCCATTTGATATAGCTTCCATTTATGTTGAGCAGTTATGGCTATGATTGTTACCATTTCTAGCCTTTCTACGGGAGCAAATATCTCATTGTAATCATGTCAAGGCCGTTACTTGTAGCCTTTGACAACTAGCCTTGCCTTGTGTCTTTCAATCTTGCTTTCTAGAGTGGTTTTGGTTTTATAAACCCACTTCACACTGATGATCTCTTTTTCTGTTGGAAGGTCTACAAGCTCCCATGTTTGATTTTTTTCAATGAAATGCATTTCTTCATCCAATGCTTCACATCACTTGTTGCCCTTAATTCCATCCTCAAAATAGATAGGATCACCTGCTAAAAATAGAGCAAAATTCATTGTTTCATCCTCATTTTTTTCATACCTTGACTACTGATATATGTCTTGTAAACTCTTTGTCCTTGTTAAGTGCTTACTTGAGTTGGAGGATGATGAAATTGTCTCATGAGCTGATCCTTGAGCTCCTTATTGGTTGTTGCCACTAGACGAAACACCACTTTATGAAATAGGACTCCATCTCAACATATGAGTGGTTATACTAATTGGTTCAGTTTCAAGAAAGAGTCCACTAGCCCTTATTTGCACTTGTTTCTCTTGTTTATCTTTCCACACTGTATCCTCAATGAACTAAACATCTTGACTGATTATTATCTCCTTTGTGATTGGATTGTATAGCCATTAATATTTTGATTGATCACTATAACCAATGAAAATACATTTTCCCCCTTTGTCATCCCACTTTGATCTTATTTGTTTGGGCACATGTGCATATGCCATAATCAAAAAATTCTAAGATGTTCAACACTAGAATTTTGGCCGTTCCATGATTCTTGAAGGATCATATCCATAACACTCTTAGTGGGACATAAATTGAGCAAATATATTGTTGCTATAGCCTCAAGACAAAACTTATTGGACAAACCTTTAGCCTTTAGCATGCTTCTTTCCATCTCTTGAATAGTTTAGTTCTTCCTCTTGGCTATACCATTTTGTGTAATGTCCCCTTTCTAGATACAATGTTAGTCCATCATTGGTTTCCCATGGACTAGTAATTTCGTTAGGGAACCATGCTAAGTTGGCCTTGGATAGGCCATTTGGATGTGTAGTTTTGTTTTCGATCCAGTTGGCATGATCAGTGGCAGTTTTGGGTGCCTTGTGGAGTACTTACTATTTTTAGTAAGTTTGGGTTTAGTGTCGGATTGAGATTTTCAGAGTGGGGTTAGATGTGTCTTGTCAAGACCTTTTCGATGAGCTAAAGATCAAGGCATTCCAACATCATCTTCATACTTATTTTAAAATCCAAAGTTATATAATGTGTATTTGACGGGACTTTAATAAAGTGATTTAAATAAAATAAAATAATATTCTAGAAGCTTTTTGAAGGATGAAAAAAAAAGAATAAATAGAGGGCTTGGCTAAGCTTCTAATCATCTAGTATTTGACATTTACTTGATATGTTCATTTGTGGAGCGAATGTTTTCTGCAGATTTCTACATTGATCATTGGGAAAGGAAACTCTCATTGATTTGCATAACTGAGGTGGTGAAATATCTTTTGAAGGGTTGCAGCTATTGGAGGAGATAATTCAGTCTCTTCATTGTGCTTCATTTGGTGGCCATAGGCTAGACTTGTTGAGGATGATTTGCATATTTTGTTAGGAGTTCATTGGTGGCATCACCATTGCATCATTTGGTAGCATAGAAGGCATATTAGAAGTACATTAGAAGTCTAATATGCGTTTGCAAAGGTCTAATCAGAAGTTATAGTCATATAGAGACACCATTGGAGACCATGATTTCACTCATGGAGGCCAAGGTTGGTATAGATTCCTCCGTCTAGCTTGAGTGCTCCACTCCTTAAGACCTTGGCAATAAAGTTTGTGGAGTTTGGAGGGCGTATTTAAGGTCTAAAATTTATATATCAGTCTGTTGTAGGGGTCGACTAGCCTATGTGAAGACTCCATTTTTGGTTCATTGTGCACCACCAAGGCCACCTATCATTCTGGTAATTGAGGAATCAATTCCTCTAGTTGAAGCAAAGATTTCAAGACCATATTCGAAGGGGTTGAAGGCAGCATTCATTTGTAGCATCCATTAGACTTCTAGGGCAGGGGCAGCTCTCCTTGAGAGGGGGGCGATTTCATGCTTAGAGGGCTTCAAAAATTCCAAATAAAATCAGAGGTCTTCACCAAGCAAATTGTTAATCATTCCCCACTTGACATCCAGGTTTCCATTACTATTTGCTTATGTATTGCTTATTTTTTGAGTACTAAGTTTGAAGATTTTGGACAGCTATTAGAGCATATGTGTGAATCATTTGATAGTTGAAATTCAGTTTTGTATCCCTCTTTTACAATCTGAAAAAATGTAATCAGACCTTATCAACAAATAAACAGATTTCATAGTTTCATATATAGTGAAGTATGTTTGCCAAATGTTTGACAAAATGCCTCATCAAAATTCAAGTTTTTTGAATGTAAATAATATTACAAAGTTGCTTGCATATCTATTCTACACCATTGGCAATCAGTTTATTGACAAGTTTAGTTTGCATACCAGCTGTTTGACAATATTCTTTGAGTTTCAAGAACTAGTTAAGGTCAATTTAGCTAGGGATACTACAGTGGTATCAGAACGATTTCCTGCCAACCTGTTGGATAAGTTTTATAGACACCTAAAACTGGCCACCAATGACCTCCAACCAGACTTTTGACCAATTTTCACCTAAAACACATAATTTGGCATAAAAACACTAAAAAACGCTAAATGATGTGAAACTGACATATTCAAATGCTAATTTTGGCTAGGGTATCCCTAAATGGGATAATGCAATTTATGAGCCAACTAATTTTGATCATATCATTTTGAGTCAAAATACTAATTTTGCACCTAGGTGCTCTGGATTGTTCTTTCCTATCAAATCTCTTGCACAAGATGCATGCCTTTGTTATTTATTGTCAGTAACATCCTAAATGGGATAATGGATCCAACGCATATGACATCACCTTCCAATTTTAATCCAGTCAAATTTTGGACCAATAACAAGCATTCTGATCAATTTGAGTAATTTGTGCACAAAGTGCTTAATCATGCTTAAGAGCTAATTAATCCAAATCAAGGCCTAATAAAAAATTTCATGAAAACTTGTTAAATACTTATTTTTGAAAATAGATATTGAATATCTGCATCATCAAGGGACCTCATTTTTTAGGAAGACATCCTTAGGCTATAAATGCCACAAATATCAAGATTCATGCCTCCCATACCTCATCAATGTCTTCCATGATGCCATCCATGCCTCTTAATTGTCCCTTCTTCCAATGTCATGATGAGGATAATTATAAACTTAATTCCAAAAATTGAATTAATCTTCAACCATACATCTCAATCTCATGATGGATGGTTCAGGTTGATTCTAGACATTCTCAAAAATCTATAAATAGGAGATCTCACCACATGAATTTTAAGACATGATTATGCAAAGTTATAATGCAGGATTGGTTTTAAAAGCTTTATGCAACTAGTGTTACCATGCCAAATTGATTCCAAGCCAAGCCAAGCCACAAGCTAAAGGTTCCAAGGAGAGACGGAGGTAGCCAAGCTTTCATTGCCAGAGATTTCATGAGAACAAGCCAAGCAAGCCACTACAACAAGCATTTTAGAGCATCCAAAGAAGGTAAAAGAGGGTTTCTTTTGCATTTTAATTGTGTGTTTTTTATTCATATTTGTTAACTAAGCTCTCCCTAGTGTCTAGGCCTAAAGATGTTATGCTAGTTAGTGTGTTTCTTTTATTTTATTTTTCATTTTAAAACTAACACCATACTAACCATCCTCTCTTGAGTCAAATTCTTAGATCACATACGGCATGCTCGATGGGACTAGACGCATCCCACACATGAAGAAGATCATTTTGCAGCTTTAAAATCTTCATTTGGATCATTAAAACTCTTACAAATTTATTTTCTAACTTTGTTTTACCTTTTTGTTTGCCACAGGTTTACATAGTAACCGACGTCAATTGGATAGCTGTCATCGATCACATTGGCATAATCGATGTCGGTTAGATAACCATCATCGGTTAGCAAATGTAACCATCATTGGTTATATAAATGACATCGGTCACTGTGTTTTTCTTAAAACATAGACCTGAGAGCTCTTTTTTAAAAGTTTATTGTTTCAAACCTAAAAGAGCTTCAAGGCTAAAGGACATGCTAACATTTTTGTTGCAAGACCAAGCTTGACATTTGCTAAAAAAATGTTTAGATCACTTTTTGCATGCTTAAAATGAATTAAGAACATTATTTTGGGTGCTTAAAGTAATATTTAGGTGCTTAAATGAGTTTTTATCTTTAGTTTTCAAAGTTAAAACTAAGACCAAGGTGTCAAATGAACACCACCTCATTTTCATTTGGGCTTAAAAATGAACTCATCTTTCCAAACTTTTTGTCTTCAATAGTTGTTTGATCTAATTTTTTTGGGCAAAAAGAGGGGTGTTGCGTGTATGCTCTTTCATTTGTCCCTTTTAGAGAACTCTTGAAATCAAAAGAGCCATTCCTATTGCAAAAAGCCTAGTCTAAAGCTTAGAAAGAATGTCATCTAAAGCATTTCTCAAAAACTCGTCAAAGTTTGGGTGATCTTGAAAACAACCCTAAAGTCTTTCTATTTGTCTTTTATTTTATGCAAACTTCGCTTGCGAGGGGGACATCATTACCTCCCACAAGTTCTTTAGAGAAGCTTTGACACAGGGTTTCATCTCCCGGTATTGACTTCACTTACTCCTTTGGAGATGCACATGTGACGTATCTGTATTTGGACATCACACTACATTGAGCGAACAACAAGATGTAGTGGTTGTAAAAAGAACTAGACTTTTTTATAACTAGCCAATGCCACGGTCACCCAATTTTTGTGCTTATATTTTGCATCGTTTGACGTGAAATTCATTGTTCAATTGATTCCCTTAGAATGATAAAAAAATAATTAGTTTTAGTCAACCCCATTTTGTTATACCCTTGCTAGGATTTGGATGGTTATACTTAGAGTATTTTGGTCATTTTGGCTTGGTATGTTTTGAGACTAAAACTTGTTTATTTGTTCATAAGTTATGTCAAAACAATATATTTGAATTGAGGAGGGCAGTGTTATGTTTCCCAAATCATGTCAAACCATTTGTGCCTTTGAGTCTTTTGAAGCATAACATAGATCACATCATTCAAGCATGCTTACTCTGTTAGGCTACTCAATTTGTTTCAAAACTAGTTCACCTTGTGCCAAAAACTATTTGTTTCAATCCATGTCATGTATACTTAGATCTTGCGACATCATGCTATCCAATCTTGTCTAGCGTATTTGGTCAAATCTTAATTTTCAAAGTTGAATTTTCAATTAACCTTGTTAAGTTTGGATCCAAATTTAGATTGATTTCTGTTTAGGTCTTAATTCATGGAACTGATACACAGATCTTTCTCTTTTAGGTTGCATAATTTCGGTTAATCGATTACCCAAATTTGAAAACTATTGATGGTTTGTTTATTCAGTACTTATCATTATCATTGTTTGTGTCTTTATTGAAGAAAACATAGTCTTTCTTCAAAGAGCCTTTTGTCTTATGCCTTATGCCAATTGATCATGTTTATTTTTGATTCCATGTGCCGGGTCTATGCCAAAGTTATTTTCAAACTTGTTAAATTAAATCAAATCACATCAACCTTTGTTTCAAGTCTAGCTTTTGATGTCATTTGACAAAAAGTCTTAGCATATGTCTGTTTGTTTGAGCCCATCTTTTGACTCCACATTTGGACAAAAGACCTAGTCACTCAACTTTTTCCTTTCCTAGTTTAGACCTTGTTTGGAACACTTTGACCTAGACCTTTGACATGTCAGTTTTTATTTAGACACTTGACCTTTTGTGCATATGACATTTGACATTTGATGTTAGACTATTTTATGCCAAGTCTTAGCACAAATCATTTTGGAGATACAACTCCACTTTCAGACCACATTGGAGATACAACTCTACCTTTTGACCAAGTTAGACTAAGCTTAAACCATTTGTCCTTTGGACATAGTTTTTTAGAGTTTGTAGAACTCTAAGCCTTTTTGTTTCAAAACTTTTGTCATTTATGTGGATATGTCTAGCTACACTTATGGTGGAGTCACATACAATCCAACTTATGATAGAATGGCCACACAAAATCCCACTAAGACCCCCTATAGAGAGATTTTTTAAGGAGTTTTATTATTCTCCCTACAATACTCCATATGGGGAACATAGTCAAAATCCACAAATCCAAAATGAGACCTTTATTAGCTTGAAGAGGCTTGTGAGGAGAAATTTGAAGACCCAACTATAGATAATGTTGTTTGGGATACAGATCCATACCCTCTTTGCAATAATTAGTACATGGAACACAATAAAAAACTAGCTTATGAGACAACTCACAACTGGGATGATATGGTTTATGAGGAAGACTTGGATACTTTGGCTTATGCAAGTAATTAGGTTCCACCACATCGTACTATTTCTATTCTAAGACCACAATGTCACACCATTCTCATACCAAGACTTCATCCTTTGATTAGTGTGAGCAACCAAGCTCCACAATGCCCAACCATTTCTATATCAGGACCTCATCCTTTGGTTTGTGCGAGAAATCAAGCTCCACAATGCCCCTTCATCATTCCAAGACCTAGTCCTTTGGCTTGTGCGAGCAATCATGCTCCACACTACCCTATCATTACCATATCAGGACTTTATCCTTAAGCTCGTGCGAGAAATCATACTCTCCAATGCCCTACCATTATCCAACCACAAGTCATTCCTCGTCCAGTACCAATCCCAACCAAACCTCAACTGATCTAATCATTCAAAGACCAAGCTATGTTTAAAATTGGTATTTTCCAACTCAATGGAAACCAAGGCCAAGAGAACCAACCAATCCAAGATGTTTCTATTGAATCAACCATTTGTGATAAGTTACCCTGTGATGAATCACCTATTGATCCTATCTCAGTTGTCAAGGAGTCTCACACTGATGAGCCAGTCTTTGCTGAGTCACTTTTTAATGATTAACCACCTTTGGGCAAATCATTACCTCAACAATGTGCCTCTTTTTCAAGAGCCTCTTATTGACAAACCAATTTTTGAGGAGTTGTCTCTTGACCTATTTCTCATCTTAGAGGAGTCTCACTTTGACAAACTAGTTTTTGTGGAGCCCATTATGTCATTACATGTTACTTATCCAATGCTAAACATTCAACAAGACATCATTGTAACAGAGTACCTATCAGATGAAGAATCAAAATTAGAGTCAAGTTCTATTCTTGAATCGACATTGGACTTAGCATCAAAATCAGAATCAACATCAGTCTCAACATCAGATTCAGAGTCCCTTGAGTTAGAATCAGATTCAAAAGAAGAATATGTTCATGGTTGTTACAACATTGGTTACGCATGCCTCGTAGATCAATTTGAATACATTTATGATCCTTTTACAATTTTTGAGGATGAGTACTTCAGCTTCGACACAAGCTATCACAGTATCTTCTTCGAGGATTATGCGGCCTCTCCCCATTCCATTACCATTCCACAGGACATTACCATCAACCAAGATAGCCATATTATTGACATTCCATCTCCCATAAGTGTCGATTGAGATCGACATAATCACACTTTGTTGAACTGCATCCATGACAACATAGCAATTGAAGAAGAGCAAGGAGGCCAAGACCACATTCATGTAGCAAAAGAACACTCTCCTAGTGAAACTTTTTTAGAAGTGCTAGGAGACAATCAAAGTCAGAACTCAACATCTTTTAGTGAAACCTTCTCGAAGGTGCTACGGGACAATCAAGACAACTTCATTGTTAAAAATCTCTTCGAAGCACTAATAGATAAGCATAAAAGTTCTTCAATGCTTGATGAAGATAATATCTAAGATCAAAACAAAATGGATTCCAATCTATAGCCTAATCAGATGGTAGCTACTCTCAAACCCAAACAACAACAAAATCTGATGGTCCTATCAAGAGATTAAGTCTTCGACCCCACTACAACTATAATTATGTTGAATTCGGCATCAACAACATTACGTGTGACTAAATGTCTCGATCTCCATTTGTTTTCCAACCATTCTACATTCCATTATCATCTATCATTCCATTTCAAAATCAAACCTACCATCCATTATTTGTCCTTATTTACCATCCATGGCCACACTTTCCTTTGCAGAGGCTGCAAAGATACCTTATCTCAACACTTGAAGGAATCAAATCAACGACTAACGAAGATCACAAAAGCATTCTTGACAACCAAATTTGCATTAAGTTCTTGACAAAGTAGTTATTTAGATGAAGTGTGGGCTAGCAATTAACATTATCGAGTATTCTATTTGTATCATTTGTTGATCAGGATGTGCATCTCCCCATCACAGGAACAACAGAATCAAAAACCACACCCAGGCCAACAACATGTACCATACCATTTCACATTGTTGTGTCATTACCATTGTTACATATCCCTTTACCATTGTCGTGTATTCTACCATTCACCCCATCACTTGGGGGAAAACCCTCTTACCATTTTATACATCCTATCATTCTGTTTCTATCTAGATCAAAACCTATTTTTAGTCATCCTACCCAATCCTATTTTGATCTTGGTTCATTTGGTTCTTCCCACACCTTTTTGTGGGAGGATTCTGATCAAGTTTTTACAATCAATCCAGTCCATCTTTACAATAAAAGTCTATAAAAATAGTGTGATAGTTGATCTGGCAAGGTATCTTTCATTTTTCATCCTGTATCAGGTTTGTTTATGTGAGCCTAACTATAACTGCCTATGGGCAAATCAGTGTTTCACTAGTTTTGTTACTAATTATAACTGTTTATGGGTAAATTAGTATCATTGACCTATGTCATTGTATCCTAGTTATAACTATCTATGGTCAAACTAGGAGCAACACTTGTTTATCATGCATTGCTGCATCACCTTGCCATTACTGTTTTCATTTGACTGGCCATTTGTCAGATTTGAGAACTTGTTGGGACCTAGTTGGTTTTTTCCCACCTTTTGTGTGGATGAAATTACTGTGACTTGAGATCATTTCAAGATTCTGTGGGTCATACTCAATTCATGTCGAGGTCACCTCAGTCCCCCTTTCTATACGCTCTTTCCATTTTGTGAGCAACCTAAGCCAAACGCTCTTGCCGTTTTGTGAGTAGGTATCTTGTCATTCTCTAACGAGTTAAGATACCCTCAAAATATCAAAAACATTCAAATATTTCAAAAATCCAAAAATATTTGTCTTGTGTAAGCCTATTCAATTATTCTTGATCTGCCTTACTAGGGCATTGTCATTGTTAGAATGTTTTCTTTGCTTTTGTTTTCAGGCTTTCTGTTTGTTTGTTTATTTTAAGTTTATTTGTTTGTTTATTTGTTCACTTGCCTGTTTGTTTTCTTTCAGCACTGTTGCCTTGAATCAGTCTATATGCATTTGTGGGTTATTCCTCGAGCATATTATTCTTGAGTCCATCCATATTCATTCATTAACATTGTCATCATAGTTTTTTTATCATTGGTGCATTGTTTTCGAGTGTTTATTGGATCAGGAGTCGGTCTTTATGCATTTTTTGTCCAAGTCTTCATGGTGTTCTATCATGATGCCTATCATCATATGCTATAGCAAAAATCAGCTTCAAAAAGGTCTACAATCAATGGAGCCGTAGAAGTTTCTCCTTGGCACCTTGGCAAATTCTCCCACCCACCTTGATCAATATAACTCAGTTGACCATTCTAATTGTATCATTGCTAATCAGGACAAACATCTCCTCGTTGATAGGTAAAACTAAATCATTTTTAATGATCAATCTTATTCCTCTATCCATCTCTTTCATCACTTTGCACCCATTCATATTTAATTTGTATTCCAGGTTATATCCTTGAGTTATGATTGCTAATCAGCTCTAACTAGGGCACAATCATCTTTAGCCAATCTAGGTCCTCTTAATGATTATAACCATCTATGGACAAATCATTATTTTGACTTTTATTCCTGATTATAACCACCTTTAGGCAAATCAACATCTTTTTAAATCAATGCATGCAAACATTTTTTCATTTGGATTAATCTCAACTATGGATTAATTCCACCTTTATTCTTGCTTCTTTTTGAGGGACCATCCATCAACAATTATGACGGCCACTCCCTCGAAGGGGCATCATCATAGGCTTCCCAAAACCATTTGGAGCTTTGTTCTTCAATCATCATCTTCTTTCTAGCATACAATCCATCTCTCATTATTTGAGGAGACATTGCTTTGCCTACAGTTTGCAACATCTTTCCAAACATGGGCAAACTGTAGACACCTAAAACTGGCCACCAATGACATCCAACTAGGCTTTTGACCAATTTCCATCTAAAATGTACAATTTGGCCTAAAAACACTAAAACATGTTAAATGATGTGAAACTGACATATTCAAATGCCAATTTTGGCTAGGGTATCCTTAAATAGGATAATGCAATTTATAGGCTAGTTAACTTTAATCAGATCATTCCGAGTCAAAATATTAATTTTGCACTTAGGTGCTCTGGATTGTTCTTTCCTATCAAATTTGTTGCACAAGATGCATGCCTTTATTATTTGTTGTCAATAACATCCTAAATGGGATAACGGATCTAATGCATCTAATATCACCTTCCGATTCCAATCCAGTCAAATTTTGGACCAATAACAAGACATTTTGATCAATTTGAGTAATTTATGCACAAAGTGCTTAATCATGCTTAATAGCTAATTAATCAAAATCAAGGCCTAATAAAAAATTCCATGAAAACTTGTTGAATACTTATTTTTGGAAATGGATATTGAATATCTGCATCGTCAGGGGACCTCATTTCTTGGAAAAACATCTCTAGACCATAATGCCACAACTATTAGGATTCATGCCTCCCATGTCTCATCAATGCCTTCCATGATGCCATCCATGCCTCTTAATTGCCCCTTCTTCCAATGTCAAGATGATGATAATTATAAACTTAATTCTAAAAATTGAATTAATCCTCAACTACGCATCTCAATCTCACGATGGATGATTCAGGTTGATTCTAGACATTCTCAAAAATCTATAAATAGGAGGCCTCACCACATGAATTTTAAGACATGATTATGTAAAGTTATAATGCAAAAATGGTTCTAAAAGCTTCATGAAACTAATGTTACCATGCCAAATTGATTTCAAGCCAAGCCAAGCCACAAGCTAAAGGTGCCAAGGAGAGATGGAGGTAGCCAAGCTTCTATTGCCAAGAACTTTATGAGCACAAGATGAGCAAGCCACTACAACAAGCATTTTAAAATATTTAAGAAAGCTAAAAGAGGGTTTCTTTTACATTTTAGTTGTGTGTTTTATTCATGTTTGTTAACTAAGCTCTCCCTAGTGTCTAGACCTAGAGATGTTATGCTAGTTAGTGTGTTTCTTTCATTTTATTTTTCATTTTGAAACTAACACCATACTAACCATCCTCTCTTGAGTCAAATTTCTTGATCACATATGGCATGCCCGATGGGACTAGATGCATCCCACACATGAAGAAGATCATTTTGCAGTTTTAAAATATTCATTTGGATCATTAAAACTCTTGTAAATTGATTTTCTAACTTTGTTTTGCTATTTTTGTTTGCCACGGGTTTATATAGTAACCAACATCGTTTAATAAAATCAACATCGATTAGATAGCTGTCATCAGTCACATTGGCATAACCAATGTTGATTAGATAACTGTCATCAGTTAGCAAATGTAACCCTCGTCGATTATATAATTGACATCGATCATTGTGTTTTTCTTAAAACATAGACCTGAGAGCTCTTTTTTTAAAGTTTATTGTTTTAAACCTAAAAGAGCTTCAAGGCTAAAGGACATGCTAATGTTTTTGTCATAGGACCAAGCTTGACATTTGCTAAAAACATGTTTAGATCACCTTTTGCAAGCTTAAAATGAATTAGAAATAATGAGTTATTTAGGTAAGCTTTGACTTAGGGTTTCATCTCCCAGCATTGACTTCACTTACTGCTTTGTAGTTGCACACAGAACATATCTGCATTTGGACATCACACTACATTAAGCGAACAGTAGGATGTAGTGATTGTAAAAATGATTAGACCTTTTTACAACTAGCCAATGCCGTGATCACCCAATTTTTGTGCTTATCTTTTGCATCGTTTGACGTAAAAGTCATTGTGCAATTGATTATCCTAGAACGATCAAAAATCAATTAGTTTTAGTTAACCCCATTTTGCCATACCCTTGCTAAAATTTAAACGATTATATTTAGAGTATTTTGATCATTTTTGCTTGATATGTTTTGAGACTAAAACTTGTTTGTTTATTCATAAACCATGTTAAAACAATGTATTTGAACTGAGGAGGGTAGTGTTATGTTGCTCAAATCATATCAAACCATTTGTGCCTTTGAGTCTTTTGAAGCATAGCATAGATCACATCATTCGAGCATGCTTACGTCATTAGGCTACTCAATTTTTTTCAAGACTAGTTCACCTTGTTCCAAAAACTATTTGTTTCAAACCATGTCATGTATACCATTTAGACCTTTGTATTGTGCTGTCATGTTGTTCAATCTTGTCTAGCTTGTTTGGTCAAATCCTAATTTTCAAAGTTGAGTTTTCAATTAACCTTTTTAAGTTTGGACCCAAACATTGATTGATTTCTATTTAAGCCTTAATTCGTGGGGTTGATACACGTATCTTTCTCTATTGGGTTGCATAACTTCGGTTAATCGATTATCCAAATTTGAAAACTATTGATGGTTTGTTTGTTTAGTACCTATCCTTATCACTATTTGTGTCTTTATTTGAGAAAACATAGTCTTTCTTCAAAGAGCCTTTTGTCTTATGCCTTATGCCAACTAATCATGTTTATGTTTGATTCCATGTATTGGGTCTATGTCAAAGTTATTTTCAAACTTGTTAAATTAAATCAAATCACATCAACCTTTGTTTCAAGTCTAGCTTTTGATGTCGTTTGGCCAAAAGTCTTAGCATATGTCTGTTTGTTTGAGTCTAGCTTTTGACTCCACATTTGGACAAAAGACCTAGTCACTCAACTTTTTCCTTTCTTAGTTTAGACCTTGTTTGGAACACTTTGACCTAGACCTTTGACATGTCAGTTTTTATTTAGACACTTGACCTTTTGTGCATATGACATTTGACAGTAGACATTTTATGTTAGACTATTCTATGCCAAGTCTTAGCAAAAATCATTTTGGAGATATAGCTCCACTTTCAAATCACATTGGAGATACAGCTCCACCTTTTGACCAAGTTAGACTACTCTTAAACCATTTATCCTTTAGACATAGTTTTTTAGAGTTTGTAGAACTCTAAGCCTTTTTGTTTCAGAGATTTCATCATTTACATGGATATGTCTAACTACACTTATGGTGGAGTCACATACAATCCAACTTATGATCGAATGGCCGCATAAAATCCCACTAGGATCCCCTATAAAAAAATATTTTCTAAGGAGTTTTATTATTCTCTCTACAATACTCCATATGGGGAACATAGTCAAAATCCACAAAATTCAAAATGAGACCTTGATTGGCATGAAGAGGCTTGTGAGGAGAACTTTGAAGACCCAACTATAGATAATGTTGTTTGGGATACGAATCCATACCCTCTTTGCAATAATCAATACATGAAACACAGTTAAGAACCAGCTTCTGAGCCAACTCACAACTGAGATAATATGGTTTATGAGGAAGACTTGGATGCTTTGGCTTATGCAAGTAATCAAGTTCCACCACATCATACCATTTCTATTCCAAGACCACAATGTCATACCATTCCCATGCCAAGACTTCATCCTTTGGTTTGTGTGAGCAACCAAACTCCACAATGCCCAACCATTTCTATACCAAGACCTTGTCCTTTGGTTTGTGCGAGCAATCAAGCTCCACAATGCCCCTTCATCATTCCAAGACCTAGTCCTTTGGCTTGTGTAAGCAATCATGCTCCACGCTGCCCTATCATTACCATCTCAGGAATTGGTTCTTTAGCTCGTGTGAGCAATAATTCTCCCCAATGCCCTACTATTATCCAACCACAAGTCATTCCTCATCCAGTACTAATTCCAACCAAACATCATCTGATCCAATCATTCGAAGACCAAGTTGTGTTCAAAACTGGTATTTTCCAACTCATTGGAAACCAAGGCCAAGAGAACCAACCAATCCAAGATGTTTCTATTGAATCAACCATTTGTGATTAGTTAGCTTGTGATGAATCACCTATTGATCCTATCCCAATTTTTGAGGAGTCTCACACTGATGAACCAGTATTTATTGAGTCACTTCTTAATGATTATAACTATCTTTGAGAAAATCATTACCTCAACCATGTGCCTATTTTTCAAGAGCCTCCTATTGAAAAACTAGTCTTTAAGGAGTTGACTCTTGACCTATTTCCCATCCTAGAAGAGTCTCACTTTGACAAACTAGTTTTTATGGAGCCCATTATGCCATTATAGGTTGTTACTTATCCAATACCAAGCATTCAACAAGACATCATTGTAACCAAGTACCCATCAGATGCAGAATCAAAATTAGAGTTAGGTTCTATTATTCAATCGACATTAGATTTAGCATCAGAATCAAAATCAACATCAGTCTCAACATTGGATTCAGAGTCCCTTGACTTAGAATCAAATTCAAAAGAAGAATATGTTCATGGTTGTTACAACATTGGTTACGCATGCCTCGTAGATCAATTTGAATACATTTGTGATCCTTTTACAGTTTTTGAGGATGAGTACTTCAGCTTAGACACAAGCTATCCTAGCATCTTCTACGAGGATTGTGCGGCCTCTCTCCATTCCATTACCGTTCCATAAGACATTACCATCAACAAAGATAACCATATTATTGACATTATCTCCCATAAGTGTCAATTGGGATCACCATAATCACACTTTGTTGAACTGCATCCATGGTAACATAGCAGTTGAAGAAGAGCAAGGAGGCCAAGACCACATTTATGTAGCAGAAGAACACTCTCCTAGTGAAATTTTTTTAGAAGTGCTAAGAGAATCAAATTCAGAACTCAACATATTTTAGTGAAACCTTCTTGAAGGTGCTATAGGACAATCAAGACAACTTCATTGGTAAAAACTTTTTTGAAGCAGTAATAGCTAAGCATAAAAGTTCTTCAATGCTTGATAAAGATAACATCATAGATCAAATCAAAATAGCTTCCAATCTACAACCTAATCAGATGGTAGCTACTCTTAGGCCCAAACAACATAAAAATTTGATGGTCCTTTCAAGAGAACAAGTCTTCGGCCCCACTACAACCATAATTATGTTGAATCCGGCATCAACATTATGTGTGACTGAAGGTCCTGATCTTCATTTGTTTCCTAGCCATTCTACATTCCATTATCATCTACCATTCCATTTCACAATCAAACCTACCATCCATTATTTGTCCTTATTTACCATCCATGGCCACAATTTCTTTTGCAGAGGCTACAAAGATACCTTGTCTCGATGCTTGAAGGAATCAGAATCAATGACCAATGAAGATCACAAAAGCATTCTTGACAACTAGATTTGCATTGAGTTCTTGATAGAATAGTTATTCAGACGAGGTGTGGGTTAGAAATTAACATGATCAAGTATTCTATTTGTATCATTTTCTGATTAGGATGTGCATCTCCCCATCAACAAGAACAACAGAATCAAAAACCACACCCAGGCCAACAACATGTACCATACCGTTTCACATTATTGTGCCATTACCATTGTTACATATCCCCTTGCCATTGTCACGTATCTTGCCATTCACTCAATCACTTGGGGGAAAACTCTCTTATCATTTTATACATCATATCATTATGTTCCTATCTAAACCAAAGCCTATTTTTAGTCATCCTACCCAATCCTGTTTTAATCTTAGTTCATTTGGTTCTTCCAACACCTTTTCATGGGGGGATTCTGATCAATTTTCAACAATCAATCCAATTCGTGTTTACAATGACAGTCTATGAAAGTAGTGTGATAGTTGATCTGGCAATGTATCTTTCATTTTCCATCCTGTATCAGGTTTGTTTATGTGAGTCTGATTATAACTGCCTATGGGCAAATTAGTGTTTTACTAGTCTTGCTACTGATTATAACCACTTATGAGCAAATTAGTATCATTGGCCTATGCCATTGTATCCTAGTTATAATCGCCTATGGACAAACTACTGGAAACACTTGTTTATCATGCATTATGACATCACCTTGCCATTACTGTTTTCATTTGATTGGCCATTTGTCAGAGTTGAAAACTTGTTGGGACCTAGTTGGTTTTTCTCCACCTTTTGTGTGGATGGAATTACTGACTTGAAGTCATTTCAGGACTATGTGGGTCATGCTCAATTCATGTTGAAGTCACCTCAGTCTCCCTTTCTATACGCTCTCACCATTTTGCGAGCAACCTAAGCCAAACGCTCTCGCCGTTTTGCAAGCAAGTATTTTGTCATTCTCTAACGAGTTAAGATACCATCAAAATTCCAAAAAAATTCAAATATTTCAAAAATCCAAAAATATTTGTCCTGTCAGAGCCTAGTAAGTTATCTTCGATCCACCTTATCGGGGCATTGTCATTGTTAGGATGCTTTCTTTTCTTTTGTTTTCAGGTTTTCTGTTTGTTTATTTATTTCAAGTTTTTTGTTTGCTTACCTATTTGTTTGCTTCTAGCACTATTGCCTCAACTTAGTCTATATGCATTCATGGGTGATTCCTTGATCACATTATTCTTAAGTCCATCCATATTCATCCATTAACACTGTCATCATTATTTTTATCATTAGTGCATTGTTTTTGAGTGTTTATTGGATCAAGAGTCAGTCCTTATGCATTTTTTGGCCAAGTCTTCATGGTGTTCTATCATGATGCCTATTGTCACATACTATAGCAAAAATTAACTTCAAGAAGGTCTACAATCAATGGAGCCATAGAATTTTCTCTTTGTCACCTTGGTAAATCATCCCACCCACCTTGATCAATATAACTCATTTGACCATTCTAGTTGTATCACTACTAATCAGGATGAGCATCTTCTCATTGGCAGGTACATCTGAATCATTTCAAATGATCAATCTTATTCCTCTATCCATCTCTTTCATCACTTTGCACCCATTCATCTTTAATTTGTATTCAAAGTTATATCCTTGAGTTATGCTTGCTAATCAACCCTAATTGGGGCACAATCATTTTTTAGCCAATCTAGGTCCTCTTAATGATTATAACCGCCTATGGGCAAATCATTATTTTGAGTTTTATTCCTGATTATAACCACCTTTGGGAAAATCAACATCTTTTTAAATGAATGCATGCAAGCATTTTCTCATTTGGATTAATCTCAACCATAGGTTAATTCCACCTTTCTTCTTGCTTCTTTTCGAGGGACTATCCATCAACAATTTTGACGACCACTTCCTCGAGGGCGCATCATCATAGGTTTCTCAAAACCATTTGGAGATTTGTTTTTCAATCATCTTCTTTTTGGCATAAAGACCATCTCTCATTATTTGAGAAGACATTGCTTTGCCTACGGTTTGCAACTTCTTCCCAAATAGGGGTTAACTATAGAATCTAAAATTGGCCACCAATGACCTCCAACTAGGGTTTTGACCAATTTCCACCTAAAACACACAATTTGGCCCAAAAACACTAAAACATGTTAAATGATATGAAAATGACATATTCAAATGTGAATGTCTAGGGTATCCTTAAATAGGATAATGCAATTTATGGGCCAACTAACTTTGATCAGATCATTCTGAGTCAAAATGCTAATTTTGTACCTAGGTGCTCTAGATTGTTCTTTCTTGTCAAATCTATTGCACAAGACATGCCTTTGTTATTTGTTATCAGTAACATCTTAAATGAGATAATGGATCCAATGCATCTGACATCACCTTCCAATTCTAATACAGTCAAATTTTGAACCAATAACAAGGCATTCTGGTTGATTTAAATAATTTGTGCACAAAGTGCTTTATCATGCTTAAGAGCTAATTAATCCAAATCAAGGCCCAATCAAAAATTCCATGGAAACTTGTTGAATACTTATTTTTCAAAATGGATATTGAATATCTGCATCATCAGGTGACCTAATTTTTTGGAAAGATATCCCTAGGCCATAGATGCCACAAATATCAAGATTCATGCCTTCCATGCCTCATCAATGCCTTCCATGATGCCATCCATGCCTCTTAAATGCCCCTTATTCTAATGCCATGATGAGGATAATTATAAACTTAATTCCAAAAATTGAAATAATCTTCAACCACACATCTCAATCTCAGGATGGACGATTTAGGTTGATTTTAGACATTCTCAAAAATTTATAAATAGGAGGCCTCACCATATGAATTTTAAGACATGATTATGCAAATTTGTAATGCAGGATTGGTTCTAAAAGCTTCATGCAACTAGTGTTACCATGCCAAATTGATTCCAAGCCAAGCCAAGCCACAAGCCAAAGGTACCAAGGAGAGATGGAGGTAGCCAAGCTTCCATTGCCAAGGACTTCATGAGAACAAGCCGAGCAAGCCACTATAACAAGCATTTTGGAGCATCCAAGGAAAGTAAAAGAAGGTTTCTTTTGCATTTTAGTTGTGTGTTTTATTCATGTTTGTTAACTAAGCTCTCCCTAGTGTCTAGGCTTAGAGATGTTATGCTAGTTAGTGTGTTTCTTTCATTTTGTTTTTCATTTTGAAACTAACATCATACTAACTATCCTCTCTTGAGTCAAATTCCTAGATCACAAGTTTCAACTACAGTTTGGAAGTTTAGTTGAATAGCATGACTATTTCCAGGAAGCAATCAAATGCCATAATGAAAGAATTGGAGAAGCTTAGACAAAGTCAGGAAAGTATGGGTGAATTGCTTTCACACCCTACAACAATAGACAAATTAGCATGGTATATGACATCCATTTTTAAAGGGTCTACATCACAAAACAAAAAGAAGGAGAAACAAGAGGTCTCTATAGGTGAACTATCTAGAAATATTTACAATGAATTTTTAGCAGCTAGTGACCAGCATACAGCTGATCCTATGGAGAGAAAAAATCAAACTTAAATTAAGAAAGATGTTGGGCACAAGACACTTCATGATGACTTCAAGATCGGAGAAGAGAAAGTGATGTTTGAAGATAAATCAGTTGCATTAGAACAACTACATGAAGATAAAGTTTCTTGTGATGCTTCATTAGGTGAGTCTAGCATTGCTTCATCCTATCATGGTAAAGAATCAGATGGTGGTGCAATGAATATTATTCATACATCTGAAAGTCTATTGGAGGCTCAAGATAGAAAGGTGGATGTGAAAGTTGATCCTTTACTTGTGGAGCAACCACTAGTGTTTTGACTACACATGATGAAGGAGACATTTTACAATGGCATGATGTCATTATTGATTTGTTTGAGGACAACAACATTATGTCCCATCATTCTCATGATATAGGAGCTTGTGATATGATATCAACCATTGATGACAACCATACACCAATTGGTATACATGAAGATATTAAGCATAGGAGGACAGATTTTGTATATTTTGGCATCGAAGAGGTAAAGAAATCCAAAAAGATGAATGAAGAATGGTTGCAAAAAGCCAAAGAGGCTAGATTAGTGGTTGCCAATGCAATACAACATCTTCAAGAATTGAAAGAAAAGGTTAATCTCATCAAAATAGAAAGACAAAAAAGGACATATAACATTAGAAGACTCTTTATTCAAAGAGAGGATGAATCTGAAAATGCACTTTGTTCTAATAATGATGATGAGGTTGATAAGTTTGGTCAATTGAAGGACTTGGTAAAGATTCCCATCATGAGGAAAAAATAATGGATTGAGGTTTCTTCATGTGAGGCAGAAGTCGTTCATAGCTTGGAGACTCAGTTAATAGTGAAGGAGGATGAGATTATTGTAGCATTATCTCATCATGACAAGATGCACAAACTGATTGAGGATCATCTTTGGGTGGTTCAATTGGAGAAATGACAAAGGGGGATTGGAGTAGAGTCTTCTTATGATGATTTGCAAGTTGTCAAAGAAGGTATGGGGATAATGAAGTCAAATTATTTGAACCTTCTTTTAGATAGAGACACCCTTCTTAGCCTTGTGGGGATCTATTTAGATGCCCTGATGAGGAAAGAAGAGGAAGCTGATAAGCCATCTCAAAAGCTTGAGGTCATTAGGGATTCTTTGGTGAGTACTCCGTTGACACTTCAAGATTCCCAGACATTTGTTGATAAGCTTTGCTCAGAGTTGAATTTGGCTAGATGCACATCATGTACAACAGAGACTTATTCATCTAGCACAACTAGGACATTTGTTGATGATAGTAGCATGAGCATTCACACTCAAGATATAGGTGTCATGGGTAATTCGAGCATTAGACTCTACATCGGCACTATAGAGATTGTCATTGAACAGCCTCATCAGGAGAAGATGATTTCCTCTAGGACTTACACATGGGATGACGATGTCAATTCATCTTCTTTCTAGGGAGTAGGTGGCATCCATGATGATAATCCTCTCTTTGAGTTAGATGTTGACCACTCTCTTGACTCCAATTTTGAGATGAGCATTGATGGTAGCATTTGGGTCCTTCTAGTGCATTGGGATTTCAAACAGAGCTCACAAAGGAGATTTTAGGGGTGTACATGGTGTGGAGTGCATACAAATTTACATTTGATCTTCATGTACATGATTTATTACAAATGCACAGTTCAGTGGTGCATGTGATGGGCAGCTTGTATGACAGCTTGCTTTGCACATAATTTGAAAGAAAATATGGTTGGTATTTTGAGTTGCTTTATTTGAGGATCATATTCATGGGGGCCCTGATGGCGAGATTGATTTGGGTAGGTAGGTTCAGTCAGTTATTTTGATGCGGGTGTTACAGGAGTTAGTTGATGATATCAGGGACATTACATAGTTTTACCCGTGGGACCCAGGTGGAGTGATCTTAAAAAAGGGTTTCTCTTGGTAGTTGATATTGCTTGGGGACAAGCAATTTTAGGAGGGGTGGACTATAATGTCCCCTTTCTAGATATAATGTTAGTCCATCATTGCTTTCCTGTGGACTAGTAGTTTGGTCAGGGAACCATAGTGAGTTGGCCTTAGATGGGTCACTTGGATGTGTAGTTTTGATTTGGATCCAGTTGGCATGATCAGTGATAGTTTTGGGTGCCTTGTGGAGTACTTACTATTTTTAGTAAGTTTGGGTTTAGTGTTGGATCAAGATTTTTAGAGTGGGGTTAGATGCCTCTCGTTGAGACCTTTTCAAGAGCTAAAGATCAAGGCATTTCGACATCATCTTCATATTTATTTTAAAGTTTGAAGTTATATAATGTGTATTTGACAGGACTTTAATAAAGTGATTTAAATAAAATAAAATAATATTCTAGAAGCTTCTTGAAGGATGAAAAAAATAGAGGGCTTGGCTAAGCTTCTAATCATCCAGTATTTGACATTTACTTGATATGTTCATTTGTGGAGCAAAGGTTTTTTGTAGATTTCTACATTGATCATTGGGAAAGGAAACTCTCATTGATTTGCATAATTGAGGTGGTGAAATATCTTTTGAAGGGTTGCAGCTATTGGAGGAGATAATTCAGTCTCTTCAATGTGCTTCATTTGGTGGCCATAGGCCATACTTGTTGAGGATGATTTGCATATTTTGTTAGGAGTTCATTGGTGGCATCACCATTGCATCATTTGGTAGTATAGAAGGCATATTAGAAGTACATTAGAAGTTTGATATGCATTTTTAGAGGTCTGATCAGAAGTTATAGTCATATAGAGACACCATTGGAGACCATGATTTCACTCATGGAGGCCAAGGTTGGCATAGATTCCTCCTTCTAGCTTGAGCGCTCCACTCCTTGAGACCTTGGCAATAAAGTTTGTGGAGTTTGGAGGGTGTATTTAAGGTCTGAAATTTATATATCAGTCTACTGTAGGGGTCGACTAGCCTATGTGAAGACTCCATTTTTGGTTCATTGTGCACCACCAAGGCCACCTATCATTCTGGGTAATTGAGGAATCAATTCCTCTAGTTGAAGCAAAGATTTCAAGACCATATTTGAAGGAGTTGAAGGTAGCATTAATTTGTAGTATCCATAAAAATTCTAGGGCAGGGGTAGTTCTCCTTGAGAGGGGGGCGATTTCATGTTTAGAGGGCTTCAAAATTTCCAAATAAAATTAGAGGTCTTCACCAAGCAAATTGCTGATCATTCCCCACTCGACATCTAGGTTTCCATTACTATTTGCTTATGTGTTGCTTATTTTTTTGAGTACTAAGTTTGAATATTTTGGACAGCCATTAGAGCATATGTGTGAATCATTTGATAGTTGAAAATTATTTTTGTATCCCCCTTTTACAATTTGAAAAATTGTAATCAGATCTTATCAACAAATAAACAGTTTTCAGAGTTTCATATATATTGAAGTATGTTTGCCAAAATGCCTCATCAAAATTTAAGTGTTTTTGAATGTAAATAATGTTACAAAGTTGCTTGCATATCTATTCTACACCATTTTCAATTAGTTTATTGACAAGTTCAGTTTGTATACCAACTGTTTGACAATATTCTTTGAGTTTCAAGAACAAGCTAAGGTCAATTTAGCTAGGGATACTACATTTTGTTACAGTGTATACTTCACTTTAAATTATTTTTTGATGCCATTATCCTTGAAAAAATACATAAACTTATTTTATATGTATTCTCCCCCTCTATCATTTCTCAAAATATTTATGTAATGGCCACTCTGCTTCTCAGCCATGGCCATGAATTGCTTGAAGGTTTCAAATGCCTTTGATTTGTTCTTAAAAAAATACAACCATGTATTTCTACTAAAGTCATCTATGAATGTTATGAAATACATATTCTTGGATAAGGATGGAGTCTTCATAGAACCACATATTTTTGAATGTATTAGCTCAAGTGGACATCTTACTCTCCAAGACTTACCCACAGGAAATGCATTTTTATGTTGTTTCCCCAATATGCAACCTTCACACACTTTGTTTGATTGTTCTATTAAGGAAAGCTCTCTCACAATTTGCTTCTTGTGAAGAAGGTTCAACCCAACAAAACTCAAATGACCATACCTTAGATGCCAAAAGGTAGACTCATCCACTACCACTATTTTGAATGCTACTACTAACTCACTTTGCATCTTCAATGGAAACATTTTATTGCTTGTCATCTTGACTATTGCAATCTACCTATTTCAGCCACTTATATTGTAAATGATGCACTCTCCATCTTCAAATCTCACACTATTTCTTTTAACAATCTATTCAATGCTAATTAGGTTGTGCTTCAATCTAAGCGCATAGTAAACATCTTGAATTTGTCTTTTATCACCTTGCTTGGTGCAAATAGAAATGTTGTCTTTGCCTATGACAGGGACCTTCTCATTGTTTCCCATATTCACTTCTAATTTTATTGACTCATTTATGTGATTGAACATGTCTTTATTCCCACTCATGGTTTCTACAACCACTATCAAGATACCATATTTCTTTACTACTTTGCTCAAATATATTTCATGTTATAAACAAGTTTCCACCTTTCTCACTCTTATTAGTTTCAGCATCTTGTGCCTTGGATAAATTTGAGCTTTGCCTATTCAAATCATACTATTTCTTTCTACACTCACTAACATAGTGTCCATACTTTTGAAATAATAGCATTATACATTATACTTATTATACCTTTGTGTAGAACCACCTCTTGAAGTGTTGTTATTCATCCCTCTTCCTCTTCCATGAGATTCTTGATGATTGTGCCTTCCACCTTCTTGGTTGTTTCAATTTATTCCTTTATCTTTGTTGTTTGCACCTCTCCCCTTGCCTCTCACATTCACATTTGTCTTGAAGGCTTGTTGATAGGAAGAGGTGGCTGACCTATTCAACCTTTGTTCATGAGTTTGTAAGGAACCCATCAACTCATCAATTGTCATTTGTCTCAAGTCTTTGGACTCCTCATTTTCAACCACTATAAGATCAAATTTGATTGGAAGGATCCTCAACACCTTCTCTATGATTCTATGTTTCTCAAAAATTTCTCCATTTGTTTTAATTTGATTGACAATAGTCATTGCTATGGTAAAGAAGTCATTGATTGACTCATTTTATCTCATCTACTGGGTCTCAAAGTCTATTCTCAATAATTTCAACTTGACAAGCTTCACCTTGTCACTACCTTTATAGGAATTTTGTAAAATGTTTCAAGCTTTCTTGGAATGAACATTTGTTGCTATCTTTGGGAAGACTGAATAAGCCAATATCATTTGAATATAGTTTAGAGTCTTGGCATCCTTCTTTCTATTTTCTTTCAACAAATTTCTTTGTGCTGAGTGAGGGCAATGAATGCCACCAGGTTTGTAACTTCTGTATAACCACCTTCTATAAGCTCCCATAGCTCTTGTGAATAAAAAATTGTCTTCATCTTGATGTACCATACATCATATTTATTTCCTTCAAACATTGGTGGCTAATGCTATAAACTACTACTACTAGTTGCCATCTTCAACAATCTCTAAGGACCTTGGCTCTGATACCAGTTGTTGAGAATAAAATCTAGGTGGGTAGAATAAGTAACAGTGAGGAGAAAAAGAAAATAGAAAAAAATAAACAAACTACAAGGTGTGGCCATTGAAAATTTTTGGAGCTAAAAGACTAAACTAGCAAACATACAAGATACCAAGTTTTAAAACTTCAAATAGAGTCTGCTCTGCTTTTCTATAGCATAATATAAAATAACATCTCCAAAACCCCCCCACACACATATTGATCTAAAAATAACTACAAACTACTTCTTTCTTCAGCTACAACTATCACAATCATTTAAAACTTATGTACTGTTCTTTTTTGCTTACTATTTGCTGCTCAGTATGTTGTTGTCACTATGTTCTCCTTGCATTTATTATTCATTCTTTTTTTCTTGTATGCATTATGTAGACCATTATTGCATGTTCTCTACTTACATTTTGTTCGTAATTTTTGTATTCTACTACTTTCTACTTTGATCTCCAACTACCTCCTCACATTCCCTCTCAACCAAACGGTTCCAAAATTTTGAAATCCAAACTCTATGTATTAAATGTGTTTGGTGAGTCCTAGCTGCTAAATATTTTCGAAGCTAACAAGGTAGGTGGGAAAGAAGATTAAAATATTTTAAAATAACTAATGCCTCCCAATCAAATAGGATAAAGTATCACTCTATGCATGAACTTGAATTTTTGTCTCACTACAATATCAATAGGACACTAACCATGCACATGAAAAAATTGAGATATTTCTTATTTGAATATGAATCAAGGCAAAATGCACATGAACAATCCAACCAAAATCACTAAGGAATACTCTACCTGCAATATTAATAGGACACTATCTATCATAATTTTTAATTTTCAATAAAATTCATGTCTTCAGCACCATTTGCAATGTTAAGTATAAATACCAAACTCACTTATATGACTTTCAAACCTATCCACCAAGGTTTTATATGTAATATTACCTAAACCTTGTTCTTTCTCTAACACTTCCTCGAGAGACCCTGATTTTTATAACTTCTAATTCTTGCAAGCAGCATTCATCTGTGCCCTGTATGCCAAAATATAAGGACTGTATCCTCTCTCCAACATCCCTTTGAGTAGTCCCTTGACATCATCTAACATACCATGCTTGCATAGGCCATTTAATAAAACATTGTATGTTATTGTAGTAGCCTTATAGCCATTTTTCAAATTCTCACTAAAGAGTCTGTTAGCTTCCAAAACGATCCCTGAATTACACATATGGTTTATCAGGTGAGCACATGCCATAAAAGGTGGCTTCTAGCCTTTTTCTAAAATATCATTTAAGAGAGACCTTCCCTCATAATGTTTCATTGCTCATAAATCTTGTGAATTAAAGCATTATACATAAACTATTGATAATGTCCATGACCACTAATAGGAATATTCATGAGAAGGTTCCTAGTTCCATGAGACATACTTTTCATATATGGACCATTCACTAGGGAAAAAATTGCAGGTACATTCACAATATTAAATCCTCTTTGGCACCATATTTTTTAATAGTTCTATCACTGCATACCAAAATGCTTCTTTACAAAATCCATTGATTAGAACTAAGGCAATGACATTAGGACAATAACCCTTGTCTAGCAAGCTACACAAAAAAGACCATACCTCCTTGCAGCTTGCCTTACTGACATAATGTAACTATCATTATAGAATATGTGATAACATAAGATCAATGCCCCTTATCCACCATTTGATATAAAATCCTTTAAATTTCTTATGAGTTTCATTTCCCTGCAAAAATTTTCTTCCAAGATGCTACATGTAATGGGATGCAAGGAATGCCTTTTGACAACATACTATGCACCAACTCCAGGATTATATGACACATTCCCTCTTCACAAAGAAAACCCAGAGCATTATCATTAATAATTTCATCTGAGCCATAGCCATTCTCTAGCATTCTATGCATAACTTTTGCAGCCTGCCCTGTCTTAAAGTTCTTACAAAGACCCATGACCAAATTAAAAATGATGATCATATTTTTAATCTGATCCTTATCCAACATCATGTGGAACACAACCACTGCATCATCAATATTTTTTCCCTTGTACAAAATATCCATGAAATTATTTAGCATGACGATGGTATTGGGATTGTATCCCTTATCAGTTAAGCATATTATAAGGGCAGTGGTCTCTTTAGGCTTCCCTGCAATGCAAAAAGAGATAATGGAAGGCTATCAAATTGTTAAAAAAGAACACCACTATATCAAATTGTCCATTATAAAATTATTCAGTATCTTCAACAAGTTTTAGACTCTTCTTTCAGCACATCTTGAGCATGACCCATTTCGAATCCATTTCCCTAATGAACAACATCAGATGAATTAACACCTCTTAATATATTTGATTAAAAATAAAAAGAAATGCAATAAAGACATTAAAAAAAGATCATAAATTAATGACATATTCTTACATTGCAACTATAGTAGGACATGGTATAGTTGGAGCCCTGCCAACATTAACACACGACAAGAAACATGACCATGTAAAAATGATCATAAAATAATACAACCTTTGTCAATCATGATAAAAAAGCAAATTCCCCCAACATAGTATGCCATATGGAAAGAGGAAAGATCTAACATTTGTATGTGTAAGTATCAAGGGTCTAGTGTATGCTCGTATCACACTCAAGTATGCATAAAAAATATGTGTGTATAGAAAAGAAATGATATTGATATCTAATAAAATAAAGTAAATAACATAGATTTCAAGGAGCTAATAAACATGTGTTGTGTAATTTTTTATATTTTTTATTTATTTGAATGTTTTTGTATTTTATTTGGAGTATTTTTTTTTTTGAATTTTTGGAATAGTGGAAAGGAAAAATGTCCAACATGTGATCCCATATAACATATGCTCATAGAAAGCTCCAAAATTAGAATATGGTACATTAAACTAGTGATATTTCCAAGGGGCCTGTATAGGTGTCATATTTAGAATTATAAAATTTGTGATACTCTGGGTATTATCATATGACTCTATGGACATGAAGAGGTAATATAATGAGTAGTGGTTCTTAGAACCCATTGTTTAATGCTTTGTGGTTCTTTGGTACAACTATAATTGGAACATGTTTATTTCCCCTTGGCAACTGGTGGGCTGTGTAGGTGTAAATGTATCTTTAGTGTAATGATCTCTCATGTATCATCTACCTAGGAAATTGGATTATAGTTTACTTACTCTTTCACACATGATTAACCTTATTAGGTTTTAAAATTAGTCATTTTGGAATAAACTTATCTTGTTCAATTGGATGTTCATATGGTATTACATGAACTGTAATTACCCTATTGGAATGAATGTATTTAATACAACCATGCACTTTGGAAGGTACTGCATGGGTAAGTGTAGGGAATTGGAGGGCCAAAAGGGGGTATCAAGTGGACATGTTTTTATTGAAAAAAATGAAACCTCAACTTGTATCTATTATTTGTGATATATATACTCATAATTTGAAGATGTCCTAGGAAGATGAATTGTAGTTTTTTGAGTCTAATTTCTAAACTACTATTTTTTGAAAAATGGTTAAGTATATGTAGGTCAAACATCATAAATTATAAGAGGTGGTACTATTTTTTAGAAAAATCATACTAGATAATTATCCATGCACCCCACCATTTTATTAACATCATTTTCTTTTTATTTAAACCCCTTGGTATAAAGTTAGTTAAGATCATCTAGTTTTAAACCTATATTTTTTAAAAATTAATTAATGAATATATTTTTTTACTAATTTCACAATTCAGTATACCCTAAAATATGATTATAAATGTATAGATGATAGTGCACCGCCTAACTACCTTAAAAAATATCAAAAATTAGATTTTTCTTTTTTTAATGTGTATATAATTAGGTCTAATTTGCAACCATATGATTTTTTTTTCTATTTTGGATAAATGAATAAAAATATACATAAACAAATATGAACATGAATAATCATGACATATACCAGTACGAAGGACATAGTCAATAAATATAAATAACAACCTTAAAGTAATACAAATATCAAAAAATTATATATATAGAAAGAGGAGACTTAGTTCATGTTGTAATACTATTTTCAAAGAAAAATTGGATAAAATGGATAGTGTCTAACATGGGAAAAGTTGCTTTTTTTATTGTTGGTGTAGTAAAAAAATTTTGAGCAAAGGATTTAGATATGTGAATTATATTAAATCACTCAAAACATCAATCTACCATTAAAATCTAGATTCATTTAGGAATAAAATGCCATGACAAATGAAACATTGATACCTACATTAGTTCTTAAAAGTTAAGTGTTATAGATCAAGATCAAAAAAGTAAAAAGATTAATGACTATGGATTACTTACCAAAGACTTAGTTTTTTATCATGGTGCTTGCTTGCTTAAGATGACATGGATCCATGGACTCAATGATAGTATGAAGAATTAGACAGTTTATGATAATGTTGATTAATTTGGCAATGTAGAGTAGCTAGATTTAAATAGGCCATGAAGGGAAGATCAATGGCCAATATTCAAAGTTGGAATGAAGAGGATCAATGGTGGAGGATTATCCAAGGAATTAAAAATTCTTTAGAATCCTCTAGAATAGAGGCTTCTAGAGAGAAAGGGTTAAGATTGGAGGATTATATAATTCTAGAATTATAGAATCCATTAGGGGGGATAAGCCAAATTAGTAGGTGGTTAGATGGTGATTAGGGACTAGGGATGTAGGAAAGCCAAGGAATATGCTAGGGTAGGTGGGATTGGAATTTAAAATTCTAATATAATAGATAAGTGGATTATTTAGTGGATAACAAGGAATTAGGTGAATTAATTGATTTGTGGGGTAGGGATAAGTTTAGTGGATGAAGAACAAATAAGGGAGATAATATAAAAATGACTAAAAGGGGTGATATTAGGATGAAATTAAAGGATATAAATGAGATTAGATGGGATAAGTGAAATTAATGTCAATTAATAGTAATATTAGTGATGATTAATGAAGCGAGTAAATTTAGAAGTATACAATTGGTAGAAAACATGCATTCGATTGTGTGTGTTGCAAGTCCATGCTTAAGGATCGAGAATCCAAGACATTCCTGAGCCTTAAGGCATGTGATTGAAATGTCAAGCCAAAGAACCATGTATGTATAACTACCACATATGCATAATTATTGCATACACAAAACTTACATATACATAGAATATTATACATATATTCCATGTATGTATTTCACTATCTTATGAAATGACCTTAGAAGATTAAATAGTTATTAACATTAAAGTTTTATACATCAATAAATGTAAACATGTAATTGAGATTGTCATTTTAATGTCATTGGTTTGGATAAATAGATTTGTGACTATAAAATGTGACTTTGGGCATAATTAGCCCTAACATCATCATGAATTGAGAAAATCAGTCAATTCGGCTAATAAGTAATGTAATTTGCATTGAATTGATCCATATGATCTATTTTTTACTGTAAATGATGTTTAGTGGTGTTACATCAATTGGTGTAAGGTTTAGGGAACTTACAATTTAGGGTTTAGGGATTAGGGCTTAGGGTATATAGGGTTTAGGTTTTAGGGCATAAGGTCCAATCACGAATGCAATAGGGCATAAAATAAATGTTGTTTTATTAAGGATAAAATGATTTGTTTAAAGTTTTAAGAGTTTACGATTTATGGTTTAGGGTTTTGAGCTTAGATTTTAGGGATTAGGGCATATGGTTTATGTTTTAGGGTACATAAAGTCTAATCTCAAAGGTAATTAGGGCCAAATTGAGCTTTTTGAACTAATTTGTGATTATAAAATGTGATTTTAGGCTCAATTGGCCCCTATGTTAGCATAGATTGAGTGAATTAGTCAATTGGAATAATGAGGGTTGTAATTTGGGCCAAATTAAACCTTGTGAACCTAATTAAACATTACTATAAAGGATGTTAATTATCACTAAATCATTTGGTTTAAGGTTTATAATTTAGGGTTTAGGTTTTAGGGATTACAATTTTAGGCATATATGAGATATGATTTAGGGTTTAGAGTCTAATCATGAAGGCAGTTAAGGACATTTTGAGCTAATTGAACCTAGATTTGTGACCATAATGTGTTTTCGGGCACAGGGTTTATGTTTTATGATGCATTAGGTTTAATCACAAAGGCATTTAAGGCCAATTTGAGCTCATTGAACCTATTTTTGATACAAAATGTGATTTTGGGCTCAATTGGCCCCCAAGTCACACATATTGAGCAAATTAGTCAATTAGGGTAATAAATGATGTGATTTGGGTCAAATTTAGCCTTGTGAAAATAATTTTTATTATAGACGATGTTAATTAGGGTTGAATAATTTAGTTTTTATGGTTTATAATTTAGGCTTTGGGGTCTAGGGTTTATGGTTTAAGGTATATATGACATAGGGTTTAGGGTCCAATCATGAAGATAATTGAGGACATTTTGAGTTGATTGAACCTATTTGTGACCAGAATGTGTTTTTGGTCATAGGGTTTATGTTTTAGGGTGAATAATGTCTAATCTCAAAGGAAATTAGGGCTAATTTAAGCTCCTTAAACCTATTTATGACTAAAAAATGTGATTTTTGGGTTCAATTGGCCCCTAGGTCACCAAAAATTGAGTAAATTAGTCAAATGGGGTAATGAGTGATGCAATTTGGGCCAAAATGAGCTTTCTGAACCTAATTATTACTCTAAAAGATGTTAATTACATGGCTAAATCATTTGGTTTAGGGTTTATAATTTAAGGTTTAGGGTTTAAGGATTAGAGTTTTAGGTATATGTAAGATAAGGTTTAGGGTTTAGAGTCCAATCACAAAGGTAATTGAGGATAATTTGAGATTACTGAACCTATTTGTGAACATAATGTGTTTTTAAGCATATGGTTTATGTTTTAGGGTGCATAAGGTCTAAAATCAAAGGAAATTGGGGCCAATTTGAGCTTCTTAAATCTATTTGTGACTAAAAAATATGATTTTGGGTTCAGTTAGCCCCTTGGTCACCATAGATTGAGTTAATTAGTCAATTGGGACAACGAGTGATGTGATTTGGGCCAAATTAAGTCTTGTGAACCTAATTATTACTATAAAAGATGTTAATTAGGGATAAATTATTTAGTTTAGGGTTTTAAAAGTTTATGATTTATGTTTTAGGGTTTTAGGGCTTAAGGTTTATGGATTAGGGTTTAAGGTTTACATCTGGGTATAAGGTATATGGCTTAGGGCTTAGGGTTTAAAGTGCTTAAATTTTGGGGCTTATAATTTACAATTTAAGGTATATGGTCTAATCACGAAGGTAATTAAGGATAATTTGAGTTACTTGAACTTATTTATGAACACACAATGTGTTTTTGGGTTTGATTATCCCCCATGCCATCACATATTGAATGAATTAGTCAATTAGGGTAATTAATGGTGTGATTTAGGATGATTTGAACCCTTTGAACTAAATTAATAGTTTAAATGATGTTAATTAAGGCTCAAATGACCAGTTTAGAGCATGAAGAGTTCACCATTTACAATTTAGGGTCTTTGGGGCTTAATATTAAGGTTAGAGTTTAATGTATATGGTTTATGGTATATGATACATAAGGTTTATGGTTTATGGCATAGGGTTTAGGGATCACAGTCTATATTTTAGGGTATACGGTATAAGGTTTATGGTTTACAACTTAGGGTTTATAAATTTGAGTCTAAATGATGTTAATTAGCCTACTCAAATGATTGGTTTAGGTTTTTAAGAGCTTATGATTAATGTAACTTAGGGTTTTTAGGTCTTAGGATTTAGGGAGTATTGTTTAAGGTTTAGGGTATATGGTATAGGGCTTAGGGTACAGAGTTTAGGGCTTAAGGTTTAAGGTATAGGGTTTAGGGTATAGGTCTTAGGGTATATTTTTTATTGTTTATGGTGTGGTTTTTATACACTAAATACCATGTACATGGTATTAACACATACACGGCTATTTCATTAGTAACAAAAAATACTAATAGTCATTTTTTTAGTTTGAGAGTATTGTTCCTTGATCTATTGTGTTCTGCACACTACATGTCTAGTTGAAAATGATTAGAATGTTGTCCACACCCTCAAAAACATAAATCATTGCCTACTTACATGGATTACTAAAGATTACATATGACCATTCTTAATTATTTTGGAATAATTAAATTATTTTCCCAACTTGGTACTTCACATCAAGTAGGTTTGATTTGGAATAATTGGATTATTATCCCACCCTCAAAACTTAAAAAATCTATGCAATCATGGGTGATGGATTTCATAGTCGTAGGAAAAATAAGTTAAAGTGAAAAATTCATAATGAATTAGAAGTGGCAAGAGAAAAACAAAGGAAGTGAATGAAAAAAATTCATGGACATAAGTCTACTATCCCTAATGAATTGATTATCACAAATAATGATAAAATGAATAATGATACTATACCAAATTTTGGAAGTCTAATTGTCAATTCTGATAGTATACCCAATTATAATGTAACTCCACATTAAAATTTTGTTGTTTTTAATTTTTATGATGATGATAGTATGTATAATGATGTGAACTGCATGGAAACATGCATTGAAAAACTATTAATGATGAAACTAATAAGGAAACACCTATTGGATAAAGTTACAATGAAGAAAATAATATGGGAACACTGTTGAATGAAGAACTTAACAATGAAGAAAAAATATGGAAACACCAAATCAATCAAATATACCATTAAGAACACCTCCTAGGATTTTTATTATATAAATAAAACCATTGTATTTAATTGAAATTGATGAATCCATTTTGAGACCAATTCCTAAAAAAAGTCCAAACACCATATGAGAAGAAAATTTGAAATAATGTGGGACTAACACTTTAAAGATTTAAATGAAACTCAAAGATGCCAATTTTTTATTAGAATGATGCAAGTACTTAAGATGAGACCTGCAATGAACACCCTAGGACTAAGAACATCTAATATTGATGGTGTAAGTAAGGCAATTGTTGAAAATTTTCATAATTCATACCATCAAGTAGGTGTTAATAAATGATCCAAAGATGGTAACACTACTCAACGTGTTATTACAACTTATTTGGTAAGTGATAAAACAAAGAATAAATGAGTGATTCAAAAAATAAGCTAAGCTTTGCACATAAATAGAAAAACACTAATGAAATCAAATGGGGGACATAAAATACTTTATGTTGATGGTAACAATGAATTGTGGGTGTGATCTAGTAGACCCCACATAAGGACAAGGCATTAGCTGATGGCCTAAAAGATTTAATTATAGAATTTTAGAAAGATAACACAAGGGTATTGCCTAATATTAGAGATGTGAAAATAATAGTTGGTTCTCATAACCATGATCCATATCCTAAACATTTTTTTGGATATGACTCAAACATAATTATACTCTAAATTTGTTGAAAAACATAAAAAAAATTCTATTAGTCAAAGGCATTTTGAAATGGTCAAACCCTTCTATGTGAAAATCAATCAGACACACTCTATTTGATGTTGTAGCCAACATGTTGAATTTTCTATGCATTATGATTTTTTCATCATGTTCATTGTAATTTTCATACTAACAACATTTTGTAGGAGTGTGGAGTGGAAACCCCACCAAAATTAGAAAGATAATTCATTCAATTTTTTTTTGTGAAAGACTAGATGGTCAATTATTTTATAATAGTGCGTGTTTAGATGTAAGTTACAATTTTTTTGGTGGATTACCAAAATTTAAAGCCTCTACCCATGAGGAGAGTACACTTAGAATTGGGTGGTTTTATTAAATATAAATTTGTGATATATCAAATGAAAGATGGAAAGGATTATAAAAGGTGTGATCTTGTTATAAAATAAATACTTATTTCCAAATTTATGGATAAGTTTAGGGTTGCAATTGTATATGAGTATGCAAGGCATACACATGAAGCTCGATGGCTAGAAGAACAATTCAAGTTAAATAAGGACACATTCCCAATTAGTATTATTGTTTCAGTAGTTGATTTTGTAGAGAGTTACACATTGTAACCACAAAGAGAGGTTCAATCACAATACTAAAATTTAGTATAGGCTTCACTTTTTTTGCATATAACATTCATGCATTCACCTGATAGTATAGAGAATGATCGAAAACTATAAGGGAGTACCAATTTTATGTCATTAATGATCAGACACATTCTTAGAGTATGTTTAAGGTTGTTTTCAATTATTTTATGAAAATTTTAGTGAAAGGAACATTACTTTAAATCAACATTATATATGGTCGGATAACTAAACATCACAAATCAAGAATGCACATATGTTTTATTAGATGATCAGGATGCATGTGAGCATTGTGTAACACATATTTAGAGTTTCACTAAAGCAGACCATGAAAAAGGAGAGAATGATGGCATAGGAGCATGTGTTAAAAGAGTACTTGAAATAGATGAGTTAAAGTTTGAAGAGGTGTTTTATTTATCAAATGCAAAGAACAAAGTTGAATGGTGTAATAAATATATGGATCATGGTGCTAAAAAATGGTCTACTATTCATAGATATTTTTGGCTCATGGAGGATGAATAATTAGCAAACTATCAAGATTGTATGATAGTAAGAAGATCAAGTGAGTTACACTCATTTATTATCTCAAACACATGTTCTTGGATGGTTTCATATGAGGCATATGGCATGCTTTTGTTCTGCATGCATTGATTTTATTTGGAATAAGTGTGAATCAAAAGAATGGGTGGATGAATGGATTTATAGGCTTATAGTTCTAATTGAAACTTATCAAGTTCCACTAGCATTATAGCTTACAGATTTCACATCATCATATGACTTTGACCATGTGTCTAATCTAGTGAAACTAGGTACCATATTATATTTAACGAGTGTTTCATGTACTAAATTTGGAAAATATATTAGTAGACCATGTTATTAAATCATGTTTTATTTTATAATGAAGGGCATGTTTATGCAATTATTATGGATGAGGATAATGAGGAGAGGACAAACTACTACTTGTGTCAGTGTTTAGAAGAAAAAATAAATTGACTTCTATGGTCATAGATGGGGAAAACATTCATTATCCCATTGGGTCTATTGTAGTTATTGGAACTTTGATTTAATGCTATCCTATGAAAAATTATAGTGTATGGTTGTTTGAAGACTTTGAAGTACATAAGAAGATACTCCACTATTCAAATTTGGTTCTTGCAACAAATGTTCATCTGCACAAATATTGGGGTAGGCTATTGGAAAGGACTCTATGGAAGGTTTGTGAATATGACCATGAAGAAATCATTGATATTATAAAGAATATATCTGATCCTAGTGGTTCCTTAGATTAAACCCCAAAGGTATGTTGAATTATCAAATGCAAATGTATTTACTTTTATCAAAGGTTCTTTATTTCTTAGGTTTTACATATAAATTTTAATTTAACTAGATACTAAGATATTTTTTGTAGGTTAATGGTGCCAAATTAGACTCCACCTTAATGTGGTTAGAACCATTAGTAGAGAATTCCATATTATTGAAGCTAAGAAAAGCTTTTGGTTCTTGTAGGTCTGTTTGTCAGTTGAAAACATTTGTTGTCAATGTTTTTTGATGATGCCATAGGTCCCTCTATCACTTTTAATATTGACAAAGAAATGATTTTTGTCATATCAAATCCATTTCACTTATGGCCAAGCTATCATTCTACTCATAGCCAAATATTTTAACATTTTGAAAAGAAATGGAATATTGATAAATTTGAAAGTAAATGGTGATCTTGGACCTTTGGTTGGTTTTTCCAACCTTTTACGCTATTCACTAAGATCTTTGTTTACTTATCTTCTCCTTACACTTTCTTACATATACTATCACCAACTATCAATAACACTCCATATGATGATCATATTTAATAAAAGATGATTTAATTGTTTTTTAGAGGTCTTAATACCTTTAAACAAGTACAAATGACTCATAAGAATCTACTATATTTAAACTCTGCTCTACATAACAAAAGTTGCCTCCATTAGCTCTCTAGGCCTTGTAGCCCTTCAAATGTTGAATTTTAAGGATAAATTTCATATAAGACATCATATAAACAAAATTTACACCATTATAGATACCCATTTGGCCAATTATATTTTTTATGAAGACTCCTAGGGGTCTTGATCTTAGAAACATGTCCGGTTTGCTAAAAGACAGTCCCAATTAGATCTCTTAATGGCTTCCAAACTGAGCTATTTAATGAATGAGAATTCCACACATGTGAATATATTTATAAACCCTAAAATATTTTTCAACATGTTATAAAAATTCTAAATATCTAATTTGAGTGACACCCATGTGATAAAACTTCCTAAAATCCAAAATCTCACTTAAAACCTAGGTAGGGTTCTATCATTGGCAGTAAGCAAAAAAAATCATAACTTGAGTTGTAGAGAACTTCAAAATCCCATTATTTTTCCTACATGTCTTTTTTGACCTCATATTCACTTCTTCAGTTGATAAGAACATCCCAAAATGCACATATCTCAAGGAAAATACAATTTACCAGTCTGTTATTTATGAGAAACACAAACTTGCTTGAGTTTATGAACATTTATTGAGAAATTTTGATCTTCAAGGTATAAAATCAAATCCAATATCTTTGTATGGATTCCCTACTAATTTCTTTGAGGATCATGAAGTGATTGTGCTTAGATGTTTTCTAACTATAAGCTTTGTATTGAAAACTATGCTCAAAGCTCTGTTTTAGGATAAGACTTGACTGAATCTTTCAAACTATCATGCAAATCATTGAAAAAAACATATCAAATTAAGAATCATGATCAAATCCATCATATTGTCATTTATAAATAAGTGGATCTTATAAAAATATGTTTCTTTAATTCATTCTAGAGACAAACTATGCTTTTATTCTCATTTTCCTTTGTTTATCAAGACAAATTCATACAAGAATCAACAGCACACTCACAATACTAAAAAGATATCCATATATATAATTTTTTATTCCACACTTTAACAAATTTTATGTACATCTCCTTTATATATAAAAAATCCTAGGCAGGATTAAAAATCCTCAAACTCTCTAAGAGTTCTATGAAGAAATCCCCCCCCCTCTCTCAATTCCTCCTCCTTTCTTGATCTTTTAATAACTTTATTTCCTAATTACTCATGTGGATATGATGATCATATACTTACAACAATTATTATGTATTTGATACTCTTTACCATAATCTTATCAACCTCCTTAAACAAGGCCAAAACATGTTATTTTGGACTTCTTCTCATGTCTATCTTGGTTTAGACGTGTCTTAGACTTGTTTTAGGTGATTTTAGGATGATATTATATTTACCATAAGTATTAGGATCTTGAAGATCCTTTATTCATTACCAAGACCTATAAACATGACCTTGTAAAGTCCTTTACCTAGTATTATCATTTCTAAGATCATAATTACACCCTTTCAATGATAAAATAGACATTCAAGTGAACATCACCTATAAAATATGATTTATACATTGGATTCATCTAATAAAATCAAAGATACCTTATTACAAGTTCAAATCCAATCATGAAGAGAACTCCTAAACACTCTTCTTTGACTATATTTACAAATGTATAAGGTTGGGGTTAATGTTCCTACATCACTTGAGCCCATAATGGGTGTTTTGTATCTTAATTGAGCATGCTTAGAGGATAAGAATGTAGTATTATATGTTAGTATCCACCCTTGATGTGGTGGTGGTTCTAGTTTTCAAACACAAGGCCCTAGAGGTAGAGATGTCCAACTTGGCTTACATGTTATTAGCATTTAATGTCAATGTTACTTAAAGCCAGAATGGTTGATCTGTATCTTAAATGGGCATGATCAGAGGCTAAAAATGTGGTCCTAAAATCAATGATCATATTTTGTAGACTTGAATCAATGATCATCCACCTCAAAAAGAGACGAAATGAGCCCAAGTCACTTCAAAACACCTCTATGTCCCCTACAGGGTAGGAAACATGAAATTTAAAAATGATTTTTGTTTGGGAGTTTTATGAATATTTTTTGACTTTTTAGATGGGAGCTAGGTGAGCCTTAAAACTCATTTTTGATGCCCTAAGCCAATTCAGGGCTTCTTCAGCCCTAGAAAGACCAAATTGGGCATTTTTGGGAGTTTTAAGTGGATTAAAGGGATAAAACCTTTCATAGAGGTCTATTCTAACATGAAAATGATGTTCCAATCCTCATTAGGCCTTTTCTCTACATAAATAATGCAAATTCACCAAGTTTTAGGTTTTCACTATGCATTTAACAAGCTTGACAAGATGATAAAGTGAGCATATGAGATGTCATACATGTTGCATCAGTTTAAAGAGTTTTAAATCATATCATGAGGTGTCAAGAAGAGATAGCAATGTGGTGGAGAAATTTATGTAGGTGTATAACCCCTCAATCAAGGAGAGTATGGCAGTTTCAAAGGGGAAATGACACATCTCCTATACCAACTCTCGAGAAGGCCATATAACACCAAGTTAACACATGTTGAGAAGCATGATAAACTATTTATTATCTCCTTTGAATGTTTTAACTAACTTCATGAGTAAGATAAGGCCATCATCCCTCTTGGTTAGTGTCTTGATGCACCAAAATGCCCATAACTTATGTTTAGTCCATAAAAAGGGCATGAAATTATGTATAATAGTGGGAATAGGTGATAATAAAATGTTGAAGGTGGTTTGGAGGTTGGGTTAGGTCTATGAGAGGAGATATGGAAAAAAATTAATCCCAAAGAATCCTAAAACCCTAGTGGGATAGGTTTATAAGAGAGTGTAATTGTTAGGTGAGATCAAGAAGGGTCTTGAGATATTGAGAAGAGTTACAATAGGGTGTGAGTGAGGTGTTTGAGGTGTTACAATGGTAATTAGACAAATAAGAGAAGGTATATTAGTCATGTACTTCAAGAATCCTAATTAGGCCTTGTAAGGCTAAGAGCCTAGGAGGAAGAAAGGTGAGAAATTTGGAAGGATAGAGGTGTAAGGCTATGAATGTAGTTGAGTAAAATTAGAATGAGTATGAGGAGCATGTAAGGAAGGTTGAAAGTAAGCAAGAATTCCCTTGAGTCAAGAATGAGTAGTGGGAGAATGAGTAGTGAGCGAGTGAACTAGGCATATTAGGCCTTGTAGCCTAAGTTGGGCAAAAGTGTGAAAGAAGATAAGGGAAGAGTTAAGTCAGCTAAGGCAAGTTTTTGGATATGTTTGAAGTAATTATAAGAGGTTGGTAGTTATTGGAGGTGGTTTTAAGTGTCAATAGTAGGTGAAAGGCAATTAGGCCAAGACCTAGTCTAGAAGGCAAGTGGAAATTGTGAAAAAGATTGAATGTAAGGAAGAAAGTGGAAATTTTAGAGTGATTTGGATCTTGAGAGGTGACTAAGGTGAATATCATAAGTCTAAGGAAACATAAGGTAGTGTTGGTGTTGAAAATAAGAGTGTTTAGATACAAAGTCTATTCAAACATAGCGAAAAGGAGCAAGGACAAGGTATTGAGCAAAGGGAGTTTTTAATATCATAATTTTCATTATAGGTATCATGGTGTGTGAGTAGTTTTAAGGTGGGCAAGAGGTGATAATTTGAATGACTTGTAGGGTTGTAGGTCTGTGATCTAATAATATAAGGGATAATCATCAAGAAGTGAAGAGTTTTACATCTTTTGAGTCCTTCAAGTGGATAATTATGTGAAAATAGTGGTAATAATAGTGTTAGGGTATTTTGAAAGTGAAGTAGGTCTAAACATTATGTACAAGTGGTGATCAAATTTTGTATTCTCTTGGCCATGTTAGATTGCTAAAACCCTAATTGAGGGTTTAAATCCACTAAAAAATTATTTTATTATGTTTGAACCATGGAAATCATATGAGAATGTGTAAAAATATGGGGATATATTAATTTCAAGTATCTAAGTTGAATTGGAGGTAAAAAAATATCTGAGGTGAATTATCACCAAAACTTAGTTAGAAAGAGGCCTAAAACCCATAAGGGATAGTCTAAAAAGGGGATACTACCACCAAATGAATTTGAGAAAGGCCTTGAGCCTTTAGGATAACTTGAAATAAGTTTTGAATGAAGTATTTTTGGTTCTTACAAGTGCCATTATAGTAATATACAAGGAGATACAAGAGCAAGTGATACATTGGAGGCCTAGTTAGGCCTAGTTCTTGAAGCCAACAAGGGGAAGTAAGTGGATAAGGTAGAAGAGTGGAGGTCTAAGATTTTGATAACAATTGTTTTATATTTAAATGAGTATGATAATCATGAGATTCAGGTATGGAGTGAGCAAGAAGGTCTCATGGGAAAGAAGAAGCTTTGAGAATATAAAATAAGCCTACCAGGCCTTGTAGCCCTACTTGGAAAAAAGTGGAAGATAGGTATAATGAAGAGTTGGAGCCTTTAATTAAAGTTGGTTTTAATGTTTTAGGATATTTTAGGAGGTTGGAAGATATTGGAAGTGAATCTAAGTTCATAGATAAGGTAGATGACAATAGTCTTAGACAAGCCTAGAAGGTGCATTGAGAGAGTGAAACAAGATTGATTGCAAGAAGAGAGTGGAGATTCTAGATTGAGTTGAACCTTGAAAGGTGATTGAGGTGAATATAAAAATACCAAATAAGCATAAGAGAGTGTTGGTGTTGAAAATAAGAGAGTCTAGTGAGGAAATCCATGAACCTAGTCAAAAAGAGAAAGGACAAAGCATTGAGCCAAGTAAGTTTGGGATCAACATTGAAATCATAGGTATCAGAGGTAGATGTTTTGTAGAGGTTTGTAGATGGTCATATTTTAGTTACATCAGAACCTATTGGTCTTGTAAGAATAATTAAAGATAATAGAGTATGAAATATTGTAAACAATGGTTTATAAAAGAGTATGAAAGAAATTCAAAATCATAATAAATTATTGAATAATATATTAACATAATCATACGTAAGTTTTCCACACATTTTAACAACATTAAACACACTACAAAGTTTAAAAATTTAAATTTTGAATAATATATGTACATATATTATATCGATAAAATCCATAAAGGCATACAAAATGTGAACACAATACAATATCCGAGGTCAATTCTATATAGGAAATACAACATACCAAAAAACTATACATCAATCCATATATGCATACAACAAAATGTCATAAGACATGATCTCCTAATCATAAAAATGCATCACTCTCTTTGCCTTGCTTGTTGAATCCTCTTCCCTGGATGCCTTGCTCATAATTGAAGGTCTCTAAGTTGATTGACTATGAGTCCTCTTTGGATGCAAACTCACTTGTAGCTCTAACTATTCATCTAAAAATATTGTTATAAATTATACATGTTAATATAAGATACTTACAAAATTAATATGTTAAAAATTTCAATTCATGAAAAATTTATTCGTAGGTGCACTTACCACAAGCTGGGAGTTATGATCGATTAGAGACTGGCACTTAACAGGGTCAATAATAGGTTCACTTTGGTAAACAAGAGTGTGAAATAGATCACTACTATGAGTTAGTGACCTAATACTAATGATGGAAGGTGTGGGTCCCTATAAATGTATACATACATATAAATACAAATTTAAAATTAGATTATAAACTAAATCATTGAAATATAATATGAAAAATTATAAATTAAATTGTCTAACTATACCATGCCACCCTACTAATCATTTTGATAGAACCAAAATATATCATTGAAAGAGTCTATATAGATAATCATATAGTGCATCAGCTATTTACACAAGTATATATGACAATTACAAAACACACATCCATATTTACAATTAAACATTATGTAATATATAAATGGACCATGTAGCTTGAAGAGTTTTCGTGTAGATGAAATTGTAACAACACCTACATTTGTTCCCTCCCTAATAGGTAGTGGAGTGTCTTCTATGGTCATCAAATGAACATAAAAAATATCATTGTTGGTAACTTTGACACACACAAACACAACATATATGTATAATTAATAATAACATTAATTAATTGTTATAAATTACCTCCATATAGGTATAAACCATAGGTGCACTATGAGCTACACATGTGCTCATCTAGACTCAAAATTCCTATTGCAACATAAAAATAATTCATATACTAAATTTACCTTTTAAATTATACAAATATTTTAAATTTAATAAGTTTGACATTTTTTTTGTAATAAGTAAAATATGAGTCATACATGTGAAGTGGTAGGCAAGGTGACTAGATTAAATGTAGATGGATGAAACATAGTAATATTGATATCATCTAGTCCCATGGAAAAACCACCATGAGTGGACTGCATGAAATCATCATTATCTTCATTAGGTCTAGTGCATATAGCACCACATGATTTGCATCAGTGAGATAATTGGGTAGTAGTGCTAGACAAAGCCTTAGCATGTCCACCCTCCCTAGGAGGAGTATGAGAAACTTAGATCATATGATGGATGAGGGTGTTAGTAAGTGCCTTAAGTGCATGCAAGCCATCAATGTCTATAATCTCATTGATTGTAAAAGGTGGTGTCTTAGGAGGATGGGGTTTGTCAACATGTGCTCTTGCTAGCTAATTAGGTGTATGATGTGCATTTATCTTATCCTACATAGAGCCCTTTTCCCTGCCCTAGAACTTTGAGAAATAAAAATAATTTAGGGTTTCATTCAGCATAAACTCATAATATAATTTTCTTAGAAAATATAATGGGACCTCATTATTGTTTCAAGGTGGGTGATCAAAGGCCATCCACCATCAGTCCCAAAAATTCTATTGGATTAAATCATGAGTGCACCAATGGATTAGAATCCATTTGGCCATCACATCAAGTGATGCACTAGCCTTCCCATCAATGAATAGGGCAAAAATTTGGGCTTTGTTTATGTTTATCTTTATCTTTCACAATAAATATTGATAGTTTACTAGAATAATATGTCCTACATTTATTTTTATAGTCATCCCACCTATCAATTTGACTGATCTAACTTGATTTACTAATCTATGTAGTGTGTTTTCTAGGGAAATTTAGTGGGGGTTGTTTAAAAGTGGATCCCTTAATGACCTAATCAGATTTTCAAATTTGATCTTATTTTCTAATATGTGCCTTGATAAATCCTCTTAACTACCTTGGGGGGATTAAGGAAATACATGAGGGCTAGGATGACTTTACAAGTGAGGAGGGCTATGAAGGTTTTACGATTGAGGAAGGATTTGAGGGTTTTACAAGTAAGGAGGGATTTGAGGGTTTTATGGGTGAGGGGGGATTAGATGGTTAGGAGGGTAAGGAGGGTTTTGGGGGTTAGGTGCTGGCACATTATCCACTATATGTGAAGATGTATGCACTAAAAAACATAAAAATATAAATAATTTCATTAAAAATACAACAAAATTGAAAAAACTAGTGTCTAATTACACTAAAACGTGCTGGCTTACCTCTACTTTAGCATGACATTATTGAATCAAAGAGTAGGTGGCTCAAAAATGTGGATTCTTGCTTAATCAAACTTACTTCTCCAAAATGTGGGTTTATCCTTCTTTCTTTTGTTCACGATTTCTACTATGTGAAATGCCAAATGATTTGGATTTCATGTCTTTTTGTTTTATTGGGTAAAAACCACGTAAAAAATTATTTAATGTATGAAGTTATTATGTGTATGTGGTTTAGCATCAATAATGATCGAGGTTAACTCTAAGAACCATGTATGAAATTCTAATAACCACGTATATGGAATGGTTTTTGGGGGAAAAAAGTGGAATTTTGTCCACTTTTTGGCCCCCCAACTTCATGCATACACCCGCATGGAGCTTATGTATCCAAGGTCATCCAAACAACATATAAAATACTCTCATGTTTGGTATAATAGAATAGGTAGTGACCACATGTGCTGGATCAACTTGTAAAAGTAAATCAATCTCACCAATAACCTATTGTGATGTCCAATCGAATACTTTGACCATTTTGGTCAAATTGTATAAATAATCATGTGTATATCCCAAATGTGTGAGTAATATCATGGTACATATGTTCTCACTAGCACCATTATGAACCATAACACTGCATATAGGCTAATGATAAAGGTATGCTCAAACAAACAATGAGTGAATATCTGAATCATCATCTATAATTTAAGTTTTATCGAATGTAATATGTAATATCCCTTTTTAGGATATTTGATAAAACACTTAAAAATATAACAATCCAAACTCACACTTTACTAAAAAATCAAATATGATAATATTTTCTCAAACCCACACTTACATGGAAATACACACTCTTATTATTACTGGAAATAGTACATAATACAACTTCTCATCATAGAGTTGGAGGAAATAAAACACTACCAACATAACTTATATTATGACACTATAATTCAAACAATTGATTACATATGATACTTCTAGAGGCAATATTCACATATAATAAATCATACAAATAAAGACACAATAATGATAAAAAAATGTACTTACTATACGTCAAAATATCCTCACACAACTCCACTGGAAGCCTACAAACCACACACTAACTCTACTATCAAACTTTGAATATGTACTGAACTAACTAGGGGGATTTCACACCACTGAAACCAACAACTCTAATATGAAGCCCAAGTGCAAATCCTAGATGGAATTATCAACACATCTAGGGAGTATATCTCACCACTGAAACTAGCAATCAACACACTAAGGCGCTAATCCAAGGAAGAAGGATATGAACATAAGTTAAATATATGAAAATAGAGGGTGTAATGATTTTAAAAGATGCATAACAAAGGGAAGAGCTCCATACTCATAGAATTTAAAATAGAGGAAGAGAATAAGCTTTGAATTCATGAAAGAGAATAAAATGTGCCATGTTATAGTGGTTACACTATTCATCAATAGTGTCAATTGTCTCTCACATGTGCCAAGCATATTCATGATCTAATTTTTGACTTTTTCCATGTGCCCTCAAATACTACACCCCACCTTGCATGTGGTCCCCAATCAGGAATAGTAGACCAAGTCTCCCACCTACCAATGTGCACACACATAAGTCAAAAGATGCCCCATCTTTTGACTTCAATCAAGGATTCCCCACATCACATGCTTGAGAGGGATAATGAGATTATCAATTGATTTGTCTCCCACATGCTCTCCTTATTGTTCCCATGTTTCCAAGTGGAGAAATGTACCCCATTTATCTTTCCTTCACTTTCAATAATTAAAAATACTATGTGGCCCATTGTCACTTCACCAAGGACACCTCATCACTATGCCACCTCATTACTATACCACATCATCATGATACGTCACTCATTAATAGTGATCCATGAATAATATTAGTGAATAGTAATTGATGAATTGTGATCCCACCCTATTATTCCCTTACATCACTTGACTTACCCTACATGAATAAAATAGGCTAATAGTCTCTCATAAATGTCTCATTCGAAATAAGGAGACATTACCTCCCTTTCCAAAATTGCTTGCCCATAAGTAATTAAAAATTCAAATGCTAAAGAATATGTTCTCCCTCCCCAGTACCATCCTCCAAAGGCAAGTGCCTCCATATGATCAAGTATTCCTTGAGCACTCTACTTCTCAATCTCCTCTCTATGACATCCATGATAGCATTAAGTACCTAGACCAACCTACCCTCCTCATCCAACAATGGTAGTTCATGAGATGTCATGACATGATTCCTAAGTGCCTTTTTGAGACAAGAAACATGAAATACATTGTGAATATTATTAATCTCAAATAACTCCAATTCATATGCCACCTCACCAACTATCCACATAATCTTATAAGAGCCATAAAAGCTAGTCTTTAGCTTCTTTGCACCACTTTTCTTCAATGTAGATTTTATGTATAGCTATAGGTGTAAGAAAACCAAGTCACCAACCTCAAATCTCATATAAACTCTATGCCTATCTAAAAATACCTTATGCTGATCTTATGCATGATGAAGATTATCCTTAAGTGACTTAAAGATGTCTTGAATTTCTTGAATCCAATCCTTGGCTTGAAGGGCCCTACTATCATTAAATGCTAAGTCTACTAAATACTCATATAGTGATCAGAAAGGAGTCATGCCAATAGACATGGGATGGGTGGTATTGTAACAATGCCCACCCAAATATAACCACTTGATCCGACCCTTTTGCTATCCCACTACATAATTTCACATATATCCTTCCACCCATTTGTTCAAAATCTCTATCTGGCCATCCATCTTGGCATGGTAACTCATGATTAGGGTCAACTTTGTGCTAGTTAATCTTAATAGTTCATTCCAAAATATACTAAGAATCTTGCTATCCTTATCAATGAAAATGTTCTTTTGTAGTTCATGGATTTTGAACACCTCTCTATATAAAAACTCCACAACCTAAGGTGCCTTGTACTCAGTAAATATGGAAAATAAATGCACATACTTGGTCAATATTTCTACCAACAAAAAGATGAAATCTTTACCCTCCAACTTTGGTAATCCTGTAATAAAATCCATGGATATGTTTTCCCACTTCTGCTTAGCGATAAGTAATGTCTATAATAATCCTACTGGGAAAGTATGCTCTGACTTATTACATCGGCAAGTCATACACTTTATAACATGGTGAAAGACATCATCTTTGAGACCCTTCCATGAGAATATATCTCTAATATGTCTGTAGGTTTTGAATTAAACTTGATGTCCTACAAGAGGTGTGTCATGATTAGCTTTCAAAATTTTCTCCTTGAATTTTGATTTAGGCACCAAATAAATCCTATCCTTATATTAGATGATATCATATACCACTATTTTCCTATCATCTTGATTCCTTCCATCCATAATCTCACATGCAAATTTATTTCTAGAACACTCAACCAAGGATTGAGCCTTCTAATCAACTAAAATCTCTATCATAGAACATAAAGTGGGTTTCCTAGAAAGGGAATATGCTACAACGTTCATGTTCCCTTTCAAATACTCAATGTAAAAATCATAGGTCTAAATTTTACTTACCCACTTTTGTTGCCTCTCACTCAGGTCCTCCTACTCTAGGAAATGTCTCAAGATACTATGATCTATCTTGGAAATAAATTTCCCACCTACCAAATATTGTCTGAATGTCACCAAAGCATGCATGATGGTAAGCATATCCTTATCATAGGTTGAGTGAAATATCTCCACATCATGGAGATTCCTACTCTCATAGGCAATGGGATGCCTATCTTGAATAAGCACAATACCTAACCCCACACTTGATGCATCACACTCCAAGATAAAGGGCTAAGAGAAATCATGTAGTGTTAAAACAAGATAAGTGTTCATTACCTCTTTTAGCTTATCAAATGTGCATTGAGATCTATCTATCAACGTCTTTGGTGGTGGCCAATCAAAGATGTCCTAAATTTTCTCTTGATGGACCTTCACTCCATCAACACTAATCACCTACCCCAAGTAAAGGATCTCTATCATGCCAAACTCACACTTGGAAGCTTTTGTGAATAAAGACCATGCCTCTATGATACCCAACACCACATAAATATGTATGAGGTGGTCCTCCCATGTCCTGATACATATCAAAATATCATCAATTAACACCAATAAAAACTTTCTCAACTGCTTGTTAAAGTTATGATTCATACCAGATGGAAAGGTAGTAGGAGCATTGGTCAAATCAAAAGGCACAACAATAAATTCATAATGTCCATAATGACATCTCAAGGCCATCTTATGTATGTTCTACTCACTAACTCTGATCTAGCGGTACCTTGAAGGAATATCAATCTTTGATAAATGCACTGTTCCATGCAACTCATTCAAAAATTTATAGATCTTTGGAATTAGGTACCCGTTCTTTATAGTCTCCTTATTTAGTGCATGATAATCAATGCGCATACACATGGTCCCATCCTTCTCCTTCACCAAAACAACTAAAAAACCAAAGGGACTCAAGATAGGCATGATGTGACCCATATCCAACAACTTCTTGATTGCTCTCTCAATTTCTTATTTGAATCTTTTAGGGTCCTGATAAGGAGTCATGATAATGGGATTAGAGCCCACTTCTAGCTATATCACATTCTCAAAATCCTTTTAAATGAAACAACTGATACACAACTAAAACTTGTTAGTCAACACAAGAAATGTGTGCATTCTATTTGGCTGAAATACAATAACCAAATGTGAATTTGTTTCCCCAAATCATTGCATACTTATGAAATTCAACCAATTCAATAATATTAAGCTATGAAATACTATTTCATTGGCTTATAATGAATGGAGATCAATAGTTTTAAATATGGAAATCATCAAATTCTCATTTGATATTTGCCTCAAGAGGGATAAAACTATGACAAACCACACATTATCAAAATGAAGTATCTTTTTGGTTTCCATAACCAACACTTCACTAAGATGTATCCAATGCAATCTCAACCTACTCACTTGATTCATGATATCAAAATACTTACATACCTTATGTCCTTTTATGTAGCTTGGATCTTCAAACACAAATTCATGCTTAGCTTTAAAATATTGAATATCCATAAGATAATGAATCTTATCAATGTCACACCTTGGGATACCAATAAAAAGATGAATTTATGATTTTTGAAGAGTCATTTGAGTACTCTATAATGAATCCTTATTAGAATTAATCTCAAAGGTGATATTATCAACCTTTTCCTCCTAAAAATTTGTAAGAGAGGATCCTCATTCAAAAAAATTTACTATGAACTCCTCATCATGGAGGTGGGGTCCCTTTTGCTCTTACTCCATTTTATCTCATGGTTCTTCTTTTGATACCAAAACACAATCATTATGATGATATAAAATATTTTTCTTGACTTCAATATCCTACAAATAATCCTTATGTAGTATTGTTTCAATCTTTGAAAGATTGATGAGTGAGTTCTAAACAAAAACAACTTGATCTCTTATGCATTCAACCAATGATACTTCATCATTGGCTTCATTGTGATGGTTTTTATTTTGATCTATAAAATCAAAAGTTAATAAAACATTTTGAATCACCAAAGAGTTTTTACCTTCAAATTTTATGGTGTGGACTGTCTCTGGTTCAACTCTTTCTTCTTTCTGCAATCAAATTTTGTCATCCTTATATACACTTATATGCATAATCTCTTTAGGCTCAAAATCTTCTTTGACCTTCTCTTTCTTCAAAGGCCTTCTCTTTGGTCTTAGCTCCTCCATCCATGCTAGTTGAGACTTATGATATTTTTTAAATTCTTGCATTAACTATATCATAAATTCTTCAAATGTCTTTATCTTACTTACAATTCAAGATATACAAAATGATTAGTTCCCCAGATAAGCTGGCAAGATCTTGGCTCCAATACCACTATAATATCCCTTTTTAGGATATTTTATAAAACATTAAAAAATTTAACATTCCAAACTCACACTTTACTAAAAACTCAAATCTAATAAATGTTTCTCAAAACCCACACTTACATGGACATAGACACTCTTATTATTATTGGAACTAGTACATAATGCAACTTCTCATCATAGAGTTATAGGAAATAGAACACTACCAACATAACTTATATTATGACACTATAATTCAAACAAATGATTACATATGATATTGATAGAGGTAATATTCATGTATAAAAAATCATACAATTAAAGACACAATAATGATATAAATAACACACAATACTTCCACAAATCTTCACAAAACTCCACTGGAAGCCTGCAAACCACACACTGACTCTACTACTAAACTCTGAATCTGCACTAAACCAGTGACGAGGTATCTTGTACCCCTAAAACCAAAAAATCTGATATGAAACCAAAGTGCAATTACTATATGGAATTACCAACACTATTTAGGGAGGATATCTCACCACCGAAACTAACAATCAACACTCCAAAGAGCTAATCTAAGGAAGGCGGATATGAACATAAGTCCAGTATCTTAAAATAGGATTTAATTATTTCAAAATATGCATAATAAAGGGAATATCTCTATACTTATATAATTTACAATTGAGGAAGATAATATGCTTTGAATTCATGAGAGAGAAGAAAATGTACCATGTTATAATGGTTGCACTATTCATCAATAGTGCCAATTATCTCTCACATGTGCCAAGCATCTTTACGATATCCTTTTTAAATTTCTCCATGTGCCCTCAAATGATATGATCCACCTTGCATGTGACCCCCAATCAAGAATAATAGACCATGTCTCCCACCTACCCATGTGCACATACATAAGTCAAAAGATTCTTCATCTTTTGAATTCAATCAAGGATGCCCCACATCACATGATTGAGAGGGATGATGAGATTCTTAATCAATTTATCCCCCAAATGCTCTCTTTATTCCTCCCATGTGGTTATGTGGAGAAATATACCCCATTTCTCTTTCTTCTAATTTAAATAATTAAAAATACTATATGGGTCATTGTCACATCACCAAAAACACCTCATCACTATGCCACCTCTTTACTATGCCACATCATCATGTTACATCACTCATGAATAATGATCTATGAATAGTGATCCCACCCTACTATTCTCTTACAACACTTGACTTAGCCTATGGGAATAAAATAGGCTAATGGTCTCCCCCAAATGTTTCATTCAGAAGAAGGGGACATTACATAATAAAAAGGTCTTTGAATCATAGGAGGTATAATGTGTGTAAATGTACCAATAATCTCATTAAATGGGTACCCATAATATGGTGGAGGAGGATGTGCATTATATGCAATTTTCACTTTTGGATATTTTTTTGAATGATCTTGTAATGGATTGTTAAATATCTTTTAGTTTTGATGGTCACCAATCTGTGATCCTAAACCCTTTGGAGGATCATTAAAGTTACTATGGTGGTTATCAATAAGGTCTTGAATCTTGTGTTTCAAGGTATAACATATATTCATAGAATTTTCAGTGCCTTGGTGATAATCACAATATACATTGACATCATATCATTTTGGTTGAGGTCGACTCATATCAACCTCTATAGGGGAAGGAAAGATATGAGATGACACTCCACAAGCTTCTTAAGTAATAAAGCTAGAGACTCAATTAATTATGTAAATTATCTTCTATGTGCATTCGATAAGATGAGTCGAGTAGGCTGTTGTGACACTACACTAATTTTTGTGGTTACTCCATTTTTAGGTTATATAGGTTTAACCTTGTAGCCTCGTTTGATATGAAACATGGTACTATAAGTAGTCTATGTGTTTTATATATACTTAAGCTTGTTCAATGAAATAATTTTTATTTCATGATATTGGATAATATGGTGTAAGTCATCAAAATATTTAAACTTATTGAAGACAATCTTCTCATGTAACGATACAAGCAATTTTTTCTAAATATGTCTTAAAGTTATTTATCTTCCATTGGATTTATCATTTTGGCCAACATTGTTTTGTACCCCAAAACATATTCATTAATAGGTTCATTGGTTCCTTGTTTTATTGTAAAAATTTGTGCATATGACATCTTTCAAGTCATGTTAATAGAGAAATGTGTTAGAAATTAATCTACTAAAGGTTTGAATGCTTTCACTAATTAGATTTGTAAGTCATAGAATTATACTAGATCATAGTCCTTTAGGCTCTTTGGAAATAGTTTGGTCAAAATTTTATCATTTGAAGCATAATCAAGGCATATTGCATAGAAAGATCAAAGATGTTGTTTAGGATCACCCATGCCATCATAAAATGTGAACTTGGGGGTAAAAAAATTTGTTGAAAAATGGTGCAAAGATATATCAGGGGCTATATGATTATGTAATAAATTTTTAAATCAAAAACATGAGTTGATTTCAAATATTTTTTTCCAATGTTGGTAACCTTAGCTTCTAAAGCTTGAATAATTTGGAGAAGAGTTTAAATAGTATACCCTTTTAGATTTAGATTTGAAATTTAAGAAGCCACTAAAGGGGATGAAAACACAACTTGTGTTGATGTAGGGATTAAAAATGGTAATTAAGTTAAAGTATTACTTATTCCCATGGTTAATGTAACAAGAGTTGTACCATTAAGGGTTCACCATTATTGGATGAGGATGCACTAGGCTTAACATGTTTGTTGATTTCTTCTTGTATAACATGTAAAAATGCATTAATTGATTATTGATTTGTATTTAAATGGCTAAATAAGGATTATTTATATTCCATTTAGAAATGATATTTATTTAAATTTTACACATTTTATAAATTCAAATAAAGATGCTATAAGTAATGAAAAAAATTGATCTAAAAATTATAGAAATCTAAAACCCTAGTAGGCTAAAAACCCTAGAGTAAGTTAGGAGTTACATGAGAAGACTCAAAGGCTAGGTTCACCAAATTTTTAACCCTTTTATGAGATAAGGTGTTAGGGTTAAATTGGTAGAATAACATAATCATATGGATGGATAAAACTATACTAAAGGAGTCCAATTAAACTTATTTAGATAACACAATATACTAAATTACAAAAATTACGAAATATGGAAATTACAATGCCAAATGATATTATGATAAAACATAATGAAGGGATAATAATTATATTATTTTTAGATGTGCAGGCATATTTGAGTTATAAAAAGGTGGAAGCAGGAAGGTTGATTCTCAGGACCTAGTTGCCAAATTATGAAAATATTATTTTTGGAGGCCTACACACTTACATTGACACTTATGGACATATCTCGATGAATCTATCATGTACACAATATTCAATGTATTTCAAAGTGACCACATGCACCTGTTAGGTTTTAATTTCACATTTCTATTTATATATATGGATCATGAGCTTACTCTATATGACTATGTATAGATCAAACCCTAGTTTCTCACATTAGGCTAGGTCACCTTGCCAAAAATGGGTTAGTGGGTTCATGAAGTTGAGATGACCTCACATAATCCTTTGTTAATGATTATTACCTACATAGCCAATACTCTAATAAGGGTGTAAGACATATGTAGTTTTCCCCTAAGTGTGTGCTTGTATGTGTACAAAGTTGTAATATGTTATATTCAAGGGCATTTTAGCCTATGATCGAGAGATATGATTTCATACACTGATAAGATATGAATGATTTAGCTTGTAAATTTACAAATACAACTCATGGGTTTTTTTTTGAATGCTTCAGACTTGTAATATGATTATTCCTATTACTGATATAAAAATAGGGAAGAATAGGGTAATATAGCTTAAATTTACAATTGATTGAATGAACTTAAAAATATGTTTACTTAGTATTTATTATATGTGTGCTTGATGATGACGAATGATATTTGTTTTGTATTTATACCACACTTTTTGAAAATATGTCACAAAAGGGTTAGATAATAAAAATAAGTTGACACATATGTTTCTAAATTTTTGAAATTGAGATGATTTGTACGGTACAAACACTTGAAAAGGAAACTAGACACTAGTGTCCTTGTGTAAATGTAAGTGTCTAATGGGATTAAAAATTCTAAAGGTTTGTAACTAATAGTGAAGGATATAAATCATATTTTAAGCTTTCTATAGTGCATATGTGATCTGGGTCATCAAAATGTTAGGGCCAAACTATAAGATAAGTAGTTAGGCATAATGATGAATGGAAGACAACATTCAAAACACATGATAGGTTACATAAGTGGTTGGCTATGCCATTTGGTTTGATTAATACACAAATTACATTCATGACATTGATGAATTAAGTTATTAAAACTTTTTTGGGCAAGTTTGTCATTGTGTATCTTGATGACATATTGATTTTTAGTAGAACAAAGGAAATTTTTTTTTGACATCTGCATAAAGTGTTAGAAAGGTTGATAGATGAAAAGTTACTTGTGATTTTGAATAAATTTAGTTTCATCTAGAAATAATTGGTATATTTGGGATTTTTTATTTCTCAATAAGGTTTGGATATAGATCTAGAGAAGTTGTGAACTATAATGAGTTTTTATAAGATATTCATCAATATTTTTAGTGGAATATGTACAATGTTTATTAATGTAATGTGTAAGGATAAAATAGAATTTGTATGGACAATGGAAGAAGAACATAGTTTCCAACACTTGAAGAAGAAGATAACTAAGCAACTATTGTTAGCATCACCAGATATTAGTAAAGTATTTCAAGTAAATTTTGATGTGATTAGCACTAAAATAAGAACAATATCGATCCAATAATAAAGGCCTATTGCATATTTTAGAAAAAAATTAAATGATGCAAATCATAAGTATTCAACATATGATCATAAGTTCTATGTAATTGTGAAAGCACTGAAGAAATAGAAACATTTTTTTTTCCAAATAAATTTGTGTTGTATACAGATCAAAAGAATTAAAATTCATTAATATAATTAGTTAAATTAGGACATATGAATTGGGTTGAATTCCTATAGAATTTTTCATTTTTGTTGAAACATAGAAGTGGAAAGTCTAATAAAGTTGTTGATGCATTGAGTATAAAAATTATTTTGTTGAATGCATTAAGAGTAGAAATCATAGGATTTTATATTATGAAAGAAAAATATGAAGAAACTAAATAATTTCAAGAATCATGCTAAACACAGAGAATTAATGATTAAATATAGAAAACCATGGTTAGATTATTTTATTCAGGAAGGTTTGTTATTCAAAGGAATGAAATTATGCATACCGATAGGTTTAATACAAGATAATTTCATCAAGTAAAAGCATATTAGAGGTTTACTAGGTCAGTTTAGTTATGACAAATTATTATTGCAAGTGGAAAATATTTTTGGCCAAAGATGAGTGTATATGTGTTAAAATTTATTCAAGAGTGTTGTTTCTATACGATTTTCACTTTCTACATTCAAAGAGAGAAATAAGAAACTAAGAAGAATGGTCTAAGGCTTGTATGTACCTAGATGAAGTCGTGCACACCGAAATTCAGACGTTGTGAGAACTCCTCTTTGGTTGTGGAGGATGACACCTGCAGAAGAAAGAGACTAAAACAAAGAAGGCGTTAGATGAGGAGATGGTGGGTTGCCAAGCAAAAGCTTGATCCCAAAAGCAAAAGCTTGAGGGATGTCAACCCACTGATTGATAAAAATAATGTCTAATAAAAGGCAGAATGATAAAAGACTGAAATGATTGAAGACTAAAAAGGAAATGGAAGCAAATGCTTACCTAGATGTTGCTGTCAGCTTGGTCACAGTCACCGATGTCGGTTAGTCTGCCGACATCGATGGGGGCAATGGTCTCTGTGGCCAGCGTCAGTTGGGGCAGTAGTCTGTGGATGAGGTCTGGATGAGTTTTTGGTCTATGGACGGGTCTGAGAAAGGCTATGGCTCTGGTTGAATGGTCTGGGGGTCTGGGTCTGAGAGTCTGGTTGAATGCTCTGTATAGGGTCTTTACAGGCAGAAAGAATGGTCTGAAAGAGGGACCAAACGAAAGACAGAGGCAACAGAGAGACAAGGAGATAAGGATTCAGGTCTGGTCTGGTGATAGTTTGGCTTAGAAGCAATAAATAGAAAACTAATTATAGAGACATTCTAAGCTATTGAAAATGACATAATAGAAGAGTACTTACCTCTTTCCTGCTGAAGAAGAAGTGTAGGAGGCCAGGTTGCTGATGTACCCATTGTTGATGCAGAAGACTGTTGTAAGGTGTGGCTCCTGATACCTATTGTGCTTGCTGGTGTAGAAGCCTACTGTGTGTACCTGAGAGAGAGAGTGAGAGTTCTGGTGGAAAGATTGGCCAATTAATTGATCAGATTGTAAGATTCTAGAGTTGGATGAAGAGCAGGGGCGAAGGGAGGATAACAGACACAGAAAACTGTTATGAAGGAAATCGATGCCGGTAATACCACCGACGTCAGTCGATAGTTGACCAACGTCGGTGGATCGAAGGCAGGAAAAATGCTAAAAATAGCCTTTCATCCATTTTCCCAACTGTCGGGGTTTAAGTGGCGGGGTAAGAAACGGTCGAGAGAAGTTAAATGGGTGCGAGGATGAGGAATAGGTCATAAATGGGTCATGGGGGGATGAAGGGAATCCAAAGAAGGGCATCCTAGGGTGGTGAGGTGGCAAGGGAGAGAGAATTATTAACTTGAAATAAGATAATTATTTCAAATTAACAAGACATGGGTTAGGAGTGGTTAAGTGGACCAAAGGGGACTAAGGGGGGAGAAAGGACCAAGGGGTAGACACGATTTCAGTGTCTACATTTGCCCCTTTTTGTCTTGTTGGTTGTTCTGTAAGACAAAAATAGGATTTGATTACCCCAGGTGTAGTATGAGATTGATTTTGTCTTATTGGTTGTTCAAGTGAACTGCAAGACAAAAACATGAGGGTTGGTTGCCCCGATTATGGATGAGGTATTCCCCCTCAAAGTAGGAGTCGAGGGAAGGAAACCTGGAATCGGGTGCTGATTTGACAAAGAGTGGATGAAGATGGTGAAGATGGAGTGTGAACGCTGCAAAAGTCATGATTGCGCGTATACCACTTCACTAGATGGTCAGGTCAAATTGTCGCAGGTTGAGGGTCGAGGAGTGCCAAAATTGAAGTAACCAAGCCCCAGCATTTGGTCATAGCTGATCAGGTTATTCAATCTAAGCTGAAGCTCTAATGGTCATCGTGTTCTAGGTATCTCGGGCTCAGGAAGTGCTCCTAGAAACACGAAAATGTCACAAGTAGTGCGGATCAACCGGCTTGCGATCCTATACTTGCGAGGGTCAAAATATGGGCTGTGCACAATTTTGCTAACCAGTCGTGAGGTAGCATACATGCAAAAACAACCAAGGCAAAGTGGTCTTGGAAGTGGTCATGGTCAGAGGAGATAGGCATGATCTCTAATGGTCATTGGTCGAGGTGGATGGATGGATGAAAGAATGTGGCCGAGCTAACCTCAGAAGACGTCGTGTCATCTGAGTGCTGCCTACATAGCCCTTGTGTAAAGGGCCTCAGGCCAATGTAGTTCTCCCTAAAAGGGAAGAATGGTCAAAGTGATGGAATTGGTCTTGGTCGAGGTCAAGGTCATGGTCAAAAGAAGGGAAGAAGGTTTGTTCATCAGAGAGACGAACGAACGAGGGTGGTCAAGCTAACCCTAGAGGATGTTGTGGCAACCGAGTGCTGCCTACATAGCCCAGATTGGAAGGGGCCTCAGACCAATGTAGTTCAGACAGAGGGGTCAAAAAGGTTGATAGGTTGGTTTGGTCATGTGTTGAAATGATGAGGAGAAAGAAGATGTTACAGCCTTTTCCAAATGGTGTATTCTGTAACATTGGTTGAGGGGTCTTTCATCCCTAGCAGTTTTCCATATTCGTGATGGATGTATGCTAAAAATGAATTGGGTCTATTTATGCTTCAGTAAGTATTGGTTTATGCTTAACATAAATTATGTCTGGTCGATAGTTTCCATGTGTATTGGTTTCCATAGAAACTATGTGAAATGGAGTATGATGATGTATGATGTCATGATGTCATGTTGTTGGTCTGAAAAATGCTTAGGTTGGTTTGGTTTGAATTGGTTGGGTAGAAAAAAGTTTGGTTGAATGTGACCAAAGTGTGGAAGATAAGTGAAAGGCGAATTGTTCTTTCATTGACAAGGACCAAAATGAGAGCATAGATAGGGGTTCTTAGAACAAAAGCCTCATTTATGCATTACGTCGTTGACCAGTGGTTGATGTTAGAGAAGTAATCGAATCACTTGACATTAAGTGAGCTTGAAGTCCTTTGAGTATGCTGGGGTGATAAGTAGGATTATGTGATATGAGAGGAAAGGGTAACCCTTTTGTGGCAGGAAGAACCTTGCCCCTTTTATAGGTGACCCAAGAACGACTATAGGCATGTCCATGGCTTAATAGCTTGTCAGTCATTTTTTTTGTGTGTGCAGACTAATCGATGCGAGAAGTCTGCGTTGGGATGTTGTTTTGCTTGGTGGTCATTTGTGAAGCTGATCGATGCAGGAAGCTTCAGAAAGAGAGTGCTGTCTGTAGCAATATTTAGTCATAGCCATCCTTCGAGGGAGTGGTCCATACTTTTTACTTTATATGCTTTTGATATGACTTTGGCCTAGCTGTCCTTCAAGGGAGCAATCTAGTAGTTATGTAGCTATCATTCGAGGGAGCAGTCTACATTTAAAGTTTTATGACCTTTGATATGTTAGGTATCCCATTTTTAACATGTGTTTTGTTGAGTAAAGTTTTTAGCCATGGACGAGCCTCTAGAGGTTTAAGGGTTCCCTTTTATTAGGATAAAACATTCATGATTGACAAAAAGGGGTGACGAATGTTGGGAAATAGGGTTGAAAGGAATAGGAATGACAATGACAGGGGGTCGATAAAGGGACGAGCTCAAGTAAAACATCAAGTGATCGAGTACTCAACTAATAGTAGAATGGTCAAAGATGCAAGGCATAAAAAGGAGCTCAAGTTCTGATAAGTCCTTGGGCCATGCTTGTGCGTTATGATAAGGTCTGAGTCAATTAGGAGTGGACTTGCCCCATTTGCCTCTTCAAGATTGGTCACGTGTTGATTGATGTTAGATGGTTGATGATTAAGAAGTTGGGTTGAATGTTTGGGTTGAATGATTGATCGAGGTCATGATTGATGATTAGTTAGTGTCTGGTCGATGGTCTGGTCAATGTCATGGTCAATTTCTGGTCATGGTCAATGTATGGGTGAATGTCTAGTCAATGTATTGGTTGAGATTTGGTTGAGGTCTTGGTCAATGTCATGATTGAGGTCTGGATTGATGATTGGTTGATGTCTGGTTGATATTTGTTGATATTTGGTCGATGGTTGGGTTGAAATTGGTATTAGGTCGATGATTGGTAGAATTTGGTTGAGACTGGTTGAAGCTTGGTTGATTGATTGGGTGAAAAGGTTGGTTGATTGATTTGGTTGAGACTGGTCGAGGCTAGGTTGAATGTGTAGTCAAGGTTTGGGATTAAAAGAGTGATTGATATTTGGTCGAGACTGGGTTGAAAGGTTGGTCAAGGCTTGGATGAAGGTTGAATTCCCCCAACAGCTAAGGAGAAGGTTTGACAGATTGGTCAAGGTCAGTTGAGGCTTGGTGGTTAGATTGACTATGTTGATATCGAATAAGGGGGTCAAAGGCAGCAAAGGGACCATAGTCTGGCGTAGAGATCTCGATTTAGGTGATGAAGTTGGAGAAGTATGGGTCGGTATTGATGATTTGGCGAAGGGGTGGTCAAGAGGATCCTTGATGAGAAGGGTATCTTTTTTCTAATGTTGATGAGTGATAGCTTTAAGAGCACAACAATGCTCAATGTCATGTCTCGGAGTGTGATGATAGTGGCAAAATTTAGAGTTGTCAAACCAAGATGGTCTTGATCTGAGAGTCGATGAGTGGGGCGGTGTTGAAGGCTTGTTGCTAACATGGTCGAGAAGAAAGGTGTCATTCCCCAGACATTGGCGAATGACAACCTTGAGGGCACAACAATGCTCAGTGTCATGCCCAGGCATGCGATGATACACACAAATCTGAGTGTCATCGAACCAAGGTGGTTTTGGTCTGAGAGATTGATATGGTTTAAGAGGTGGGAGATTGATGGGAGAAGACTGCAACAATTACCGTAACAACAAGGCATAAGAACCTGCTAATGGGTCTGTGTGTCTTATTGTAGTGGGGGTTGATGACTTTGGTTTAGGAGGCGTTGGTCAATGGATTGGAGGAGATATATGTCTGATGGGTTGAGAGAGTAATGGAGGCAACTTGCCTCTGTGAAGTATGGGAGTAGGAGGCACTCCTATTAAAGTGGACAAATGCGGGCCCAAAATTGAAGGTAATGATGAAAGTGGGGGAGGAGTTCTCTAGTGTGGTTTAGTGGCCTTCTTTGGTTTGGGTTGAGGGCCACCATTGTGCGAGATGAGGTTAGATACGGGTTTGGGTTCAGATGTAGACGGAGGTGAGTGAGATGTAGCAATCTCAGGCAAAAGGCAAGAGGCAACCGTGGTTGGGTCTTCCTCGGTCGAAATGGGTGAAGAGACTAGTTTTTCTCTTAGCAGAGAAGAAATAGGAGAGTGCAGCTCCTCAAGAGGGTAGAGGGCAGGGATGATGGTGCCTTCTATTTGTGGTTGAGGAGTAGGCAAGGTAGGGTCCTCCATTGGTAGGAAGAAAGACGAAGGTGTGGCTAATGGCATAGGTATGGTCAAGGTGTCCTCCAGTATAAGAGAGGTCGATGGAGGACTAACAAGAAAAGAGGGTTCTTCTACCTGTGATGGACAAATAAGAGAAGAAGACTCTTCCACCTGTGAAGGAGGTTGGTCAGGAACAAGAGGCGAGATCATGTTGACCGTGCGTATGTCATGCTCTTGGGAGCTATTGGTCAAGGTCTGGACATTGTTTTGATTAAGAGGATGGTTTGGGAATGGTTGTTTGAAGATGTCGATGTGTTGGTTGGGTGGGGCATTCGGGTTATCCAAAATAAGATCCCCCTTGTCGATCATGTCTTGGACTATGTTTTTGAAGGTTCGGCAATTGTCGATGTCATGGCTGTGGACGCAATAATAGTGACAGAAGTCAGCCTCCCTATACCATGTAGGGAGGGCTTTTGAAGGGTCGAATTGGGGTGGTCGGATTGGAGGGAGATTGAGGACCCCCTGCTTGACGAGTTTTTCCAAAACGAAAGCATATGATTCTCCAAGTGGAGTGTATGAACGCTAGATGTACCATTGTTGGTATTGTTTGGTGATGCTTAAAGATGTAGAAGGTTGAGAGTGATTAGTTGTTATCGAGGATGGTGATCTAACGACCACAGTGTTGGCCAGTCCTTTAGACTGGGAATTGGTAGAAGAAGAAGGTCTGGAAGAAGAAGGGTCATTGGTTCTTGCATTAGTATTACACAATTTGACCTTATCCTCTTCAATGGCACATAGTTCAAGCTTTCGAGCCATGGTGAAAGCTTCGTCAAAAGTGCAGAATGTTTGAATTTGTAAGGTAGAAGAGATGTGCCTGGCACATGCTCGAGAAAAGAGCTCGATGAGCTCAGGTTGAGGCAAGGAGAAGGAGAGCTGGTTAATCAAGCCCCTCCAATGGGTGACAAAATCGACTATTGATTCATCGTCAAATTGCCTGATGGAGTAGAGGTCTGTGATTGAGACTTGTTTGGTGATATTGATAGAAAAATGGTTGAGAAATAATTAGGCAAGTTGAATGAATGAAAAGATAGAATGTCTGGTAAGAGAGCTATACCAGTCAAGGGCGGGGCCAGAAAGCGACATGGGGAACGTGCGTAGAAGTAACGCATCATCGTGGGCTATGAGATAGTAGGCATGTCTGAATGCTCGTAGATGTTGTTGTGGGTCTTCCTTACTTTGGAAGTGAGTAAATTTAGGAAGCTCCCACTGGTTGGGGTATGGTTGGATCAGGACAGAAGGATGGATGGGTTCATTATAAATTTGCTCATACAAGAAAGCATTGCATGAACCAAAAATAGAGGTCTCGAGACTGGACATTTTATCCATCAGCATTTTGATGAGATCTACTAATGGATTGGTAGATAGGGCATCCCCTAGGTTGTAGGGTGCTTGAAAGGTCTTAGAAGGGGCATATGACGTAGTCGATTGCGCTTGTAGGGGTGCAACATATGTGTAACTAGTCGTAGGGACAGAAGTGGAGGCCAAGGGTGGTTGGGTCATGAAGGTAAAAGGCATAAGTTGACTGGATATCACCAAAGGTGGTTGCATGGCAGCATTGGCAAAAGGGGAGATAGACACTCCTGCATTTATGGGCGTAAGAGTGTGAGGGGTCGAGACAATCAGGTTTTGGTATGATGTAGAACTTGGTTGAATTGCATGTGGTTGAGGGGGTAATGGAACCCTGATGGAGGTTGGTCTAAAAATAGATGGGGAGGCCAAACATTGCATATTGGCCATGGTCGGGTTAATGGTTGAGGCAAAAGGCTGGGTAGCAGATGGTGTTAATGTCATCGTTGCTTCACCCGAAAAGTCTCGTGTTGGGTTTCTTGTGAGATAGTTTTGGAGGGCTGTGACATTGAGGTTCAAGAATCTTTTGAAATCTTGGTCCCCTTCAGGGATAATGGGGGTCTGAGTCAGGGTTGATCGAGTAGGATTTCTTTTGGTCTTCGAGTGGAACTCCATTAGGGGACTGGTTATGGACGGGGAGGGCGGAAGGGATTGATGCCTCGCGTGGTCAAGAAGAGCCTTGGTTTGACTGCGTGTCAAAACCATTCAAGGCAAGAGGTCAGGTTCCATAAATTGTGTTTTTTCAGTTTCAAAAACTCAAAATGTGGTTTTGGTAGAAAAAGGGTCGAGTGTTTTAGGTTGTTGTTTTGAAAAAAAGAGGACTGTGATAGTGATCGACGTCGGTTTAAAAACTGATGTCGGTGAGAACAGATGGCCGATGTCAGTCAAATAATCGATGTCGGTGAGGAAATATTGCCGATGTTGGTGGTAAAGCTGATGCCAGTGACTGTGGTTTTTGGAAACTCAGAAAATTTGAAGATTCTTGGGAAAAAAAGGAAGAAGAACGTCCTCACTAGCTCAAACAAGCATATGGAAATAGAAAAATAGAAGAACACAAGCAGGTCCTAAGCGTTAAATCCTAAGAATCAACTTTTAGAATCATGTTGGCTTATGCCTTAAAGTGATGTTTGGGAGGTTGGCTGTTAGAATGGGTCCTAGAAGAGGTAGTCTATGGATGGTTTCAGGTTTGTTTAGGTGCTCAAGAGTTTGGGTTAGGTTCCGTACATGGCCTAGTGCTAAGGAGCAAGCTCCCCTCACTTCATGAGCCCAGTGATAAGCTGGTCTCGCTTAGCCAAAATATACTTTCCCTAGAGATTAGACTCTGCCAGAGAACAAAGTGGGCTTTCCTCTTGGTGATGAAATCCAAGTGAGATTGCTGGGACGGGTAAGGGATCCGTTGGGTGATGAAATTCCAGTCGGGCCTTGTCTCAGGTAAGTTTTGATGTTTGATTTGTGCAAGTGGTTTGGTTGTGTAACATAAAGTGGACTATGATTAATTCATGATGCGGTTATTAATTACTAGGTGTGGACTAAGAAATGCAAGCAAGCAGAAATGAAATGCAATGTGTTTTAAGCCCAAGTCGAAATGCTAGTTCGTATGAAGACAAATGGAGAAAGGGTTGAAGAATATGACTTTTGACTAGTTTGAAATGCAAGAAAAGAAAGAAAAGTTCTTTTTAATCCCGCTAATGGTGTCATTTAGAAGAGAAGAAAGAGGTGAAAAGGGAGAAACCTAATGCACTTATATGAACAGAAAGAAAAGGAACCCAAGGAAGACCCTAAGGTCCCACCGGGCGTGCCAGAATGTTTCTATACAATTTTTGCTTTCTACATTCAAAGAGAGAAATAAGAAACTAAGAAGAATGGTCTAAGGCTTGTATGTACCTGGATGAAGTCGTGCACACTGAAATCTAGACGTCGTGAGAACTCCTCTTTGGTTGTGGAGGATGACACTTGCAGAAGAAAGAGACTAAAACAAAGAAGGCGTTAGATGAGGAGATGGTGGGTTGCCAAGCAAAAGCTTGATCCCAAAAGCAAAAGCTTGAGGGATGTCAACCCACTGATTGATAAAAATAATGTTTGATAAAAGGCAGAATGATAAAAGACTGAAATGATTGAAGACTGAAAAGGAAATGGAAGCAAATGCTTACCTGGATGTTGCTGTCGGCCTAGTCACAGTCACTGACGTCGGTTAGTCTGCCAACGTCAGTTGTCAAGGTCTACCGATGCCGATTAGTCTATCGACATCAGTGGGGGCAATGGTCTCTGTGGCTGGCGTCGGTCAGGGTAGTAGTCTGTGGACGAGGTTTGGATGAGTTTTTGGTCTGTGGACGGGTCTGAGAAAGGCTATGGCTCTGGTTGAATGGTCTGGGGGTCTGGGTCTGAGAGTCTGGTTGAATGCTCTGTACAGGGTCTTTTTAGGCAGAAAGAATGGTCTAAAAGAGGGACCAAATAGAAGATAGAGGCAACAGAGAGACAGGGAGATAAGGATTCGGTCTAGTCTGGTGATAGTTTGGCTTAGAAGCAATAAACAGAAAATTGATTACAGAGACATTCTAAGCTATTGAAAATGACATAATAGAAGAGTACTTACCTCTTTCCCACTGAAGAAGTGTAGGAGGCCAGGTTGCTGATGTACCTATTGTTGATGCAGAAGACTGTTGCAAGGTGGGCTCCTGATACTTGTTGTGCTTGCTGGTGTAGAAGCCTGCTATGTGTACCTGAGAGAGAGAGAGTGAGAGTTCTAGCAGAAAGATTGGCTGATTGATTGATCAGATTGTAAGATTCTAGAGTCAAATGAAGAGCAGGGGTGAAGGGAGGATAACGGATGCAAAAAACCGTTATGAAGGAAATCGACGCTGGCAATACTGCCGATGTCAGTCGACAATTGACCGATGTCGGTAGATCGAAGGCAGGAAAAAGGCTAAAAATAGCCTTTCATCCATTTTCCCAACTGTCGGGTTTAAGTGGCAGGGTAAGAAACGGTCGAGAGAAGTTAAATGGGTGTGAGGATGAGGAATAGGTCATAAATGGGTCATGGGGGGATGAAGGGAATCCAAATAAGGGCATCCTAGGGTGGTGAGGTGGCAAGGGAGAGAGAATTATTAACTTAAAATAAGATAATTATTTCAAATTAACAAGACATGGGTTAGGAGTGGTTAAGTGGACCAAAGGGGACTAAGGGGGGAGAAAGGACCAAGGGGTAGACACGATTTCGGTGTCTACAAGTGTAGATTTTTCCAACCAACAAAAGGGAGAAGTCAAAATATAGGTTCACATCAACGATTGCCTATTCCATAAAAATGTGGGAAGATGTAAGTATGGATATTATTTTAGGTTTGGATAGAATAAATAAAGGAAATGATTCAATATTTGTGACAGTTGATAGATTTTCAAAGATGATACATTTTGTATCATGTAGAAAGATTGGTAATGTAACAAACATTGCTAATTTGTTTTTCAGAGAAGTTTTAAGATTAGATGGTTTACCTTGCATTATAGTATGAGATAGATATGTCGAATTTGTTGGACATTTCTAGTGAACATTGTGGAAGAAATTGAGATTAAACAATAGTTTAGTTTAACATACCATCCTCAGACAAATGGACAAATAGAAGTAGTCCATATAAATTTGGGTAATATTTTGAGATGTTTAGTTGAAGGTAGGTTAAGAACATGGGATAATGTTTTGGGACAAGATAAGTTCATATATAAAATTTTTATGAATAGAAGCATAGGTAAGACACCATTTTAAACTACTTATGGGTCAAGTCCAAGAGGAGTTACAAATTTAAGAGACATGACAAATGAGAAAATGAGGATTGTTGATGTAAAAACATTTGTAGAGCATATGTGAAAATTACATAAACAAGTCCAAGAATAGTTGGAGATGAGTACATTGCAGTATAAACAACATATAGATAAAAATAAATAAGAGAAGTTGAATATCAGGTGGGTGACTTATTCTTAGACTCAAGAAAAGAGAGATTTCTAAAAGGTACATATGATAAGATGGAAAAATATTGGTCCATACAAAATTTTGAGAAAGTTTTAAAAGAATGCATAGTAAATAGAGTTAATTGAAGATCTAGATATATTTACTATTTTAAATGTGGTTGGTATGTATCCATGTTAAGAAGGATAGATTAGTGAGAATGCAAGTGCAAATTTTGAAGACACAAATTGGAGATTTCAAATGCCTAAGAAAGAGCATGAAGAGATAGAAGAAGTCATTGGCATAGAAGTTAGAAAGACTACAAGAAGGATTTTTTTTTTGAATATCTAGTAAAGTGGAAAGGTTGAGATATAGAAGATGCAACTTGGATTAACACATCAAAAGATACAAGAGAAGGAGTAAAATTAATAAAATCACTATAATTCATATGAGTAGAAGCACATGTTTATTTTCTTAGCTAGAGTGTATCATGCAAGAGCATTTGAGTTCATGAGAAATATTGCATCAACTAAAAATATGTTAGTCTATGAATTTGTCTAAGTGTTGTGTTGTGCAAGGTTTATGACTATGCATATGTTTGGTTATAAGTTTATATATGCATTCTATGTTTCTCAAACTATTTTTGTGTTATTTTAAATCATGTTTAGTACTCATGTGTTTATTGTAGGTTTGTGTTGTCTTCAAGCACACTTGTGTTTGTAATGTTCTACGCATTATTTTATTATACATAATTTTAACCATTCCTTTATTTGAATTAGTTTGTAAAGCTATGAGAAAATATGTTGTGATAATATTCTCTTACTGCATAGTCATGCAAAGATTCTATATATCTATTTGTTAGCTATTTTATTATTTTTGAGAAAATTAGTGTTTAATTCCTGAATAATAAAAGAGTTTGAGTAGGAAAAAATCAGTAAATAATATTCTAAATTAAAGCTACTAATTTATGAAATTTATTAGTAATTAGAGTTTTTCTAAAAATAGTAGTGAGAGAGAGAAAACTAAACTTATCTTATTATGTGTTGATCCAACTGAGATAGGGTCTAGAAATTTGTGTGCAATCCTAGGACACTATCACAAACATAATCTTGAACTTCATTTCTTGATTGGATAGGAAAATTGGAACTAGGCACCCTAGGCTACAACAATATAGTCCTTCTCTAACAGTATTGTCCTAAGAATTTAAGCTTTCTAGGTTTTGTTTGCCTAGTTTGTGTGAGCCTATGTACCAAATTTTAGTGCCTCACTATCAATAGAGTTTCCTATAGATCTGATTCTTTGTATACTTGTATCTTTTATGCAATTGAATGAAACTTTGGCAAATAGGGAAAAGGGGTTAGTGTGTGTAATATGCATTGGACGTGCTTCGCAACCCATGTGTAGGCACGCTACCTACATACCAATACTCTAAGGAGAGATTAAGCCATATGTAGTTCTCCCTTTAAGAGTGTTTGGTGCAATAGTGAATGAAATACAAGAAATGCTAAAATTGAGTATGCTTGAGATGACTAGGGATTGGTGTAAGATCTTGAATTAGATTGAAAGTGTATAGGATGGATATATGCAAAAAATAGGGAATATTTCTTGAGTGGTCTTGCTTGTATTATTACTTGTTTGACTGATATTTTCCAACCCTTTCCAAATGATCTTTGAATGGGCTTATATATGGATCTATTGGTCATGGGTTAAATGAATTCATGTTAGGCTGACATGATTGAAGATAAGGATCTAGAAAGAAATGACCGTTGGGGCCTAAGATGCACTTGGACAATAGCACCAAAAGCTAGACACCCTAGGGTTTGATGCTAGTGTCCAAGTTGGGTGCTATTTTCCTAAGTTGATGGAGCCTAGGGGGATGGATTAGTCATGAAGAGAGGGTCTTGACTCGGCTGGGAGTAAGTATGGAAGGCCAAAAAGGATTGGGAATCAATGAAATTAAGACTAAGAGGGTCATGAGAGCAAGCAAGAGGGACCTAAAGATTGGGTGTCATTAGCCATGCTCAATTTACCAATTTTTGCATTTTATATGACTACATTAGCTTATAATATATTATTAACAACATGATATTTGGTGAATTTGATTCTTCACCATAGTGATAAAAGTGTAGGAGAGAATTTTGGAGGTAATTAGAACTTCATTGTGTAGCATATGTGTTGAATTTTTGATCGTATGGAAAGCATATGATAAAGCATGACATCATTCTTAAAATGATGTAAGAATCATGGTGCAAAGGGTTTCATGAATATTAGTGATTGCGTAGCCCTGCAAATCTCATGCAACTTTATCATGTGACTTTGATGTATTATGGAAGGATCTGTTACTGATCATTTGAAAACTAATTCTAAAATTCATGGAAGTGGATAAGGATTCATTTACTAATTTCCATGATCTATTTTGGGATAAGTTTCAACATTATTTTTCCTTGGAAAATTGGAAAAAAAAATTGTGGCACACTAAGATGTCTTAACATTGTTAATGGAGTAAAAACACTAATTATAAGTAGGTGGATCTTGCATATATATAAGTATACCCCTACTCATGTGTTAAGTATTTAGTTTAAATGAATTTTAGTTAGAAGATGAGATCTGATAGTTTATTTTCAATGATTGTGAGTTAGCAAAGCCAAAATCTATGGATTTGATAGTATAACACATCTCATTATGAGATTGAGATATCGGCCAAAATCTATGGATTTGATATTGTAACACATCTCATTATGAGATTGAGATATCATCATGTCATTGTGCTATTATATTTCATAATGATTGAAATTGAATAAAGATTTTAATTATTATATTTTATTAAAATTATTTTGTTAACTATTCTAAGGAATGTGTGGTCTAAGGCATTTATTATTTGAGATCCCTAACCGTGATTGCATCATCATGTCTCTTAAAAATATCATGTCTTATTAAGACACCCACATCTCCTTAATATGGGTGTGTCCCCTTAATTCATCCCCATAAACCTAATTTCAATCAATTATTTTGAATTGGGTATTTTTTATCCCCAATTATGCACCTAATTGAGCCAATCAAGTAATTTGTTCCACCATGTATGCAATTGAGGCTAATCAATCCCTATGAAGCTAATTATAACCAACTAATATGGATTTTAGCTTGATTAGCCCTAAATGTGCACACAATTAAACCAATTGAGCAGTTGGTTCAATCAGGGGTTAAATTAGGGTAGAGTTAATTTTAAGAGGCCCTATAAGAAAAAATCTTGGAATTCTTTGGTAAATCTATGGAAAACTAATTTTCAACCATGGTGAATCCTATATGCATGGTGGCGAATCCATTGGGATTTAGAAGGAGTGTAAGGAAATAAAATATTCAATTTTTTTTATTTTTATGTACTACCATTCATTTATATCGAAAGAAGGATGTCAAATGGAATCAATGAATTGTGTTGTCAAATGACTGAAATGAATGGTTCAATTGAATGACTATGCCAAAGTTGACACCAAAAGGCTATACCAAATGATTTTTCTAAACGACATTACCAAATGGTGCTGCTAAATGATGAGGCCAAATGGTGGTATCGAATGGTGATGTCAAATGGTAGTGTTGAGTGTTCATGCCAAATGGAATTTTTGAACATTGATGTTGGATGGTGCTCCTAAAATTGTCATATAGTGTGGCTAATCAACATGGGTTTCATTTGGATGTGTATTTGTTATTCGGTGATGCCAGGTGACCCGTGCAACTAATAAGCTAGTTGGTTGCCTGGTTGGTACCCTCAGTGTATAAATACCCACCCTTTATCCTCATTTTAAATATTTTTTAGAATAGTTTTCTCATCCCCGTTTCACCCCACCCACAATAATTCACCTACTCATGCAGTCAACTAGCCATTCATGGAACAGAAATACATTTAAAAGAATTTATTATGCCTGGAGATTTTGAACCTAGTACAACAACCTTACACCTTCAATGATTGGATTTTAAAATGTAAATTTGGTGGCCTGCTCTACATGCCCCAATATGAAATATACCATGGGTTGATGAAATTGTTAATGTATTGCTATGATACTAACGAGATGAGGTTCACACTGAACATCGACTCCAGATTGATCTACTTTGGTACTTCAACAACAAGGATTCATAATTTGACAAGGATTTTCTTCCATAATGCTGACCCCATGACTCTAAAATCAATGTCGACAAATGATGACAAGAAATATTTGGAGTTAGATTTCAACTTGTAGATCGGTTGAACCAGTACGTAAATTTATTTTTCATATTTAAAATTCAATTTTTGATATTTGCCATCCTTTTGACTCATTCCTATTTTTTCACTTTCATTTTAGATAGTCTCAAGAGGAGCCTCCACATGGATGACATTTCTTACCATTTTATTAAAGCAATGGTTCAATTTTTCCTTGTGAGAACAATATTATAGGGAAGACCAACATACATTGTTTATTAGGTTGTTGTTTACATTCTTCATACTCTTTCTGGTTTGAAATATAACTGGTGCACTTGTAATTCTTCTAGGATTAGGTTGGAATTAAATTATGATTGTACCAATCCCAGTTCCATAGTTTCTTGTTTAAATTTTATTCTAGCCTTATACTATGAGACCTTATATGACCTTCAAAAAAATATGATTCCAACTATGTTGCATCCAAAGATGAGCATAAATGCTTTGTCTGTTGATGAGTATAACGTTAGTTTAAAATTGAAACTAATCACCTAAATGATTTAGTATATGAACTATTACAAAATTAAGGGTTAATATTTGTTTATTTGTTACAAGTAAGATTTCATGCCATTATGACATGAAAACAATCCACCTCAAAAGGATAGCTTGCAGTTAAAGGATCTAGAGATTATGGGTCTGCAGAATCATCCTTGCATTCCTTTCATTTCTCAAAACATCCAAGAGTTTCTTCTACATCATCCTCACATGCAGGTTTAGTATTTACAACTTTTAAATGACATTTTAAATGTCAAGTGCATTATCTTATTTATTTGTTTGATTTTTGTAATTAACTAAGAATCAACTGAGGTTGGCATGAAACAAGCTCAACAAACCCCAAAATTTCATCTATCAATGTCTTCTCGACCCTTTGTGTAAGGTATTTTACATTTCATGTTTTGATTTTTTAGTTAAAGATTTATTGATTGGAAGTTTGCCTATTACAGCTCAAACTACCTCCCATCACTCAGAATATGGTGCGTAGATTGGAAGAAATATTATCTCCAAATACAAGTACTTAATTTCAAATTAGCATTTAATTTAATTTTTTAAATTTACCATTTTTATAATATAATTTATTTTTACAAGGCACCCTCAATCTCTAAGGAAAAATATGCCACCACCACCGCCCCCAAACGTAGTTTGCACAAGGGGCAGAATCTTTCATTCACAATAGGTCCGAACCCAGTAGAGGAACACTATAATTATCAAGTTCTGAATTCCCCACTTTATCTATTGGAGGTATCTCTAGTGCACAAGGATTAACTTGTTTTTTAAAAATTGATCTTGAAGATGAATATCTCAGGATTGAAAGTTGAGAAATTAGTGGCGCTACTTTCAATCCACATGATTTTATTCAAGATGCAGATGTAACTACTCAGGAGGAACCTTGTACCTCTTCACCCTCACCCCACCAGCTAATTTTGACTTGTCTGATGATGCCATTATATCTTTTCCATTAAATAATTTATTATCAGAAAGTATTATTTCAAGTCTTAAGAAGGGAGTTATATATGAGTTAAAAAATGTATTAGTTTAAGTGTTTCAGGCAAAGGCATTGATTAAATAAATAAATGCCCATTATCACAACCACTCCTAGAGAGAAAAAATATTTTCATTAGTTCAACATGAAGCCATAAAGATTGATGTTTTGTTTGGTTAAGCTAAATCTGGGTCTGTTACTGTTTCTAATATTTACAATGATAATGTGTTGAGTATTATGCTAAACAAATTAGATAATTTGAATGCTGAAGCTCAAGCATATTTTAATAAATGGGAAAAAGACATCAACCTTGTTATTTCAAATGCTGAGAAGGAAAAATATTTTGTAATGTATCATCATTTTTATCAAATTTCATGTCATAGTTATTTTAATTCATATCTAAATAGATTTTATTTGTAATTATAGGCAAAATATGAGAATCTAAAAAAGGAAGCCAAGGTCCTCAATGTGCATTTGAAAAATGCACAAAAAAGTTTATATTTTTCCATTCAATTCAAATAAAAGCTTGCTCTATTGAATAAAAAAACAAAACACTCACAAAAATTATTAAGGAGCAAGGATGGGATCTCGATACTTTATTGAATCATAAAGCAGATATCGATCCAAATCTACTTTCCACAAGAGATGTTGCGAAAGAAGAAAAGAAAAATCTTACCCATATTAATTCTACAGTTGAGGATATTGAAAGGGTAGGGATATTGAAGGATGACGCTAAAGAAGTGGAGGCAGGGATTAGTAAGGATGGTGGTAGAAATGTAGATGTTGTGATGAGAAAGTGGCTGAGTAGTGAGGTATCTTTCTAAAATACCAAAAAATTGATAATTTCTTATGTTGTAAACTCTCTTATATTTGAAGACAATGTTATGTTATTCAAAAATATTTTAAATGAAAATTTTAAGTTTGGATTTGCAATGATTATGTTGTTAAGTTTCAATTAATCTTATTTTACTGAGTAATAAGTTATGGTTCATTTATCATTTTACATGCATATTCTGTGTTGATATAGTTTAATGAACACATTGATCTGGACTGTAATTATTTTTTGTATGAATTTAGAGTGAGCATAAATTTAAATTTGAATTTTATGATGTTTTAAAGTCATTGTCAAATTTAAAAAGATAATGTTATGTTTTAAAGAAAACAATTTGAAATGATAATGTTAAGGTCAACTTTACAAATATGAGTTTATTTAGTTGATGTAGTTCAAACAACATGGTGATGTGGACTACAATTATTTTTTTCTTTAGATTTGGACTAAGCATGGATTTAAATTTGATGTTCTTTCATCTTGTTCAATTATTATCATTGTTTTAGATAATGGAAAAGATGTAGTTATTATGGATGTAGAGTTCAAACAATTATTATGGTTTGTTCTACACTTGAATCTTCATGAGTTTATTTTTTTCTTTTGAATTTGGTCATGTTGTTCAATAGGATTGCCGTGATCTATCTCCCTTGTATTTGACTTTAAAATTCATATTTTAAGCTAAAAGTTAAGGCTAAAACTATTAATATGGTGATACAATATAAAATTTAAGTTATTTTAAAAGTAATAATAGTATGTATTTAATAATACAATCTTAGAAAAATATAAAAATATTATGACCCATTTGAAATTATAAAGAACAATTAAATAGAAGGAAAAGTTGCATGATGAATAGAACACATATTTCAAATGACAATGCTATCAACAATTGTAATGAATTCAGTATTTGAAATGTTTTACAATATGAAATTGAAGTTTAAAATATGATAATTGCAATAAATATACAACTAATACTCAGGTAGTTGAAACAATCATACACAAACTTTCTCATCAGCAGTGAAATTTACATCTGTTGTGTCAGTTGTATATTTAGTGTCATTATTTACATCCTCTCTATTTTTCATTGTGTTACTAATGCCTCTTCTTTAAATTAAATATCTCCATGTTTCCATAGCTCTTTCATAAGGAACATGTCCATAATATAACATGAAACATACAATCTCAAACAGGTTTCTAAGTTTTTATCCCATTTATTTTGAAGTTTTAACTTAATGAAAGATAATGCATTGAATAATCTTTCATCTTCCACTGATCCTAGAATCATTGTTTGACAAAACTCATATAATTAAAAATATTCAATAAGACTTTCTTGTAGAATGCTACTAGGGTAAAGTTTTTTCTATAGTCGTGTAATTACCCGATTTTATGTTGGTTTGCTTAGAAGGAGATATTATTCAAACATTGTAATTCCAAAATGAGTTGACTAAGATGTTAGTAAATCCTTGCTAAAAATACCTTATATTTCAATTATATTGACCTCTATAGATTTACTAAAATGCTTAACAAGAGAACTCATGTATTTGTAAAATAAATTGCTAATCAGCTTTTGACTGTTATTACTGTTCCAAAATATTATATTCATAACTACCATGGCCTCCAACACATCATTCATTTGAAATGATCTCTAATTTTCATAGATAAGTTTTGTGAAATTATACTTAGTTTCATCTGTGTTTTTGATTTAACAATATCATATAGAATACATGTTACAGACAGTTCTTCAGATTCAACTCCCACAAGATCAGGCCTTCTATAGAAAATGTGCATTACTATCTCCTTTCTATTAATGATGACACAAATATGATCATTGATATTCAACTTCAAATAGATTTTAGGATTCTTTAAATCTATCAAACATTGCCAACGACTAAAAACAGGGCTCTAAAACTTTTTATTTGAAGTGCATAATATATCTAGAGATTGACATACTCATTTTTTCAGCTGTATGAAGTCAACAATATAAATGGATCTCTTTTGAGCATATTTCATTAAAAATTTTATTTCCTTCAACATTGGTAGAATTACACATAATGTCATCAATATTTTTAAATATGTTAAATGATATAATAAATCTTTTACCTTGTCAACTTATCTACAATATTTATACATAAAACCTACTAATGATGGATATTCTTTAGAAATTCAGTATGTAGGTTCATACATAGAAATTCATCTTGTATCAACATCTTTCAGTATTTTTTTTACCATTAGTCACTCATATTGAATTTTTTTCAAACTTTGAAAATATTTTTGAACTGCTTGACATATAAGCATGTAAGTCATGAATGAGTTCTTCCACTTTTATGACATTAACAAATTTACTAACTATTTTGTGTGCAAGATTCATCTTATGAGCCATGCAATGAATTGAAATCATATATGGGGTAACTGTTATTTACAACCAAACACACAAACCATTTCTATGCCTCTACATAATTGATGCACCATCATCCCCAACACACATTAGCTTTGTAGTTATTGCATAATCATCCATCCCAGCTTTATCTTTCAAATTAGATACAAATTTTTAGCATTACAATTTTATACCATTTTATGAATTGCTAGTAGATAAGGTTGCCTTGAATAATTCTCAAAAGTATAAACATGCGTACAAACGTATGATGCATTATCAATTATTTTGACCTCATCAATGCATAGTGAGATGAATAATGAATTTTGAACTTTTCGTTTCAAATCTTCATTCTCAACCATTACTAGACATTTTGCCATTTTTCAAGCATTGTTATCTGACCAATGTGATTGTGGAATATCAAGAAATCTATTATGTTGAAATAAAATATTATAATCTAAAAAATTAAAAATAGGTCTTCTCTTTTTTAGAATGTGATATACAATAGAGAACTATATATATATTTGGCCTTTAGATGGGACTGTATAACTTTTCCAAAATTTACTTTGATTATTCCCCCTTTATCAATAAGATGTTTTTGATGTTTTTTATCATTTTCATACTCGCATGCATATCTTACATGCATACATTCTTCTGTATTTTTTTCCCTGTGTTCTTGTTATTTGTCCATCTGGGTGCTTCACAGTCACATATATATTTTTCATAATATTTCTCAATCGTGTTCAACTTCAGTTGCATTCTGTGTTCCTTTTCTAGTTTCCATTTACATATTATACATCTACATTCCATTAGAGTATCATCAACATTTTCAGGGTATATAGATTTAATGAAGAGAAATTTCTTTGCCCTGTCCACCTTAAAGGACCTTCTAATTATCCATCTACTTATCTTCCTTCACAAAGATTTTTGAGTGAAGTTCTCAGTTGAACTTTGTGTTTGATGAGAACCAACAATCTCTTCTACCGCTTAAGTGCCATGATCATTGTCATAAAAAAACAAAGGAGAGTCTTCGAGTGGTGACATGTCATCATCCATATAATCTTCAGGCGGTGACATATTATTCTCATTAATTCTTTCTTATGAGATACCATCATGATTAGTTGAGATTTTTGCATCTGATTTTTATTTATATTATTGAATAGTTAAAGTCAAATTCAAGACAAACTAAAAAGTAATAAGTATCTATATTTTGAGTGCATTATGGTTGTGTGAGATTTTTTATTGGCTCTTTAAAATAAGATAATATGCTTGATTTTCCTAATAATTGGCCTATCTTTTTACTATTTTCATCAGATGCCATGATGATCAAGGATGCAACATTTCGGTTCTTCCATTCAGTTGCAAAGTGGACTCTACCATTCGGTCACAGAGCAGGTCTACCATTCGATTGTAGCACCATTCTGTGGTTCAGTTCTATCATTCGACTCTACCATTTGGTTCCTCCATTTGTATCTTGAATGCTACCGTTTAGTATTACCATTCAGTTTTACAGCTTGGATGCTACTCTTTGGTGATGTTGTTTGATGCTCTAGCTTAAATGACTCTACCATTTGGTTCCTCCATTTGTAGCTTGAATGCTACCATTTAGGACTACTATTCAGTTTTGTAGCTTGGATGCTACTCTTTGGTGCTGCCATTCAACTATGATAATTTGGCTGCGGTGCGGGTTCTGCTGATCCATTTTGGATTGTTTCCTGTTGAGTGCTTGTTTGATATCGTGGGGCGATTTTCGAAAGTATATTTTGATGGTTACCCATGGAGGTCTATGTACTATATGTATGTAGTGAATTAAAGAGTAAACTAATAAATTATTGTAAACGGTTGGTGAGTCAAACTCTAAAATAATTTACATTTCAAAAATTTAGGTGATCCAGATCCATGTAATGACCCTAAAAATTACCAAAAATAAGATTCAAAAATTAGAATATTCATGAATGAAAATATTCGTTGTTAAAATTTACCCTGAATTGGGGCTAATCAAGCCATATAACTATAATTTTCTTTTAAAACATTATATATACACCAAAATTTCAATCAATGTGTAAGTGAATTTGTATATCAATATTCATTATCTCTAGGAGATTTAAGATTTGTAAAATTTAATTTTAGCACCTCTATAACTCTTACAAACTTAATCAATTGATTTGAAAGTCTCGAAAACCTACAAAATGACCATTGGTTTTGACAAAACGAGCACCGGGTGCCAAACTTACACCCTTGAGAACCTTGAAATCAATATCAAATTAATGGTGAAGGTGTATACCACAAAGGAAACACATATTCAAATCTAGTAAGAGGTACTCTATGTTCATCTCAATTTAAAAATAATAGGAAAAACAAAATGAATTTTAAAAAATACCACAAGGGGCTTTCATACATCAAATTAGTGTTCAAATTGGATGTAACCTTAAAAATCACCTTTACTTTTATTTTCTCTTATAATAATAATTATAAGATAGAGGGCCCACAAAATACAAAAACACTTGTAAATGATGTTAATATTGTAAATAAAATTGATGTTAACATATCAATAAAATTTTCATCTAAATTCGTGAGATAATATTAAAATGAAAATTTCTATAAATAAATAATTTAAACTAATTAATTTATATCACATAAATTAATGAAAAAAAATTCATTAAAAAATACTAAAATTTTAAAATTATTATATTAAAATTTAATTGAATTGTTGATCAAGAGTGTTGATGTGTATGTCATTCCAAAATTATTATGTGAAAGACCAAATGGGATTGAGAAATTAAAGTATGTTTATTTTTTTTGAATTCATATGCAATTCATAGGTTAGGTATTTGTGTGGCCGTACTTAGGATGGTGATTGTGGAAATTATATTTCATCCCTTATAATGCTCATGTGTATATGGATCACAATATATATTCCATTAAGAATTATCCCCCTTTCCTCAAATCTTTTACCGTACTTTTGTATGAAATCCATTTTAACTTTGGGATGAAATGTATTTTAAACCACCTTAGGTGATATTTTTACTGATATATGTATGATTAAAATTTTTCCCTTTTTATGATATTTTTATTAATATATTTATGATTATTATTATTTTTAATAAATATTTGTATATTTATTTTTTGGGTGGTAGTTTTTTCGTAAAAAATGTTATTTGGTTATTTATAATTTTTTGGGTCATGTTTTAATTGGTTAATTTTATTGTTTTGGAGTTGGGTTGTTCTTTCGAGAAGGAATTTGAGTCATAATGTAAGTTGTTCCTCTGATAAGGAGTTTGAACCATAATGTGGCCTGTTACTTTACTTTGTAATCTTTGTTGTTTTGAAATTAAGTTATTTTTCTGATAAGAAATTTGAGTCATAATATGTCCAATTACTTTAATTTGTAACCTTTTGTAATTATATTTTTGTCCAATTACTTTACTTTGTAACTTTTTGTAATTATATTTTTTCTATTTTCTTAATATAATGTAAAACATTCCAAAATAAAAATAATATTAAAAATAGACATGATATTTATTACTTTATGAAAGTGACCTTTGCCTTCCCCTTCCTAAATCTCAAATACTAGTGACCTTTTCCTCCTAAAAAAAATATCTCTTCTCAAATTAAATTAAAAAAGAATAACAATATTACATACTATCATCAAGATTTAATCCCCAAAAATTATAAAATACCTAAAATTCTAAATATAAATAAAAAATTAACAATTTCATTAATGAAAAAAAAAATAATAGAAAAATGAAGACCAAATTACTTGAGAGTGGAATCATAATCAATGTAAACCATCATAAAAACCTAAACAAAAAACCCACCATTTAATTTATGGAATGGAGCATCTCCTTCAGCCACTTCTTTATGGAATAGAGTATCTTCTTTGACACTTCTTTATAGATGTAGATTTTTTCTTGCGATATTATTAGAGGTGTAAGGGTATTCAATAAATATTATTTTTTCTACTAGTTCAAATATTTTCTTAAAAATTTGTCCTTAATTTATTTAAAACAAATTTTAAATTTTTATGCAAACTTTTTTTTAGAGATTTATCAGCAGTTTATTTTTAAAAAAATTGAAAATTTATTATTTCTATATTTTTTTATGAAGCTATCCTCTTTTTAAAAAGTGCAGTCCATAAAAATAAAGTAAAAACATAAATGATTGAATATATAAAAGTTGTCAAATTTTTTGACAATCAATACAACTTGTATCAATCATAATCCAATGGGACCTCTTAAGATACATCATCATTCAACCCACTAAAGCTATCCTCTCATTAAAAAGAGCAGTCCATAAAACCTAAGAATCCTCTCATTAAAAAGAGTAGTCCATAAAACCTAAGAATAAAGTAAAAACAGAAATGATTGAACATATAAAAGTTGCCAGAATTTTTGACAATCAATACAACTTGCATCAATCCATGATCCAATGGGACCTCTTCAGATACATCACCATTCAACCCACTTGCATCAATACCTCACTCCATGATCTAATGGGATCCCTCGAGATACATCACCATTCAACCCAACACAAATGGGACCCGTCAAAATATATAACCATTCAACATGATATAATAGAACCCATCAAGATACATTACCATTCAACCCAATCCAGATAGAATCCCTCAAAATACACCACCATTCAACCCAACACAGTTCTTTATAACAATGCTTAATCATCTCTCACACAAGAGATATTCTCTCCTTCACCCTCAAATCTCATTCTTATGGGTAACTTCAAGACCATAAAATTCATTCAGGGAAACGGAGGTTTGGGATTCAAGAAAAGAGTAACAAATGTTCTCATAAATACGGCAATTCTCCACTTCATGGTATATCTCAAATATACTTAATCCCTACATGCATGATCCAAAAGATGGAAAGGGATAAATTACTTTGCTTAGAAACTCCATAGAATAATGGTTGCAGATCAATGGTTTGAACACTCTTTTGCTCATAAATGGAAAGGGATGAATTACATTGCTGAGAAACTTACACAATTATATTTTAAGACAAATGGTTTACACGCTCTTTTCATATGCAGTCCGGAGTAAGTAATACACACTGACCAATGGCCAATTTCTCTCCAACTGGCTCAATCTAATAGAAATAATATAAAACGTCATTTCAAAATTGAAAAAAATGTCTTTTCCACCCTCAGCTGCACAACGATATCTCCAACTAGTGGGAAGAAGCTAACAATATTCAAGGATTTTATATTATACATATTCATGGAAAAACTCAAATACCTTGAACAAATGGTGAAAATAGAAAAAACCAGCTTTTAAGAATGTCGTTCTAAAAGCTACTACAATAAAAGGTCATCTTCAAGTGGTTCAAAAACAAATTGAAGACGAGGTAAACTTCTAATATGCCTCTCGCGATATAGATTCAATGGAGGTGTTAGTTAAGAAGTTAAGAGTATGGCTTCTTCCATCACTTTCATTTATGAAAGAAGGGAAAAATCCATATCTAATGTAAACCATTGAATCCATTCAAAAGGAAAATGCCTATTAGAAGAAAGATTTTGCTTTTAAAATATTTGGATAATCTGTGTGTGATGATGGGATTTGAACCTTCTGTTTTGTTGTTTTACCCAAACTTGTCAATTGTTCAGATTTAATAGGAATCTGTTCTCTGAAAGCACAGAGACTAATTTGCCTGCGAGTTGAGGAATAAATATACAAGTGATTTATCAATTGACTGCCTTGACGTACCCGCAAGATCATGTATTCCCTCAAAAATAAGTATTGGCTTCTGCCATTTACAGTTTTCTTCAAATGAAAAGAGAAACTTATCAAATGAATCTTAATTTACTCGGAAAAGTATGTCTTGTTCGATAGGAAATGATTGGCTACAAGTTGGCCCATTAGATCCAAAACCATACTTGCATTGTTGATCAGGGTTTAACCATATAATATTGTTACAAATTCTCTTGGGCTAAATCCAGGATTAGCTTATTGTAAACATTTATATTGTCATAGACTCCCACAATGATAGATGAATGACGTTTGAAGCTTTTGCAATCAACATATAAATTAGATAAAACTTGCATGACCTGTTTTTATGTAAAAGTAGACCATCAATCCCCTGGTCAATGTATACAAAAGTACCATAATATATTGGATCCACATCCAAAATCTAATTGTGGATTCAATGTCACAGACACCCAACAAGCAAACCCTGAAAATTCCAATCATCACAGATTTTGAAGCTGGTCACAGGCTTTATATTCAATGTACACAAAAGTATTATAATATATTAGATCCACATTCAAAATCTGATTGTAGATTCAATATGACAGACACCCCACAAGCAAACCCTGAAAATTACAATCATCCAACTATATACATAACTTAAAGCCTGGTCATGTTATTATATAAATGTTCATAGGAAAAGGAAAGTGGTGCACCATTGCATTTTCATGCCACCTAATTGAAAAGGCTAAAGATGTCCACTATTTTGTTTGTTCAATCCTCTTCTTAAATATATGTATATGTCCACATAATCTCGGTAACCCAAAAACGGCGAAATTTTCTTCTCCATCTTCACACAACTTTTTTGTTAACAACAACAACTGGGCACAAGGCATTCCGTGAGCAGTAATCACTCACACTTCCTATGAGTGCTCTGCGCATAATCAATCATTCACAGGTCAATATATATTCTAAATGGGCAGGCGAATGGCAAAGAAGCAAAAACACAGACATGCAAATACTAAGTATACCTGATGAACGGACCATGGCCACGGCTACCCATCACCAGAAAATGTGCACCTAATTTCTGAGCAACTTCACAGATTTTTTCCTTTGGCTTCCCAATTACAACCTTGGCTTCTGCCTTGACATTGTAATGGTTGCAGATATCTAGAGCTCGCTTCAATATCTTTTGGGTAGTCGTCACTTCATCATACTCCAGAAGATGAAGCACCTCGCTGCTATATATGTAGGCTGCTTAATACAATATCCATCATAACATATGATTAATCAAATCCATACTCTGATGTTAAAACTTGCAGCTGAAGAAAAAACTCTGTAACATGAGAAAAACATTTAGAATATATGCAAATGGGGATAGCTTACCAGGGCCAGCCGACGCACAAACAGGGGGTTGCACATAAAGGAGTGTGAATTTATTGGATTGGCCCATATTTGTGTGAACACGCAACAGATTTTTGCAGGCCCATTTACAGGCACGCATACTTTCATGGCTCTCATTTACTGCAACCACAATATTCACCATATTTAGTACCTTCTCTTCTTCTATTACTGATTCTTCTTGTATATGGGTCGCCATTAATTCACTTTCTTCTTCCAGTATTTGGGTGGCCGTTAATACGCTTTCTTCTTCCATGAGTGGTTCGTCTTGTATTTGGGTACCCATGACTTCAAAGTAATTTGCAGTCTACAGTTTTTTCTTCCTAGACTCTTAATAACGTGAGAACAGTGTATACACACACACACATATATATATATATGAATTTTGATTGAAGTCATGCATGCAACGGTGGTAATTATCGATCAACGGATGGCCGGTTTCGCAAGATGAGTTTATCCAGCATTTACAAATTCATTGATTTTAAATCAGGGAGTCAATATAGACCAGTAATCTCTTTGTGCCAACTGTAAATATAATATTGGAGGCGGTGAAAGAGACTGCCAGTAATCTCTTTGTGCCATCTGTAGAGGCGGCCTGTAATATCTGTGCATTTGTAATGTTAAGGCGGTGAAATGAGGATGTGATATAAAAAATTGAGGGGTTATTTTAAATATCTTGTGCAAAACTGGTATCAAACACACTAAAGTCGAGACAGGGACCTTACTCCACTTATTAAAGGATTAATGCATGGCACTTCCGTTTTCCAATCTCTCATTTGTTGACTTAATCCTCTTTACAAGTTGCAGATATTTTCGAAATATCTACAAACCCAATCGATGTGTTTGTTTATAAGATATAAAAAACCAAAATTCAATCAATTGGGGGCACTTGCAGACACACAGACAAGTTGAGTGATGTTTATGTGTCGATTACTCCAATGCAATTTTGTCAATCCCATATCAAGTAGGAAAAATCAAACCCCCCAAATAAAGAAAAAGTGAGAGAATTTGTCTGGCCAAAATTTGGCAGGCAGCTTGGCCCACGGATGACGTGTGCTATATCACCTCAAGGCCAAGGCTGTCTGTCCATGCCAGCAAAACTGTTATGGAGATAATGGCGACCTCCTTGACCTGTACATTCATAACTAATAAGTGCAAATGATGTCACAGACCATTATTTGAAATTTGATTGCTCCGACTTCCACTATTCCATATTAAAAATTATGCCTTAGAAAACATTAAAAGAGGATATTTTCATTTAATAATAAAGGTATTTTCAGAGTGCATGTTTAATTGTCAATTCTTATATTCTGGTTTTAATAATAATTTATAAAGTGTAATTTAAAATGTTTATATAAAAATATTTATTTAATTATATTTAGAAAGTAAAAGTATTTTTAAAGTTTATATCAAATTATCAATTATTCTATTTTCATTTTAATAATGGTTTTAAAAATATGACATTTTAACCAAAAAAATATTCATACAATTATACTCAAAAGTATGCCCTACAATATATTATTATTAAAAAAGTGCTATAAATTAACTGAAAGGATCAGAAGAATGCATAGAAACAAGACAGAAAATTATGAACATTATTGAATTCCTACAATTATTGATGGCCTTCCTAAATTTTTTATCCTAATATGGGCTAAACTATTTCTTAATTAAGGTGGTCAACGTTGGCGACCAGTAATGCCAGGTCTGGTACTTTTCTCTAGTATCTTAGCCAAATGTTCATTCCATATATGAAATGTGTATATCACTTTAAAAAAAGTTGGAACGATTTTTTTATTTTAGAAGTTGTGGATATAAAATGGTTGGTTTAGACCGGAACTATCCTAGTGGTTGTCTTTTAATAAATAAGGATCTAGCGCTTTTTTTTTTTTTTTTTTTGGGTTAGTTATAAGTCTATTCCACATTGGCGCGGGGACATAAAATTTAATGTACAAAAAATTAATATAAAAACACCTATAAATTAGTATAAAAACACTTATAAATTAGTGTTAGATATTAATGTAATAATAAATAACATAGCCAATTGAATTATTATATAGGAAGATGATTAACAATTTTTTTATTCAAATTTATTGACATATTTATTAGTCACAATAAGATAATATTATAAAGATGGTTATAACAAAAAAGCAAATAAGAAGGGTCATTTGGAGATGATTTTTATTCGCGTAATTATAGAGTTTTTTATCCCTATCGCCTTGCTTCTCTTCCTTTTCCTCCTTCAGAGCCTCCAATTCCTATTAGTGATATGGTCCCTGAGGTGGTTGTTGTAGACAATGAGGAAGATGCAGTCTTTGTTGCAATGAACTCTCTTCAAAAGGAGTGTGATTAGGAGCATGTTCTTTCATCTTGCACTCTATCTTAAATTTAAGGTTAATTTTGGTACCTCAGTTAAATGAAGAGGGCATAAATCTGAAGTTGAACAATTAAGATTGGATGTAGAATAAATGTTTTAAGATTCCCTGTTGACTCCGATTGATGAGATCTTCTCTAGGAGAAGGATGATTCCTTCATGTGGTTGAATCCCTCCTTGTTCGTTGATCTCAGTGGTTCCGTGGATTTTACTCAAGGCGTTTTGCAAGTTTGTATTTGGTTTGCTAGTGGTGGGTGGCCAGCTTGTTATTTTTCTGCTGTGGTTTTGTTGTTCCCTTTCTATTTTTTTCTAGTTGTTATTTGTCTATGTTCTTCTTCTCTTGTATCCCATTCCTTCTTGGTTTTTTCTTTTGTTAGTTATTGTGTTGTTTTCTGTAATTGTGTTTCTTTATGTCTAGGGATTTGTGTTAGGGTGTGGAGCTAAAAGCTACACCTTGTTGCAAACAGGAGGTTTCTGAGAGTATGCAGTCGCAGGCGTCGGCAGGCTAAAACCGATGTCGGTCAGGGGACGCAAAAGGGAAACCAGCATCGACAGGATATTGGCCGGCGTCGGTCACCTCCAGGAAGGCAGGGACCGACATCGGTCACCTGTGGTGGTCAGAACTACTGTTGACGAACAATCAGTTAAGTGAACGCGGAGTTTGCATGATAAAGACCAGTTTGAGTCTTTGAGCCACTTGTCTAATTAGTGTATGCATGATATCTATATAATGGACTCATGGGCTGTATTGTTAAGTGAAGAATTTGCAAAATCCAAGTGTGGAGCTTGGAGAGTTCTTCCCATGGTGGAATCAAGTAGGATTCCCCATGTATGTAAGATCAGGTTTGATATGTAGGGTGTTGCAGGATCATGGTGGAGATCTACATGTGATAAGTAAGATCAGGTTGGTCTGCAGGGATGTGTGTATGCGAGGGTCAGAACAGGATCGGCGAGGAAGCAAGATCAAGGTGACAACAATACATCAGGAGCAGGATCATGGTGAGATCTACTTGGAGTACCGGTTCATACTCGGTTGTACTGGATGTACTGGATGTATAATGAGGTGAACAACAGCTTGTGTTAGTTGTTAGTTGTGACCTATGAGAGAAGATTACTCAGGTGGGAAGATTACTTGGAGCCCTTGAGGAGGAAGCCTCACAGAGGTGGAAGAAGAGTGTGATCTCTTTATTGTAATTTCCTTTGTAATGAGTTGAATACAATTGTGTGTTGCCTCTCATATTCTGTGTGTTTTCTCATTGATAGTTATTTGTTCTTCTGGTTATTTCCGCATGTTTAAGTTGCTTATACAATGGTAATCATGTGTGCTCTTAAATCTAACAAGTTGTGTCAGAGCTTTGGGGAGTTTCGGTCCTATCAAATGGTATCAGAGCGAGGTTAGACGTTCTCAGAGCGAGTTTGACTAACAGATGGCCCAGATCTGGTTAGTGGTTTGTTGATTACAGGTCATTCACAGGGTTTCAGATTGAGTGGGAGTATAGCAATGGCAGAAGAAGGTACGCTGAGAATGAAGAAATTTAGGCATAGGATTAACACCACAAGGAGTGTGGTGGGTTGTCTTCAAGTGGGAGCTTGAAGAGCAATACAAGCTAGGATGCAGATTAGACAGAGTACTGGTTTAAGTACAGGTGCTGCTATTTATCTCCAAGTGGGTACACCTTGTTGCAAATAGGAGGTTTCTGAGAGTATGCAGTCACCGGCGTCGATAGGCCAAAACCAACGTCGGTCAGGGGACGCAGAAGGGAAACCAGCATCGACAGGATATCGACCGGCGTCGGTTACCTCCAAGAAGGTAGGGACCAACGTCGGTCACCTGTGGCGGTCAGAACTGCTGTTGACTAATAGTCAGTTAAGTGAACGCGGAGTTTGCATGATAAAGACCAGTTTGAGTCTTTGAGTCGCTTGTCTAATTAGTGTATGCATGATATCTATATAATAGACTCATGGGTTGTATTGTTAAGTGAAGAATTTGCAGAATCCAAGTGTGGAGCTTGGAGAGTTCTTCCCATGGTGGAATCAAGTAGGATTCCCCATGTATGTAAGATCAGGTTTGATATGCAGGGTGTTGTAGGATCATGCTGGAGATCTACATGTGATAAGTAAGATCAGGTTGGTCTGCAGGGATGTGTGTATGCGAGGGTCAGAACAGGATCGGCGGGGAAGCAAGATCAAGGTGACAACAATACATCAGGAGTAGGATCATGGTGAGATCTACTTGGAGTACCGGTTCGTACTCAGTTGTAATGGATGTACAATGAGGTGAACAACAGCTTGTGTTAGTTGTTAGTTGTGACCTATGAGAGAAGATTACTCAGGTGGGAAGATTACTTGGAGCCCTTGAGGAGGAAGCCTCACAGAGGTGGAAGAAGAGTGTGATCTCTTTATTGTAATTTCCTTTGTAATGAGTTGAATACAATTGTGTGTTGCCTCTCATATTCTGTGTGTTTTCTCATTGATAGTTATTTGTTCTTCTGGTTATTTCTGCATGTTTAAGTTGCTTATACAATGGTAATCATGTGTGCTCTTAAATCTGACAAGTTGTGTCAGAGCTTTGGGGAGTTTCGGTCCTATCAATTTGAACCTCCATTTTGTGCTCTATAATGGTTAGTTATCTCTAGTGAAAAGCTAAACTTCCTTCAGTTCATATCTCTGGATTTTATAAAGCATTTTTCAGTTCATTGCTATAGTTTTCTAAAAGCAGTTACCAGTAAAAAAAGGTAAATACCAGGTAAATCCAACTATACAAAATAACAAAAAATTGTGTGAAAATATCAAAGCAAGTGTAAACTTCAAGGACATAAAAAGAATATATATATATATATATATATATATATATATATATATATATATATATATGAGACAAACTAGACTCAAACTATATATATAAAAAGTGCGCGCGCACGCACACACGCACACACACACACACACACACACACACACTATATATATATATATATATATATATATATATATATATATATATATATATCATTTTGTAATACATCGGAATACCTATATATTATATACCCTGTATATTATATAAAAATATTATTAATAATATAATTATCATAATATTATTTTATTTAATATATTATAATAATGCTAAAGGATTATTTATATATAATATATATTATATATAGGTCTATATATATATTATTTATTATTTGCATTTTATATATAATTCATCAGAATACCTATATATATATAAATTATCTATATATATGATTGTTTATATATATATATATATATATATATATATAGGTTTAATAGCCTCCTCTATATATATATACAATCTCAATAAAGTACTAAAGCTTTTTCTTCAAACCCATGGTTTAGAAATGATCCCTGGATCTTGTCCTCTTGCTATTAAATATTAGGTCATGTATCACTTAACAAATACCTTATACCCTACTGTTAAACATAGTCCTGCACAAGGTAAAAGTGTGTTGTGCCGAGCTACTAAAAATAGTCAAATCATTCCAGTCAAATCTATATCTTGGACCGACTTGAAATTTCCAAGAAAATGGATTGTTGACACAAATTTTGTTTAGAAGTCTAGAAGATCTTTATCTCTGGCTACCTCTGTCAAAAACTTGTTTGATAAATCTATAATTAGATTTGATTCTCATAATGGGTTAAATATTATATGCAAGCTCTGCAGTTACAATCATCTCAATCCTCTTGTAGTAATCCCTGTCTACATTTGAGAAAGATTCATGATCCTCAAGTGGACTCTTTCTATTGCATTGTCTGTCAAAAGATAATCAGCCATCCAAATCAATCTAGTATCCATATGACTAGAAGAGATTTGGATCTAGAGAAACTATTAGAGAAAAATAAAAAACTTATAGTTGAGGCCGAGAAAATTAATATGGAGGGAACATCATCTGAAGAAACATGCCATATCTGGAAAACTCCATTAGGAGACGAATCTTATACAGAGAAAGTTTTTCCAAAACTTGTAGATTTCAATCAGTGTTCCCTTGATGGCAAGTTTAGAGCCCAAATGTATTATTTAAGGTCTACAGATAAAAACCTTGATCAGTCCATAGAAACAAAGTTGATGAACTAGAATAACTTGGCAACTAAATGTTTAAACAATAAAGTCTCTGAAATACAAGAGAGTTTGGCTCAAGTTTCAAAGCTGCTTAGAAGTATAGACTCATATCATAAAAGAAATATTATTCAAGCCATTGGTAACCTGCATGAATCCACTACAACTCATCAAACTCAAATCATACAAAAGCTTGATGATTCTATTACTAGTCTAAGAAATCAACAACAGATAGTATTTGATAGTTTATCCTCTGAAAATAAAGTTATTCATCAAAATCCAAATATGGATAAAATACTGCCTCATATAGAAGTCATTGAAGAAAAATAAACTCAGATTAAGAAAAGTATAAGTCAGATAAGTTCTATTTCAGATAGTATTGTTAGAGAAATGGTTGAATAAGCTCCTAAAGTCTCTTCCATTCTAGAAATCTTAGAAGTCTTGAGAAAACTTGAACAATATCCTAGACAGATAGAACCATCTAAAGAGTCTATTGTTCTTCATGATGAAGATTATACCAAAAACACTGCAACCTGGAAAGATGTACTTAAAATTCAAAGAGAATCCTTTAAAAAGGCTAAGGATAAGAGTATGCCAGACACAAAAAATTCTTTGGATAAAATTTTCCAGATAGGTATGGCTAAAATAAAACTTCATGAAGCAAAAGCAGACTTCAATCCTGAAATTGGTTATTCTTCTAGGCCTCCCCTAGATTCATAAATAAGAACTATAAATTTACAACCATTATTTCGGAAGTTTAATTGCAAACCTGCAAAGAAAAGAAAAGAAATGATACATGCTATGTTAGCTTGGGTAAATATACAAATTTATGGTATGAAAAATGATCCCTTTACAGTTGCTCAACATATATCAAATGGATTTATATGCAACATCAAAGAATGGTGGGATGCATGTGGTGAATCATTTCACACTATCATTTATTCTCATGATCAACCAGTTTTTGCATTATGTAATGCATTGTTGTCAGAATTTGTAGGCACACTTGATAATGAGAAGGAGGCCAGTAAATCTAAATTCATGAAAGCACAATTATGTGACACGACAAGGATAGATGAATATATGTGCTACATGGAAAAATTATTTTACAACACTGGTAAAATATTTAATGCTGCATACAAGTTAAGATATATTGACACTTTTCTAGAGTATTTTGCAAACAAGTATAACGCTCTTATGAAAGATGAGTTATCTTCCATGTCTTTTGGTAGATTAAATAAGAATATCAAAGCTATAAATAATCAGTTGTGTGCTGAAAGAAAAGCCCAAAAAGAAACCTTCAAGTTCCACAAACAAATTGGAGCTAAATTCTGTAACACACTAGATGATAATTTTGGTTTTGGGTGCATAGATGCACATAAATATAGACAATATAGAAAGAAGAAAAAGGACTATTCCTGCAAGTGCTCTTCTCAAAAAAAATTCCAAGAAGAAAGATAATGGAAACCTAGATATAAATCTAGGAAAAAGAAATTCATTTATATAATTTTTTTTAGAAAAAGAAAACATGGATATCAAAAGAAGCCTGTTAAATGTTTCTTGTGCCAAGGAGATCATTATGCTAATAAGTGTCCTAATAAGAAGAAAGAATCTAAGAAAGTAAATTTCTTATAAAGCCATGATTTGAATGAACATGAATATATTTTGATTTCTAATAAAGAAGCTTTATATAAATCAGATATTATTTGGGATACAGATGAATTAGACAATTAGGGCAACATAAATTTTTTCAGTAGTGACTCTGAACCAGAATCTTCAAATTATGATTTAGAGGTAGGGTTTCAGATTCATGACTTAAAGTCCATTTCTTTATGCACTTACTTTATCCCAACAACTTTCATATCTGAAAGACAAGAATGATCAAACACATATATATATCTGATTTCTACAAGAATATCTATTTAACAACAAATTGTTAAATAATTTTTTGCATTAGAACAAAAATATCAAATGCAACTGACCAATGAGAAAAGACAAAAAGAAGTTCTTGCAAAGAAATCTTCTCATATGTTTCCTCATGAGAATTTTAATTTTAAGATCAGCTTATCAACCTAATACTTATGCTATATCTTTCTAGCATAAGAAAATAATTCATCAGCTCTATATTTTTTTGGATAAAGCTCAGAGAGAATTAGAAACTTTCTTAAAATAAAAAGCTCTTGTTGATGAAGAGAAACAATTATTTAAACAAGAACTGGTCCAAGTCACAAATGATATAGAGTCTCATTTTGAGGAGGGGGAAAACAATCATGAATTACAGAATAATCAAATCTATCATATTTTTGTACACTTTACAAATAATCCCGATTGTGAAATTTAGATTAAATGGGAAGGTTTCAAGCCTTACAGTCTAGATGTCTTACTAGACACTGGTGAAAATATTTTTCTTGCTAGATTTCATTTTATTCCTTCTAACATGTGGCAATATGATTTTTATAAGTTAACATTCAACACTAAGACTATTATATCAAAATTATCTGCATTGGTTCTAGTATAATTTAGAGAATCTATTTATATGTTTAAGGTTGTTTAGCATGATATGCCCTCATATGACATGATGATAGGATTAGATAATTTGTCAAGCCTGTATCCTATTACTATTCAACCTCATG